>JARHVA010000029.1:1600000-1937500 GCA_037957365.1 Torreya grandis
TACCGATTACCCTAAAAAACATAGAAAGCCACCCATATTTCGAAACTAAAGATATTGTATAGTTAAAATATATTGTAAATGCATTCCATAATAGAGATTCCCTTGTTTGTACAAGTAAAAACAAGGGGGGTTTCCATTGGAGGCTTTCCTCTTTGACTTCAAAACAATAGTTCTTACAACATAGACATTTCCACTCGATTAGGTGATCACTAAAATATATCTTGCATAGGGAAGGGATGTAAGATTATATAGATCCATGATCACTAATACATCTTTATTTATATCCATTAATTATTCCTTTAATCATTATTAGTCTAATATAAGTGTCCTTTGCCTCGTTGTTAATTAGATATCGACATGTACTCTTACATGCAATCATCCATTATGCCTTTTCCATTGCACCAATTTTACCCATCTTATTTGTTCTTACTTGTTTTTCCTTTGTGATCCCATGCAAACCTTGCATGCACTTGCACAAGGTACTTTGAATTTCATATTATGTCTCTTTAGTCACACAATTGTTGTGCTTTTTATAAATCATCCAAGGGCCTTATTTATAACTTTGTTAGTGTATTTATTTACTCATACACTCTTGTATAGTTTTAAGATGTATTTGTAATATTATATTGTAAATATATAGATATGCATTAATTGTATGCACAATTATCCATTTATTATTTATTAGAAAAGATTATCATTTAAGTATTTACTTAACTAGTGTATGCTAATAATAGTAAAGTCTTATCTCAAAGGGACTTATTCTACAAGTATGGTTTAAAGAAGACTTGTTCTACTAGTAGTATGTTCTCTAACCCTAAGTCTAACCTTTTCTTATCTATATAATATCATAGAGGGTTAGTGAGTAAGGTACATAGTGGAAGAGAGTTACTATTGTTATACGGGAAAATTTAAGCTAGAACTATTAATCTAAAGAGAGTGTAATGTTGCATGGAATATTTTTTTGTATTGTCTTACTTTAAGGTTTCACTATATTTATACAGTGCATGTATTTTGGATGTTTGTCTTATGGTAACTACGATGATTTTAGATAATAGGTGGTGATATAATAAGGTATCAAATCTAAAAAAGCTTCACTTCATGCAATGTGATTCTGTGGAGCATATAGATATTTTGCTTCTATGTCCATAATAGGTATAATTTTCATATTTGCAAAATTTTTTTTGCATGTTAAGTTTTAATCTTGGATATTAGTGGTTTATTACAAACATCCAATCTTATGCTCTCACCTTGCCCGTAAGGAATCTTTGTTGAATAGAAATTGGTGAAGGTTTGGAAAAAAATTAAATTTCTTCATTCAACATGAAATTTTATCAAAAGGTATTTCTTAGCCTCTACGAAAAAATGTCGTTTTGCATCAAATGTTGATTCAACATTTGTATGGCAGTTTTGGACTACCTTGGGATTCATGCAAAAAAATAAAAGTTCTCCATTTGACTTAAATTTTTAACCAAAGGTAGATCTTTGCCTCTATAACAAACTATATTTTTATGTCATGTGTTGATTTAGTCCCTATACAATGTTTTTAACATGCTCAAAATTTGTGCCAAAATAAAAACTTTAGGTCGGCTAATGTTTTATAGGTAGGTATATTATGTATTTTTAAGTATATTTTTTTCTATTGAGATTTTTGATTCACAACCATTTTATAAATATTCTAAGATTTTTAGACATGAATTTTTTAATTATAAATTCTTCAAGTTAAAAATTATGTTCCAATAATTTTAAAACTCACAAATAATTGTCATCATTGGCTAAGCCAACTCATTATTATTGTTACAACCCCTCAAGTTGTCCTTAAGAAAATGCAGTAATTTTTTTTTCTTTTAAAACATTAAAATAATTAACTTAACATTTGTATCACATAATTAAACAATACAACATATCTAAGTCCTAACTAAAAACAATAGTACTTCTAATTCAAATACCGCATACAATTTTAATCTTATACAACTCTAAGAAAATTAAATACAATAGGACACAACTACAGTTGGTCTCACAATACATCAACTATTGTCAAGTATAATAATTTATATATTACACGTTTATTTCCTTCAAGTATACAACCTTATACAATAAATAAATACCAAGCTTTTCAGAGTTTGATTTGATCCAACTCGCATATCATTGATAATCACAAATGTCATCTCTAGGTAAGTATTGTAGTGGGGAGGGATAACATCATCCAAGTGCTTTACCACTCCAACCACAAACCAACAATCCCCCGCACAATTCTCTATCAGGGAATGGCCCTCCCTTCATGGATAGGTAGATAAAATGATACGAAAATCCAATGAGATGTGTTAGTACCTCATATGCTTGTAATATTTATTACTACATGATGTATATCATAAAGAAAATATGTTTCAAACATGATATCACACAATATGCAAATTGAACATGAGAAATTATAATGTACATCTAACATTACTTTGGCCAAAGTTTTTAAATAACATATGATCATCTAGATCGGTCAATTTCGTCACACACTACTTGATCGGACTATCTATTGGTGGTGTTCCCCAGGTTACTGGAGTCCATCTCACTACCTATTAGCCTCATCAATATGATTTGTAATATAAACCAATATAACATAATATATAATTCAAATATTCATATGGATTTTCCTTAAATTAGGAATAGAAAAATCTTATTCTATCATTTTATCCATCAAGGCATAATGAATCTAACACATGCTAAACTTTTTTATAATATAATATGTTTACAAAACATGGTCATAAATGGGACATACCATCTGGTATGTTTTACACAAAGTTTCACATTGCATGCAAGTAAATAGTAACCTACCAGTTAATTAAAAATAAAAGGATCTACCTCTATAAATTCATGTGATAAACTTACTAATGAAATTTACATAATTCGGTTCTACTCTCAACTAGTTAATAATTTGTATTCATCTAAGTATGCCCAATTTATAAGCAAATCATTTGGGCCAACCAAGTTTAACTCAATGTTTCAAAAGTTTATTTTCTACAACCATGCCAATAATTAATGAGATGTAGGTGTATAACAGACTTGGTAATATTCTCCATTAAAACAAATATAAAAATATTCCCTTGATAGAACACCAACCTTGAAATGAAACATGGTCTTAAAAACTTCCAACGCTAGGTATAAGAGGAATGCAATTTTATTATTTGCAATGCACAACAATAACATAGGGTAAAAATGTAGGCATCTGAATTTACCAAGCAGTCTCAAAGAAATTTCAACACAGATATAAATATATGCAAAGTAGGTCTTAAACAAATCTTTAGGTAATAATAATGAATAAGACTTAGTGTCAAATTGCAAAACACTAGCCATATATGCTAAAATGCAACCTTTGAAAAATTCAATGGTGCCCTTAAAGTAAAAAAACATAGGTCTTATTTGCTAAAACAATGCAAACTATAGTGTTGGTCTTTGCATTAAAGTGCTGCCAAAGTGAAACTCAGCCAAAAAGGACATTAGGCATTGGCTAAAGGAAAATATGTAGGGTTTAGTAATTAAGAATGCAAACTTAAAATAATACTCCAGTCTTTGAAATCACAAACGTAGCTAATCAATTATTTAAACATAGGCTAAAATAAATTAAACACAAATTTAAATGATATACTAAACAAATAATTTCAACTTAGATTAAACATAGGCTTAAATCACTCCAAGCGCCATGGTAAAATAATTTATAATGCAGCCATCTATATTCAATGCTGAGTCTAAAGAGTCAAAAGACTGGATAAAAATATAACACAAACTTTTAATAAAACACAAGCTTTTAAATATAACACTGACCTCTTTGTAAGAATGAGATGTTGGTTTTAAAGACTAAGCACAGTCCACTGAATATATATTACGCAGCTTAGTAAGGAGGAGGACGTAATAAAAATTATTATTTCACTATCTATTTATTATTTAGGATAAAAACTTAAGCGTTGAGTTAGAAAGATTGAAAACACAGACTTTTAAACAAGATACTTCACTAAAATTCACTATGTATACCTTATTCAATGTGAAACATAGCTTTAACAAAATTTAACTCATCCAAAGGAAAATATAACACAACATCCATATAGAACACAAGTTATGAGGAAGTTGGATGTTTGACCAAACAAAAACAAAATGCAATTTTAAAAAAAAGATGTAGACTTTATAATGATGCCAACCCTTTTGGAATAAAACATTGGTCTCGAAGGAATTAAATGCAAACTTTATGATTTAAAATGTATGTCTTTACATATTTATCACATGCTTCTAATAAATTTACCATGTAAGCCATAAATCACAATGCAGATCCAGTTAAGGTAGTGCATGTTATAGATAATTACTATGCAAATCTAAAAGTTATTACACAAAGAATAAAGGAAAACCATTGCAAACCTACTTGGTAAATGTGTCTTTGCTTTCCATTTAATCCCTTCTTCTTCTCCTTTTTATTCCTATCTTTGTCTATGTGTTTTAATTCCCAAAATTCCTTTCAATTTATAAATCTTATTTCTCCTTCTAATTATTGCATCCATTATTGCATGTTATCTTTCCTTCTTTGCATGCTAAATTCTCCCTTTTCATGCATAATATTTTTTCACTTTGTTTATATTTACTAACTACAATTTACATCTTTCATTCATGTCTTAGTTAACTCTCCTTTTGATTTCTTTAATCATTATAAAAAACATGCCATTTTTAATAACTACACCCATTTTCCTTGTTTTCTAAATTTAAGTTTAAGTTGATTCAATAAACATTAATATCTATTTTCTTAATTTTAAAGTAATTTCATGCATAATTCAAATTCTAAGAAAATAATCTTCACAAGGATGATTATTTATTCCACTAACTGATATTTAAGTCATTAATTGCCTTTTATTTGCAAGATAATTATTTTCACAATAATAATATGTATACATCAATTAATACATATTTCTTGATTTAAATTCAAAAATGAAGTCAATTTAGATTAAAGAAATATAATGCATACTAAAACTAATTCCACACAAACAAATATAATCACAACCAATATGCACTAACATTTTTATGAAAATAACATTTAAAATCTATTGTACGTGTGTGTAGGGTAACCAACAATTTTCACTGATATTTCCCGCAATCGTCCCATCTAGCCCATCTTCTCTGATGATGCTCTCCCTCATCAAGCTCTAAGGGTAGGACCTATCCTGCATCCACATTGCAACAAGTAGGTACTTAGTCTGAGTAATCATAAATATCATCAATGACACACAACTAACTAATACATACCCATAATATACAAAATGTAACATACAGTTGTCATAATATGTATAATAATCAACAATATTACTGTTCCATTTCAGTATATGTCATAAAGCTCAAAATCAAAGCAATAGTAATCAGACATTAACCATACTAATCAATGGATTAAAGGTTTATAAGTCATAGGGTGAAATCAGGATGTAATAATTATCAGTGAAATGAAGGGAATCCCCTAATACCTAGGCCTCAAACAATGTTATATATGAACTTCATATTTCACATACTTCACTGTATATCAGAAGCACTTAATATTTTTTAGTTTTTTGCTAAAAAGAAGTCATCAACTATTTGAAACTACAATGCACCAGTAAGGGGTTAACCCCAGGTAGTTAATCTATGTGTAGCTTAGAGATAGGATAATGTGACTACATGCATAGTAGAACCCTCTACAGTCAATGCCTTTTGGGCCTATTCACTATATACATCTGGATTCAATGTATCAGATGTTGGGTAAATATTAATTGAATACCTTTAGTTAAGTAGTTAGTTTTTCCACTAAGGCTGATTAGGATGTGCAAATGCCCAAGTATGCATTTAATGTTTAGTTACTTCACATATCCCACTATTATTAAATGCCACCTTTAATATGTGGCTAATAATAATAAATAATCAAAGGTGTAACTTTGTTGTATATTCTCTTACACTCCTTTGTAACTTTGTTGTATATTGAATATTGAGTGAATAATTTGTAATATATTATTTCTCATTTTAGTTCTCCTCTTCTCACCTCTATCTTATGTGAGCTATGCTTCGATTCTTATTTGATCCTAGCTAGACCTGATCTTAATATGGTATCAAATATAGTATAGGCCAGCTCTATATAACAGTTTAGTTTTTTAGGTGCATTTTAAAGGCTACTTTTTATATAGCATCCTGGAGAAAAATGGACACAACCATTATGTTCAAAACACCCAAAAACATAAAAATAAACTATAAATGCCCTATGGTTTTTTAAAAATATTTATAATGAGTTTTTCAGGGCTATAATTCATACTGTGTAGATGACAACATTTTTATAGGTTTTTTGCAACATTTTTTGGGTCATTTTTAGATTTTTTTTGTACATGGTTTGTACATTTCATATAATTTGTAAATAATTATTGACTATGTATTCATATAGCCATGTCATCCTTGTGTACTTGTTGACTACACCCCACATGTTCTCCTATTGCTACACCACATAGCATCTCTGATTAATACCAAGTCAACCCTTTGCTTGGTCCCTAGTCACATGCCATATGACCTTGTTGATTGATTGTTTAGATCCTAAGAGCTAGCCTACACCACTTGAGCCTTGATTCAGACCTACCTTCACTTCTATAGGAATATCTCACGATCCAAGAGGCCTGAGAGGATCCCTTTTTTTATGGATTTGTGTTTCCTACTAAACAAAATGGAGTTAATTTTGGAATATTCTGTATACTTGAGTTTGTTGATGCATCATTTATTGTAGTGGAACCCTATGGAAGACCTCATTGAAACACCTTCCTAGGCTCATATCTTGAGTGTTGTTCAAAATTTTCACATGTTGTCTTCTTTGAACTTGAATATTTTTTAGAGCTCTACACAGTGGTGTGGTCATTTATGCCTTTTATTTTGATAGATTTTTTAGGGGTGTTTAACCCTGAATTGAATTTTTTGTACAAGGGTACATTATGGTTAATAATATAGAGATGAATAAGCACAAGGGTGGTAAATAGATCTATAACAGGGCAATTAATTTACAAACTCAGGTAAAATAATGTTTTTAATTTATAATATTGAGATATGTCAAAAATTTAAAGTATAAATATTGATTGATATTACAATAAATTATAAATCAGAGTACTTATATGGTTTACTATGTATATGTAGATCTGGGTTGAAACATGGTAGAAGTGGACTAGATTAGGATTCTAGCATAGTCATCAGATTTTAGAATTTTGTAATTTATGGCCTTAAACACTTGCATCAGATCTAGATAATTATGTCGATGTTAGTGTCTGAGTTTGATATAGGTGTCTGGTATGGAATAGTGATTGGATCTAGATGTGACCACCTAGAACCTTCTAGGTTTTATGTTGCTTTTCTCTTGGTGTGTTCAGATTATGCAAAATGTTGTCACTCTTTTTCAAATGATCAAACCTTAGCTTCCTCACCCTTGGACCCTTTTATTAATGGGTGCTACTTATATAAACAACATTCTAAAGAGGGCCTCAGATTTATGTAATTCTCCCCTACATGTTAAATTATGTGTGCATGAGGATGCAATATGTGATAAGAAAGTATATAGAGTGACCTAACTTGTAACTTGGAAAATATGGCTCATGGGATGTTCTTTCAGTACTTCAAACCTACGAGGATATTGCTCATATGCCTAATATGGAAATAGGGATGAATAAGGTAGGTTTTCTCACTTGAATGCTTGATTGAGTGTTTTTTGTAAGTTGCCTTATGAGTTCTCAATATTTGTTATGTTTTATTTGATGAGGAATGAATGAGGGTTGATCTTGTATATATAACAATCCATTTTTAAAAATATCTTGCACTAAAGCACTTATGTCAAACTTTAAGATACATTTCATTTGTAAAGTAGATTACTATTGGGCATTGGGAACATAGTTTGAAAAGGGACAATAACATCGACATAGGCATCTAAATAGGACGCAAGTGTTTGGGAAGTTATAAAATAGGTATAAGTTCAAAACTTGCAAAGAATGATAATGATCAAATTTAGAGCATTTTACATAATATAGAAGTCCTAGTCATTAGCATAACAATGGTTGAACTAAGAGATAAGTAATTTGGCGTAAAGAGATGGTGAACACAAGCCTTTATACAATGAGAAGGTCTTAGAAATAAAGGGTATAACCATGATAATTATTTGATAAGTGTACAAGATTGAGGTGCTATATAATTCATATTTAGTGTATACATCCTCCCTAATCTAGTAATGAAATTGATATTTAAAAAAAAAAATGAATGTGTAACTAGGTGTGTATAATAAATCTTGATTTTGTATGAGTCTAACTTGAGTGCTTTGTTTTTGACTAACTTGCAACCAAAAGCATGTTACATTATATAATCAGTGCATATAATCTAGAATTGAAAGAATTTGAAATGCTTGGGGGTAAATACAACAAGGTTGGGAGTACACCTCTGTATCGATGTAACCATCTTACCTTTTGGAAATTTGAGTTGAAGAGATACTTTCTTATGAAGCTTTGGAGCCGATATTAAGACAATTTGGAAACCTAAAAATGCTTGCATATATATAGATATTAGAGGAAAACATACACCCAACCTTGGTGAAAATGTGAGTTGCCACACAACCATTGAGCATATTTGAATTGTGCAACCCAATCATACTTATAACCTAGCAAGTGTGAGTGATCCAATCAAATCACACTATATATCTAGTGAAGCTAGATGATTTAATCAAGTCTAACTTATAAACTTGGTAAGATTGAATGATTTGATCACCTCAACCTTGTCCAAAGGTAAACTAGTTACTGCAATAGATTACCTCAATAAATTTTGTAGAAGTCCATTCTAGATATGATAACAATACATAGTAGTATTTGAAATCTGAAATCTAATTTTTATCTTATAATTTAAAGTGCTCTTTTGCATGGTATATGCACCCAACATGCGTTTCATCTAAAACCTAGGTATAAAAATGGTATCAATGTATAAAATGTTGCCACAAATGTGTATTTAAATCATTTAATTATGAAATTTGACCAAATTAAGATTTTTCAAGTGTGGAGGACATGTTCCCATGACATGCCCCCACTAAATCTATAGAATCTAAAAACTGGTGTAAGTGTGGAGAACATGTTTCCAAACCATGCCCCCATTATAATATGGAGATGTCAAGTATTGAATAAATGTGGAGGTCATATCTTTTTGGCATGCTTCCACTAAAATATGAAACTATGAAGGTATGGAAGCCATGCCTCTATGACATTCCCCCACTGATATGCCCCAAATTTGAGGTGAGGGGAATTAGAAACTGGTAGTTACCTTATCTCAAAAGGATAAGATAACTATATAATTTGTGTATGGATCATGTAGCATATAGGAGTAGCATGTCTAGTAGATATAGTAATGAGGTACATAGTATGTGATCACATCAAGGCCTAATATGCATGATGTAAATCATGGCAACATCTAGATAGTAGAAATATATGCTCATAAAGCAATCAAGCATACACATAAGAGCACTCAAAAGTAAAATAAATGGTGATGGTCTAAGGAGACCTCATACAAGGGGCATGTTCAAATGTCACACAATCGAAGGTATATGACTTAGTCAAATATCCACAAAGCATAAAAAGATATGTTTAAATGTTCACATACAATAAATTAAGACATATTCAAGTGTCACAATAGGCAAACATAGGCACAAAGGCCACAATCAATGGAACATATTAAAATGCTTGAAAAAGTAATATAATGTAAGATAATAGCAAACAAGGAACACTTAAGGAAGTGCAAAAATAAAAGAATAAAACCATAAGTAACTAACACAAGCATATCATACTAGTCCTTGGATATATGTGCTAGTAAAAAATGTTAAGTATATGGCATATTAAGCACACTATGAAATATCTAAGCATGGATAAAGGCATTTGTAAGTATATAAGCTCAAACATGATAATGGGAAATGATCATATAATAATGTAACCTGGGTGTATCATGATCAAGGAAAAGGATGCCCCCAACATATTGATGACATGAGTAGAGGGAAGGCCCAACATCTATATGTACATGCATCATGTGCTTGGTGATGAGCCATATAAATAACATAATTTGAACCCTAATTCTTTACCTTGTTAGCTTGTAAATTCCCAATGTTTCTTAGATGCCTTTGATATTTTCTTATTCTAAAGTACTCTAAATCATGATGATATATTGACTGTGTTTATGAGAATGAAGTTAGTTTTTGTCTTGTGATTAAAGTTAAATATGTTATCTTTTGTTATGATGTTTATACTTATTATATTGTGTGTTGAGTAACTTGAGTAATATGACCTATATGTAGCAACCAAATAATTATGTCTTGGAGTAATGAGATGAAGTTTGGGCATGTGTAGTTGCAACACCATATTACGTATGAGGTATTCATAGCCCATAGTTAGTAAGTTGTTAGCCTCTAGCCATCATGAATTATAGTAAAAAACATGTATAAATACTTGTAACTCGCTTGAACATTCAACAACTGTAGCAACCAACCTTTTCATTGATTTTATTCCAATGACAAAGATTAGAGAATGAACATGCATGGCTTGATATAGGCATATATGATGAGGAGAAGTTAAAACATTAAGCATTTATACTATACCATATTTCACTCCTTCCATCTTCCCAACAACATCACCCTTACTTCTATCGTTTAGCCATTTCTAGGTGCATTCTCCTTAATATGAATATTCTTAATGTAGTTGTAATTTTTTGTTAAGTAATAACTATAGTCTCCTCTATATATATGTTAAAACGGAGATGCAGGCTAGGTTAGGAGATAATATAGAAAGAGGATATATAAACTAATTGTGAATAAATAATATCAATTCCAAATAATGTAATATTGTTTTAATATCAATTCCAACTATTATAATCTTGTTTATCAATCTTTAATTGCTATAGGATATGAATAAATTCAATAGTTTGTAGTAAACATGCTTTTATTCCAAGGGAAGGATTGGATGTTAAGACCAAATGAAGAGGGCCCCCTCAAGAGGACTTGTAGGGAAGATACTAACTCATTATAATAGCTAAGTAGATTTCATTTCCAAGTGTTCATTTTTATTATTTAATTCTATAGATGTTGTTTAAGTGCTATAGATGATTTCAATGTTATGAATACATGTTAATTTCTTAAGTGTTGACTAATTTGACGACAATTCAAATTAGGTCAACCCTCTATATGGTAGGTGTCTTTTAGGGTGTAAAAGGGTGTACCATGGTCCTAGTGAAGCCATTTAATGTTCTTTAACTTGGTCATTAGTCCTTTACGTCATATAAGGTCATTTTTAAGTCATTAAATGAGCTTGCACATACTATGGATTATAAGTGTGTCTAAGTGTACTTAAATGTCCCATGTGTCATTAGATGTTAGAGAGACTTTTTCATAACTGAAAATTTATAGTGTTCCATGTTGAAAACAAAAAAATAGTTGAAAAGAGGTAGTTTTCAGTTGTTGTACGGCTTGTGTAGTAGTTGTGACACATGTGGATGTTTCAACAGTGTCCCTTCAGGTCATTTAAACTTACTTTCATGCTTGGGTACCCATGAAAATCTCAAAAATGGCAAAAATTGTCCTATTTATTCTATCGTTATCCTTTGCATGTAAAAAAGGTCAAAGAGTTTCAGTCTGGTACGAACAATAAGAGGTGATTTGGATCAAGTTATTTTGGTGGATAATATAAATACTTGTGTACTTAGAATTCATGATAATAGTCATAGGATTAGCTGATTTTGCTCTACGAACCATTGCTTAGAGTGTTAGTGACTCTTTTCTCCCTACTCATTCCCATACCCTTCAATTTCCTTCTCTGTTTGGATTGGTCTGAGCAATTCAAGTTACGTACATGTTATTAGAGAGTGTGAAATTTTTTTTCACATGGTTCTTATTCATGTTTGTATGTTTGGAATTCAAACAACAAACAAAACTATCTCACTTTGCTAGTTGAGTGCTCCATTGCCAGTCTACAAATGGTTTCCATCATTTCCAGAGGCTTATACCCCTATTGTGATATTCATAAAAATGGTAACGTAAGGTAACATGTTGTGTTTAATCTCCCACTACATAGTGAGATCGATTCTTCCTTGAAGGTTGAGTCTTAAAAGTATTCCTAATGGAGTGAAAAGTCGTCAGACATAATCAATTTCCCTTACAACAATCACCTACAGTCAGGTAAAAAAGAGATCTGACTAGTCACATTGGTGGTATAAGGAATTTTTAAGGATTGTGATGAGGATTCTAAAGTGGATATAGTGAGATTAAGTCCTTCACAAGGTTAGGGGATTGGTTATGACAACCAATTCAATATGCATATAGTCCTGTAGTGACACCTACAAGAAACTCCAACAAAAGTTTGAGGAGTATTGAAGTACAAGTGTTTAAGCTCTTATTTGAAACCTCATTAAAGTCTAAGAGAATTTAAAGTACCATTATGATAATTTTGAAGTCACAGGATGGCAAACAGACCTATAAACATGCTCACAGATTTAGAAAGTTAAAATTGGGACATCTTACCTTAACTTTTTTGAATCACATTTTGCTCTTATCTTTGGTCCTTCCATGGTAGAGTGTTTTGAGGTCGAGATAGGCCAAAATGTTTCCAAAATGTCACCCAAGCCTAAGGGAAATGTTTTAAACATAAAAGGTTGGTTTCTTGATCAAGAGGGAATGTGTTTGATTGATTTCTAACTTAGGCAGGTTTTAATCTGAGATATTCAAAGAACACCGTGTTAAAAGGACTAAAAGTAACCTAATATGTAGTGACCTCTAGCATTGAGTGAAACTATGGTATTAATGGCATATAATGAACTCATATAGGTATGGGATGATCCAATGACTTCAAAGGAAATCAAAAGAGTTGAAAACACAATGGTCATACATGGATGGTTACCTACAGGAGTCCCTACAATCTAACTGTAGACATATATAGAGTTGATGATAAGAGACTAAGTGTTGAGAACCCTATAGGTATAAGGTGTTCACTCAAGTGAAAATTGTCCAATAACCCCAAAAGTATTAGTATAAAGTAATGTGGTATACAAATACAAATGGACACCTACAGGGGCCCTTTGAATTCCCCCTAATTATCACCTACAGGTGACACAATCTACCTGGATAGATGAACTTATGCTAGTAGAGAGAGGCATGTCTCTAGGTATGAATGAGTTTTTAAAGGTGTGAGATGAGATATGAGACTTCAAAGAGAGCTTAATCATGAAACACAATGTTCACAACATCCTACAAGAATCTCATTTGCTTGAGAACATACACCTATAATCAACACAATCCTTGGACTAGCTTAGACAAATGAGGAAAAAATGGTTTGAAAGGATGGTTGGGGTGTAACATGGATTAAATTTGATTGAAATCAATCTCAAATTGGTAAATTCACATTCTAAAATGATCTCAAGAATCAAATATCTGAACCTATGGTTAGAGTTTAAGGCTCTTAGACCCAAACAGAGTTTTGTGCATAGTCCTCACAATCATAGAAGTCTGTCTTGAAGCTTTGAAGTGTTAATGAATATATAAGTGTGATATAACTATGTAACTTGATATATATAGTAACCAAGATATAATTAATCCCTCCATGGCTTCACTTTGGCAAGACAAATAAGGGAGATGCCCTTTGTGTTGTTTCAGACAAAGGGCATTCCTAGTTAGAATGAAGACTGCAAGCAGGGTATGTGAATGAGAAAGGGATGACATGAGGAGTCTTGAAAAATAATTAGATGAGTTAGAAGGTTGATATAAAGGTAAATAAGTGATAATAATCACATGTAGTTTTTGGGAGCATTCACAAGCGGTCATGAACCTAGATATACAATCAGGCCTAGAACTAGACCCAAGCCCTTCAGGGGTCTAGTTTCACTTTTAAGGCAAGATGAACCCTCCAATTCATTTGATGACCTTAAAAAATAATTTTAGGATGATTTATATCCTTTGGTTTTCATGAAAATAACATATAATGGAAAACTTGGCTTGAGACCATCACAAGGGCACACAAAATGCAAATGCAAAGCTCGATAGGCTAGCTTATTTTGCTCACACCTATATGGACACCAAGCATGGTGACCCAAGGAGTTGGGTATGGTTTAGTGGGGTCCCTAAATTTTTCTTAGTGAAATTTATTTAAGGTTTTAATGTTTAAGTTTTATGAACTATCACTAAAAAATAAAACTTGTTAAAATCCTCTTACAACCCTATCTTTGACCTGATGGAGAAGATATCACTTGAGATGAATTTAGGAGGGGTAGTTTGGCTTAGAAAGTGTTTGAAACTTGTTTAATACTCTCCCATGCCCTTCTAATCGAATTGGTTTTTTACAAGTTTGTGATTATTTTACATGTATAAAAGAATATGAACATATAAGAGCCATTAGAGGGGGTCAATTAGGACCTATTATAACTCTCCATATTAATTTATCACTATAGAATAACCTAGAAACATCTCTTCTAAGTTATTCATTTCAAGAAGTCTTTGATAGAGATTGAAGATAAAGAGTGAATGCCTAGTGAGAGGATGAGAAGTTGGTTTTTGGACCTTTTTAAGGTCTAACTCATGGAATGGGAGGCAAAGAGACTCTATAAAAGTGTCCTAACACCTATTACATGGTTTTTATTGAGAAAATGAAGGCCACTTGGGTGACAAATGTGAATAATGAGGCCAAGAGGGCTAATGAATGACTACAGATAGTGAGTACAAGTGTCCAAAAGATGGATAGCAGTTAGGGATGCATTTGATGATTATCATGGCATGTTTCTAACCCCCCTAAGATAATTCATAGGTATCAAATCTCCCTAGTCCAATTTTAATCCCTCAAAATATGCCTAATCATGAAGGCAATTTCAAGAAGGTAGCTGAAAGGTCCCTATGCCAGTCTTGAGGAGTTTTTATGCTTCATATGGACACTTGTCTAAGAATACCTTCTAGACCTCTGTTATTCACTTCATCCTTATGCAATGTAACTAGTTTTCATGCCTTGATATATGTCATGTGACCTTTGGAATTATCTTCTCCTCTTTCCTCACACATGTTATATAAATGCAAGCCATTTTGTATTTTGTAATCAACTCCACACTTGGTATGGTGAATCCCTACTAGTTTTATATTGTACTTTACCTTTGAAATAAGATATGCAATATAGTTTTGGGTTCACAATATATCTTTTTTGAGTGTGTGAAGTGGTGTATAGTGGAAGGCCAAGTGATTAGTGTTTATCCTTGCTTTTTCTCAACCCTTTGATGTTTAATGCAAGTAACCCTATCTCTAATAGGTCATATGAAGTGTAGTTAGTTCATTTGTCTATCTTAAGTGTAATTAGACATTTGGTTCACTCACCTTAAGTCACCTCCATGTTTGAAATATTAATGTTAGAGCAATTTGAGATTTTGAGACTAGTGTTGTAGGTCATGTTTTCATAGTGCAATGGTATGGTAGTCTAGTGGAGATCTTTCTGGTGTATCAAGTCATTAGAGTAGGTTATTTTCATGTCACTTATATCCCTTTTCACACAAGCAAATAGTTAGTGTAGGTGATGAATAATATCAATCTATGGAGCTAGGCCTCAAACCCAGAGACCTACCTCTACCATAGGTAACCCACAGGCCTAGAGGTATTCCAATGTTTCCCAAATCTTAGAATAAGCCTAAATAACTAGCTATAGGGTACAAGATTTGGTAACAATAGGAGGCTTCCACAATATTTCATTCCAGTCAATTTTTTTTATTTCATTTATGTAAGCATGATTTAATTTCTACTACTTTATATTTTTATAACTTTTCATTCATGCAAGTGTGCCTATATGCAATTGACACAATCAACAAGTGAATGAAGTGTACACATACAATGATGTTGCTTTATTAAGCTAAAATGCCCTTGGGTTGACAATTAATGAAGTAGTAATTTTATGCATCAAGTTGTCACTTCATTATATAATCATAGGTGAAGTTGTATAAGATTTTTAAGTTTAATTGATGGTAAACTTTTGCTCATCATTTTGGTGTTGTTGCTAGTGAATCTATCACACACTTGAAATCTCTAAGATTGATAATCTCTTTTGTTATTGTTTTTCCATTCTTAGATTAAACACTATTTTTTTATAGCTTAAGCATTTCCTACTGTCTAGATAAAAATTTTGCTTTATGTAAGGGTAAATTTGTAAAAATAAAAAAACAACCCAAGGTATACTAACCCTATGCAAGGTAGGGTAGGCAAAAATTAAAAAAGGTAGTTGATTTGCATGCAGAGAAAATGAGATCATCTAGGTAGATTCTTGCCTAGGTAGTCAACCTTTGTTGTAAGAATAAAGATACAGTCTGCAATAACTGAGGAATACAAGGAAACTCTTGTATACCATGTATAATTATCAATAGAAGAACTAAAAAAATAAGAATGATTGGTTGGGTTGGTAGCACAAGTTGGGATTTTACAAGAGGAAGAGGCTTATACCCTTTAGAAGGACTCCTCTATACTATCTTAAATAATTCCTACTCTATCACCTCACACTCAAGAATATAGCATTTAGTTCCCTCCATCATCACCTGACCTTTTTGTTGAGAAGGCATTTAAAGCCCTTCTAGCTCCTAGAAGAGACAACAGGCCTACAAAATTTATTGAGTTGGAAAAGCTCTTTATTAGACAATAAGTTGAATCCTCAAGAATTTCCACCCCTTCACATTTGTATATTAGACCTTATATCCCTCTAGAAAAATACAAAATCTTCATTTACTATACACCAAGAAATACAAAGATTAACAACAAATTCAAAGAATGGGTAGTAGAAGCTACTAGTCTACATACAAAAAAAGTGTTCATGGAGGACCATCAAGAAGAAAACACTACCAATCAGTCTACAACTTTAAATTTCCCTATCCAAAACCCTAGGAGAAATGCACCCATGAATAATATTCCTCATTCCACCCTCCTTAATTTTAGGGGAAAGCAAGTGAAGACCTAGATACATTCCTCTTTGAGTTTGATATCCCATGTCGCAATTATGATTATCACTAAGATGTTCAAAAACTGAATCTGTTTCTAGTAACACTCAAAGATGCAACTCTTAGATGGTTTATGGGACTAGGGAAGGATGTAATTTCTACTTGGAAAGAAATGAAGGAGAAGTTTTTGTCTAAATATCAAGACTATTATCAAGGAATAAATTATAGAGGGGATGATATCTTCAGGTTAATGCAAGAAGAATATGAATCACTAGAGGACTACATGGAAAGGTTGATGTTTAGCCTACAAAAATCCTAATAAATCACAATGGACAGAGAATCCATCATATTGATATTTTTGAAATAAGTTAGAGAAGATGATTTGGAACCATTATACCTAATGACTGGAGGAGATGTTTCAACATTATCCTTTGATGATTTAACACTTCTATGCAATAATTACTTAAGATCAACAACAAACAAAAACCATAGTAGTAAATTTCTTCCTCCATCAATTGCAAATGGACTCTTAAAAATTGAGGGAAGAAAGTTTTTGTGGGATATGAAGTAAGAGATCATTAGCCATCTGGCTACTCAGTAGGATACATTTCACACAAGAGAGAAGTAAAAAGAAATGAAGCAATCCTTGATGGTTTATTGTCCAAACTGTCAGAAAAAGAAAGTAGACTACAAAATGTCAAGTTATTCAAGTAAAAGTGGACAACATAACATAGGAGAATCTTGAGACAATGAAATTAGATGTAATTGGCAGAGATGGAGATCAATTTTTTTATGTGGCTCAATGCAGATAATGGCCACCTAGGCCATTCAATCAAGGTATGCCATCTAATTATATATTTCTAAATTCTTAAATTTTAGCTAATTGTAATGCAACTAATTCATGGACATGCATGCAAAATAAAAAATGGCCTCAACAAAATAACCTAGCCTCAAGAATTGGTAAACCACTCAAAACAATTGGCAATAGCCTCAAAACTAGTCTTGACAACCCTGACACCAAAACCAATAATGGTCTTATCGCTCCAAGCCATGGCAATAATCATAGATAAATAGCCAACTTTGGTTTAGTCAAAATGTTGGTTTACTATAGCAACAACAGTTGTAGCCAAAACCACAACCAATTTTAATTCCAAACACTTAACCACATCCTAGATAATCATAACTACATGCCCAATGTGTACTAAATCCAAAAAATAAGTTGGTTTGACCAACACAAGCCACTGGAATAATGTAATATCCAACTTATACATTAGATATCAATTAAGCACATCTTTGTTTAAGACAAATTTTACCATAACCCACCTCACCCATGACCACAAAACCTCTTAAGGAGATTCCAGTCAACCATACTAATCCACAAAATCATGAACCCATTGTTACTCCTAAACCAAGCTCAATTTCAATACAAGAAAACCTTTCAAACCTCCTTTTCTTGAGAGGTTAAGTATCCAACATCTTGACCAAGAACTTGAATTTGATATCCTAGAACAGTTTAAAAATGTGTGTGTCAAGATTCCACTATTTTAAGCCATCAAATAGATTCCACTATTTTAAACCATCAAAGTTATCCATGAATTTTCTTAAAGAAACCTGACTACAAAATGAAGGATCCCAAAACTATCCAAGTAGTTGGCCAACTTACAAACATCATGTTAGGCAATATAGTTCCACCCAAGTATTCTAAACCAGATAATGTTGTAGTCAATGTCAACATTAATGGCCAATTTATAACAAACACATTGATTGATTTGAGGATAACTATCAATTTTATGAATATGAAAACTATGCACCAATTGGGATTGAAACAACTTCACCCAACACCTATTATCTTACAAGTAACAGATAGATCAACTATCAAACTTGAGGGGATGATTGATGATCTGATCATCATTATGGATTCCTAAGAATATCCAACATATTTTATCATTCTAAAACCAAAAACTAACCTAAGAGTTTACCCACTCATCTTATGAAGGCCATGACTAGCCACAACTAATGCTTTTATTGGCTGCAGGTTAGGACAAATGTTGATTTCAAATGGGAATGAGACTAAGAAATTAATACTATATCCACTAACCAAAATTTCATGAGGAAGACCAACCTCCTTAGGTAGATGAAGTAGATGAGGACCATATTTATTTACATACCTTATGCACACTTCACCATAACACATCCATTAAATATCAAGAGGAAGAGACACTACTTTTTCATAATTTCCAAAACACTTATCAAGAGGACTTTGAATTAAATAATCTCTTGCAAAGTACAACATGCCCACTTGAAAATACTTTTTTTGAGAGTGGTCCCTCTAAACTTGCATAAGATATTAGAACCTTTCATCAATTAATACCACATAATTACAGTTATGCCCCACTTATAGGTAATATTGAATCCATGTTATGCTTATCCAAGCATGTGGAAATCCTCCCAAGAAAACCCCTCAATATCAACAATACGTTGACACTCTGATAAGAAACCAAGTTAGTCACTATACTCCAAAAGTAGAAGATAACTTTTACTTGGGAATATCATAATATGAGAGGTAACCCTCTGGATTTATACATCCCTCACCTCTACATCAAAGAGGAATGCAAACCCATTCACCAACCTAAATGAAGGATGAATCCTGTTGTTAAAGATATAGTCAAAATTGAGTTGTAGAAAATATTAGATGCAAGATTCATCTATCCTATTTATGATAGTCAATAGGTTTCACCGCTTGTGATAATACCTAAAAGGGGGGAGTGGGGTAAATGACATATATGTGTATACTATAGGTAATTGAATGTAACTACAATGAAGGATCATTTTCCCCTTCCTTTTATTGACCAAGTCCTTAACACGTTGGTAGTAAAAAGGTATTTATCATTCCTTGATGGATTTATTGTTTATAATCATATCAAAATAACACATGAGGACTAATATAAGGCTACCTTCACATGTCCTTGGGGTACCTATACATATGCAATATTTCCATGCAATTTTTTGATCTATCCACCTTCCAACGGGTTGTCTTGAGCATCTTTTCTAATCTCTCTCATGACTGTGTGGAAATCTATATGGATGACTTCATTGTTTATGGAGAAACATATGAGGAAACACTTAAAAACCTAAATAAAGTCCTTCAATGTTAGTGATACATGTTCATGACATAAGGTATTGTGTTGGAACACCACATCTCACCTATAGGTATTAAGGTCGCTCTTGCCAAGATGAGTATCATCAAATAATTATCAATTCCAACAAAGTAAAAGGATGTTAGGATTTTCCTAAGTCATGTTGGTTATTACTATAGATTTATCAAGTACTTTAACAAAATTACAACACCTTTATTTGTTTTACTTTCTAAAGATGTTGATTTTGTCTAGATTGTTGCATGTTAGCAGGCATTCCAATAACTTAAGAACTTATTGACAATAAATATTGTGTTAAGAGGTCCTGATTGGACATGACCCTTTCATATCCATACAAATGCTTCTAATATTACACTAGGAGCTATCGTAGGCCAGAAAGAGTAGTCCTTAAGCTATGTCATTTATTTCATCAACAAAAACCTCTAAGGCACTAAACTCAACTACACGGTAACAAAAAAATATTTCTTACTATAGTCTATGCTATTAACAAGTTTAGACACTAAATTAATAGGTATAAAGTCTTCATCCATATTGATCATGCAACAATAAGGGATTTAATGAATAAGCCTACAATAACTGGCAGGATGATTAGATGGTTGTTTTTGTTGTAGGAATTTGATATAACCATTATTCATAGACTAGGTAAGGGTAATGTAGTTGTAGATTTCTTATCTTGATTACAATCCAATAGTAAAATTTCATAGTAGATGATTATTTTCTTGATGAACACCTTTTTGCATTAAGGACTAATACTCTTTGGTATGTAGATGTTACTAACTATTTGGATGCAAGATTACTGACACAACATTTTTCTCCCAAAGAAAGGTAAAATTTAATCACAAAAAGTGGTCTATACTCATGGATATTTATGTACCTATATATCACAAGACCTGATTCAATCATGCATCAGTGTATTTATGAAGATGAGGTTGTTGACATCCTTTTATCATGTCATGATGAACCCTACGGGGGTCAATTTACTATAAAAAGGACTTCCATCAAGATTTTAACTACTAGATACTACTAGCGTACTCTACACAAGGACTCCTTTGAATACACCCACCAATGTGATTGATGCTAATATATGGGGAAACCCACACATTTTGATGAAATTACACTAAGCCCTGACTCATTTTGGAACCATTTAATAAATGGGGACTTGATTTTGTGGGTCCCATAGATCCCAAATCCAACAACAAGGAGTAAAGTTTGGTTTGTATAGATTATGTCACTAAATGGGTTGAGGTGAAAACTTAACCCATGCAAGAGATGAGAAGGTGGCCAATTTTTTATATGAGAAAAATTTCACCTACTACAGGATACCAAAATAAATTGTTACAAACCAAAGGCCTCAATTTATATCTGATCTCACAATTTCCATTGTCAAGGAATATGAAATTAGGCATAATAAATCCACACCCTACCATCCTCAATATGATAGATAGGTAGAGGTCACAAACAGGGAGCTATTAAACATCCTCACTAAAACACTCAATGTGCATCACAAATATTAGGAATCTCATCTTCATGAAGTAGTTTAGGCATATCAAATCACATGGAAGACCACAACTGGCCTCACTCCATATGAATTGGTCTATGGAAAGAAACATGTGTTATCTATTGAATTTGAACACAAGACCTTAATGACAACATTAGAACTTGGCCTAGATTTGTCACAAGTATAAAAAGATAGAGCCCTACAACTAAATATCTTAGATGAACTCTGAAAGGAAGCATTGCATCATATTGAAGTTGTGTAACAACAAAGGATTTGTTGTTATGATAACTATATAAAGACAAGAGAGTTTCAGTCAAGAGATTGGGCCCTATTTTTTAATTATAAATACAAAGATCATCAAGGTAAGCTAAGAAATCAATGGCTTGGGCCCTATGAAATAGAGAAAGTCTTTGAGAATGGAGATTTTAAATTACATACCGTTGATCTTGTACACTTATGATTACTAGTCAATGACCATAGGCTCAAGTTATAAAAAATTCCCCTTTTAAAGGAAAGTTTCACTTGAAAACTTATGAATGAACACACCTCATCTTCCTCTCGGCATCATGCAAATGTTGCTTCTACCACATCAAGATATAATAGTGTACTCTTGCTCTCCATTTCAAAGAATAACCACTTTACAATAATTAGTCCAGTCATGTATTTTAGCTAGCTAATGGCTGAATAAAAAAACTAGTTAATCATCTGACCAATTGATTATTTAGAGTCAAAAAATGCAAAAAAGTTAAAAAAAATTAGCAATGAAAACCTTCGAGCATTGTTGGCAGGTATTGGTTAGAAAATTGATCTCTAGCTAATCAATGTCTATAAAAAACTAGCCGTTACATGAAAAATCTACTTGATGACCATCTAAGAAAAAGTTAAAAAAGAAGAAGACATGTCATCAAAATCAATAAACATGTACTTTTTAGATCCTTTTACATCATCGTCCTTTCTTGTAAATGTAAAAAACCTATCTTTAACTACCTAAGGTAGAAAATTCTATGCTACTGAATCTAAATTTCATGCTATAGGATCCATATGTTGTGCTACAAGATCTAAATTTGGTGCTACAGGATACACTATTTGTACTGTAACTTACAATTTGAGCTATAGACTATCTTCCATCTCTATAGGTTCATTTATAAGTTGGTACAAAATTACATCTATATCTTTGAAAGGATGTTTTTTGAGGTAATCAAATAGGTTTTTCATTATCAATCTAATCACCTTTATTGAGTAAAAAGGACATCTCTAGACTCTGTGAATAAGTTATTTTCATTTGCAATTGGTAGCATTAGACATCACCTTCAATTCAGAGGATATCACCATCCACTCCAAAAATAACCACCTCCTCTAGATTCATTGAGGACACATACGACAACCTCCACATCACATCCACATGCCTCCACCATCATATCAACATCCTGCTCCACATCATCCTACTGTACTTCATTGTCTTAACATCTGCACACATTCATATGATGAGGTAACTCATCTAATAAAGGTAATTATTCACTTTTTTTTAGGCAAATTATTAATTAATTCTTGTTAATTATGGTTAATATGATCATCATGCGAATTATTTTTTCCATAATTATTATGGGCATAACCCATGGTAATTTCCATAAAATTATCACATCAAGGCCTTTTTCCCCATCCTACCATCAATTGTATGTCACCATCAGCTTATTACCTACTTTTTTGCATGTACCATTAAATTATCCTCCACTCAAGATCAAGTGACATGATAGTTGGGAGGATTTTGCCATTAATGGCACACTAGTTGCATGCTTCAAGATGATGCATGATAAGCATTACTAAAGTCTTTAAAAGGAAATAATAGAGATAGTAGTTAACAAAGCTAAAATTATTCATATTATAGTAAAGTGACAACTAAAACATAGTGATTATTTTTCCAATTGAGTCAAACCACCATGGGAGGAGATTGTGTTAGAAAGGATCCTACTAACTTGACACCATTGTTAGAACACCAAGATATCACCATAATTTTTAGAGATATAAGATGGTTGACTTATTTTGAAAAACTGACAAGGTTTAACCAAGTAATAGTAGAAGAATTTTCTAGTTCATTTGACTGATAAATCCACTGTCAGGGGATTACCAATAAAGGTGACTAAAATATCTCTAAGCTAGAAAAAACCCAATGTTGATTAGGAGGAATTCTTGTAGATGCAATTTGCAGTAGAACATGATGATGAATAGAGATAGAAGTAAGTGATGAGATGGAAGCAAATGATGAAGAAGATGTAAGTAAGGAAGAAGTAGGTGAATAATAAGAAGCAAGTGAAGAAGAATAAGTCCATGATGAAGAAGAAGAGGAAGTTGAAGAGGAAGTAGAGCAAGAAGAGGATGAAGCATATGGAGAAGAGGAAGAAGTTGACGACTAAGTAGAAGCTGGGGAAAAATCTATAGAAAATGAAGAAGATGAACCTCCTATAGCAAATACACCTCCTGTAGCATATGAGCCTACAGTTGAGGTAGAAAGAAAAAGAAGGGAAATAAAGAGGATAAGATTGATATTTTCCCATGTTTCATCTAAAGAAGAAGAACCCCTCTAAGTCTTAAACCTGCTAAGAGGCCCCAAATTCCTCAAGTTGGTATGAGGTGGTCACACACATTAAGAGGGAAACCACAAAAAAAGTCTATATCCTCCTCTCCTAATACATTCCATATCAATGAGGACACTTCTGAACATGAAATTGAAGAAACTAATGTTTCTATAGCTAGTAGCAGTAATGAGGAAGACTCTTCTTCCTTCAGTTTTGAGCCTTCACAATCAGTTGAAAGAAGCATGGAAGAACAATCAATTGAAGGAAGTGAGAAATAGTAGTTGGTTGAGAATAATTAATAAATGCATGAAGACAAGAGAGATAGAAGTCCTGTAGCATCCTTATGAGGAGAATTCCAGACCCTAAAGCAAGATTTTAGGGAAATTAAATTATTAAGGGGGAAATTATAGATGCTTGAAGAAGGTAATAAATTGGATACACTAGTGCACATTGATTCACAACTACAAGACCCATTTGTATCAATTGAGTCTCAGCTTGTAGCCATAACATACCCAAAAATCTAAAAACATCTTGATATTCATGTTTTTCATAAATTTGTTGCAACCACTTCCACACAAACATAAAAGATGACTTAGCATTTTTATATTTGAAATGTATCTACAAGGAAATGAATAGTTTCAAAATTCACAATTCAGTTGGTTAAGGCACTATGGACAGTTGAAGAAAGAAAACATCAAATTGAAAAAGAAAGCTTAGAAATATGTAGAGTAACTCATGAAATTGGAATCAAAAGTTGAAGATTTGACTTGATTGAAATGTATGTTATTAAGATACAGACCACTTACCTAGGTTTGCTCTATCTACCTTGAATAATAATGGTTGGAATTTTAGTTTATGAGAGTATACTATGATCTTCCATGATTGGTAATATACCCTCAGCCATTCTTTGCTATGTATAATAATGGCACCCCTAACGGACATGCTCAATTATGTGAATTATATCTACATAATTATGTCATACCACATAACATAGAATGGAACCCTAATTTATATTTATGGGATGTCTTACTTTAGGCGTTTTCTTCATAATTAATGCATGAAAAAAGTATAGGGCATGAATTAGTAGATTATAAGGAGAAAGAAAAAGAGTCTGCTTTGATGACAAGAGGAGGGGCCATTGAACCTGAAGTAATAATACATGAATGGGTTTATTTGATGAAAATAAAGGAAGTAGATTCCTGGTTTGTAAGGAACTAAGTATAAGCTCAAAAGTATTACCTAGGATTGATGACTATTATATGATAACATATATTTAGAGATTGTGGGCATAGATGGGATGAGTTTACTCATGAGTTGAGGAGAAAGGAACCATTCTCTCCACATAATCTCAAATATACCTTTGATAGAGTTTATACTTACATTGAAATTGCAAGAAGGAAGGGACCAAATTTGGTGGCTATCACTTTTCAGCCATTGCCATTTTGGTACCCCATTCTAGACTGGACATGGGAAGTGCCACTTGATAAAGCAAAAAAAGACAAGAGATGGAAACTTTTCAAAGCTTAGTATGGTTTTTATGGTAACCAAAGCACAGGTGCATTATAACCAATAAACTTCAAATTTGTATGTGTCATTCAGATGCAAAAGTCAGTTGTTCGAGGATGAGTAACACATTAAATTGGGGTGCAATGAACCATATAAATGACATAATTTAAACCCTACTTATTTACCTTGTTAGATTTTAAATTCCCAATGTTTCCTAGATGTCTTGTATATTTTCCTATTCTAAAGTACTCTAAATCATGATGATATTTATTAACTATGTTTATGATAATGAAGTTTGTTTTTGCCTTGTGATTAAAGTTGAATATGTTCTCTTTTGTTATGATGCTTCTATTTATTATAATGTGTGTTGAGTAACTTGAGTAATATGAACTATATGTAGAAACTAGACACTTATGTCCTAAATAAATGAGATGAAGTTTGTTTGGGTATGCATAGTCGCAACAACGTATTGTGTACAAAGTATTCATGGCATGTAGCCAATAGGCTATCATCCTACAGCCACCATGAACTATAGTAACAAACATGTATAACTACTTGTAGCTCACTTGAGCATGCAATAGTTGTAGTGACTAGCCTTTTCATTGATTATGTTCCAATGATGAAGATTATATAATGAACATGCATAGCTTGATATAGGCATACGCGATGAGGAGAAGTTGGAACATTGAGCATTTCTACTAGACTGCATTTCACTCCTTCTAACTTCCGAACAACATCACCCATGTTTTTGTTCTATATCCATTTTTGGATGTATTCTTCATAATATAAATATTACTAAAGTTGTAATTTCTTGTTAAGTAATAATCACAATCTCTAATATATATTAAAACATAGATGCAGGCTAGGCTAGGAGAGACTATAGAAAGAGGATGGATAATATAAGTGTGACTAAGTAATATCAATTATAACTATTATAATCTTGCTATAATAATCTTTAATTTCTACAAGATATGAATAAATTCAATAGTTTGTAGTAAAAACACTTTTATTCTAAGGGAAGGATTGGATCTCAAGACCAAATGAGGAGGGCCCCCTCAGGAAGACTTGTAGGGAAGATACCGACTCGTTAAAGTAGCTAAGTAGATTTCATTTTGAAGTATTCACTTTCATTCCTTAATTCTATAGATGTTGTTTAAGTGCTATAGATGATTTCAATATTGTGAGTGCATGTTAATTTTGTAAGGAAGCTTTCATAGTATTTCATTCCAATTAATTGTGTTTATTTCATTTATGCAAGCATGATTTCATTTCAAGTACGTTACATTTATGTTTCCATTCATGCAAGTCTGCCTATATGTAATTGACACAATCAACGAGTGAGTGAACTTTGCACATACAATGATGTCACCTTATCAAGCTAAAATGCCCCTGAGTTGACAATTAATGAAGTAGTAGTTTTATGCATCAAGTAGTTGCTTCATTTTATGAGCACATATGAAGTTGTACAAGGTTGTCAGGTTTAATTTATGGTAAATTCTACTCATCACCTAGGTATGCCTATATCATAATCAAAAGATGCGTGAAAAATATATGTGTATATAAAAATAAATGATATGTTGCATACCAATATAGAACCAACAACATAGATGCCAAGGAGCCAATAAGGTATGGAAATGTTGAATATATTTGGATTTTTTAGTTTTTTAACCTCTTGGGTATTTTTGGAATATTTTAAAGGACTAATTGAATAAGTCTTCATCATCAAAAGGTGTATGATCACTTGAGACATTTTTTAACCTTTTTTTATTACAACACGTTGTCACTTCCTCAATGTTTTTGTGCAATGGTTTTCTAGAAGCCGTCGATGGGGGATGATGGTCATATCCATCATGGTATAGGCAAATTTCCCTATCCCTAAAATTAAAAGTGATAGACATATTTTTAGTATTCAATATTGCATTATAATCAATGAACCAATGTTGTCCAAAATTTAATGTCAAATGTGGGTCTTGGTCTAATATCCATATGATCACGAGGACCACATGTGGTTCACATGCGATTGGTAGGTGGATGTACCCATGATATTATGGCATCATAGAAAAGTATGTTAATTCACTTGTATTATGTCCTAACTATTGGATAAATTTGATGCTATAAATTGTATCCCAATTATTCCTATCAAACTTGAGATGTTGACATAAACCCTATCAATATTAGCATTAATAGTTAGATCTTTGTGCCTTGGTCACTTTGAAGGATGGTTTTCTTTTGAACCTTTGGAAGTATTATGTTTTTTTCACTTCTTGGACATGATTTGTATGTGATATTCACTCTTATAGTTGTGAATTTGGTTTTGAAATGCCTCACATTGATTTGTATTATGGCCAAAGATCTGATGATAGTTACAACATGGTAATCCCTCTTTATGAATAAGTTTGTTTCCTAATCTATGTTTATTAGGAGGTAAAAATATCATTAGATATTCAAGTAACACAAAAAGTATTGTATCTAGAGTGTCATGGTTTATTGTGATCTATAACATCTATTATGGATTTTTATAAGATACCTACACATTATTTACATGATGTATTTTCATTTATCCTTTGTAAATTTGAATCAATGTTTATAGCCAAGAGGGATGTATGGAATAACAAGCATTTAGATACTCATCTTCTATTTTGCTTTGCCCTTAGTTTGATTAAATATCGCATCCTCTAAAGGTGGATTTAGATTATATGTGCTAGGACCTATAGTTGTGAATAGGTTATGATAAAGATACTCAATTGGAACAAAGTTTAGTTTTTGTAATTTCTCATATGTCATATCACAGGCTAAATCATCATCACTATCATAATAATCTAAAACATGGCCATCTTGTTGCTCAGTGTTGACTACTACATGAAGCTCAAATGTTTGATTTTATAGTGGTTTTGGTATTATTGATTACTTTCATAATGGTTGTTACTCTTGATGTACATCCATGTGCACCTTGGTAATTAGTGCCTTATTTGATCTATGGGTAAATGAGCCATTGTGCTTGACTCACCTATTTCATAGTTTGTATATTCTTAAGGGGAATAAATTATTTGGGTGGTACTACTTTAGAGATGGCCTCTATATCAAAATATATCATTTTGCAAAATTTAAAAGGTTCCTCATCGACAAGCATTGTCAACAAGGTTCTTTCATGTATGTATTTTACACATCGATGTTATGTATATGTTACAAATTTCATTATGTGTATCCATGGTTGAACCAAAATTAAGTTATAATATAAGGATTAAGACATGATTTGGAATGTAGTTGGAACCATTTTTAGCCCCAACATCACATCCAATGTGATTTGGCCAACTAGAGGGCTATACAAGTTATTAAACCCTTTGATATCCATAATTGATTTTTTAATAAGATTGGTATTAATGACCATGGTGGTTAAGAAATTTGTGGTAGAAATATTTAGGCCTAGTCCATTATTACTGAGCACACTTTTGATTCCTTGTTATGCATACTCACTTGTATCAACAAAGGCAAATGTTGGTCAATAATATTCTTGGATGTTAAATCGATTGGATCAAAGGTGATGGGTCTTGCATTGTGTGATATTGAAATTTTGAGCACAATGGATTTGATACTATGCAATTAATCTAAATATACTCAAAATATCAATCCAATATTATAATTTAGAGATAATTAGGAATAAAATGGAAAGTTAAATGAAACATTCATCCCTATATTTCATCATAAAAGGTAAATGCTCCAAATCAAGATCCAAACAAGAGAAAACTAAGTGAATATAGATGTAGGATTGCTATGAATAGACTCATATTTTTATGATATTAGCTTGATGATGGACTTGTTAAGCATGGGATATACTGAGAGGGGGGGATTGAATCAGTATATCATATATCTTATAAAACTTTTACTTAATCAATTTTTTTTCTTTAACCACTTCAACATACATTCAAGATATGCAATAAAACTAAAGCAATAACATGCACCACACAAGAGAGAGAGAGAGACACCAAATTTTTACGTGGAAACCCAATGTGGAAAAAACCATAGACAAAAATATCAAGTATATGAATGAACACCAACTCAAATTATAAAGTTCACAAGAACCAACTTGTAGGAGCACCAACATAATAATGATTCATGAGCACCAACCCATAAGAGCACCAACCCTTTTGCTGAGTACCAACACAACAATGATTTATGAGCACCAACCCACAGGAGCACCAACCCCTCTTTTGTATAAAACACAACTATCTCACAATGTTGCTTTCTCAAAAAATGATAAAATACTATTGCATCTCTTCTCTTTTCTCTTCTCTCTTAAGCTCTTCTTAGATAGATAAAACAATTTGCTTTCATACTTCAAAATGGCTTCCCAAACCTCCATTTATATCCTTCTAAATGACCTTTGGAATTCACCATTTGTGACCCTTTAATCCTCAAGGAAAATGGCACCAAACTTACATGACCCTTCAAATTTTTCTATATGAAAAGTCACATGGTGACACTTCATGGGAAAACGCATCATTTCCCTCTTTTATCTTTATTCGGTGACTCTTCGAATTCCTCAAGGTGACCCTTCATGCCAAAATGCATCCTTTCCCTCTTTTGTCTTTAGTGGTGACTCTTTGACTTCCTCATGGGCCCTCTTTTGTCTTTATGCAACTAAGAATGTATCCATTAATATATAAATAGTATTAACACACTTTAGCCAAGATATGAACATTAAAAACACCATTAGACATTAAATTCTATGGGGCCTTTGTCACCAATAATGCTATACCTTTGACATCGATGAAAATATTTTCAACAATCTCCCCCTTTGTTATTGATGTCAAACTCATACTGAAACTACCACATCCTAAAACCTGTTCCTATACTTTTCCTCAAAAATTGAGACCTGCACATACTACCAACTGAAAACATATAGTAACTCCCCCTTACTATAACATCTTATACTTTGAACTTATTCTTGTACCTATTTTTGTATTTCTCCCCCTTTAACATTAATGGCAAAGGGTATGTCCTAGAGTGAACACCTAGATCCCCCTCAACTAATATTGATCCTCAATGGCAGGAAATAAAAAAAATTACTCCCAACTTCTATCACAGATCCTCAAACTTGTCCTTTGGTTGTGCCTTTTTAAAGATATATGCTAACATAAATAAATTGTTTCCTATCCTTTGAGCATCTACAATCAACACATCTAAATTTTTTCTTCTAATCTCACAACCTTCTGCATAAAATTTTAATGTGTATCCTTGATCACATATCTGACTTACACTCAAAAAATTATGTTTAAGACCTTCTACTTACCATACATTCTCAATCTTGGTTCTAACATTATCCAAAATTAATGTACCTTTTTTGACTATACTGGCAGTGGTATTGTTTCCAAATTTCATTGTGCCACTTGGTTCTATCTAATTTTTACTTTTTCCTAAGTGTGAAAAGTAGAAACTAGTTATGAAGGGTGTGGAAGAATACCTGTTAAAGTGCACACATTGAATCCATGTGTTTGTGGAGATCTCCTCTTTAGCTTGGGAGGATGACTTGCAAATAAGAAAACACTAAAGGAAACTTGTTTGTTAGACAAGTAGATGGGTAGATTGCCTAGCATGAGCTAGATCCTAAAGTGAAAGCTTTCTAGGAGGTTGTCAATACACCTTCTTCAAACACTTAATTTGGTGAATGAAAATGGAAATATTTTCATAAAATGATAGCAAACTGAAACTAATAACAATAAATTAATTATGAAAACTAAATGCTTTGCTTAGATGGCTAAAATAAAGCAACTAGTTTAAATAGTGCTAATGCTGAAAATTGGCTAAAACAAAGTTGTGGTTTTTTGGTTTGGATTGATTAGATAAAAGTAAAAATAATGATTTGGTTGGGTTTGAGAAATGGTTGGAATGGTGAATATAAATATTTTCAAGAAAATAAGAGGGATAAATGGTGAAAAAGAGAGCCAAGAAGGCAAAGGGGTAATGGGTGATCAAGATGGCAAAGGGATATGTATAAGAGGGTAAAATGACAAGAGGGTGATGAATGATTAAAGTGAAAGAAGAGGGCCAAAGGGAAAGAAATTAATATAACTAAACAACAAAATTACCTCAATGCTTAAAGATGTTTGTTGATGAAGATTGGCTTATTGATAGTTGATGAAGACTTGAAGCAATTTTGATAGATTTTTGTTCCTTGAGCTCCTTATATTCAAGTGAACTCCTTGATGATACCTCCAAACATGCAACATAAATGTTAATAACAAAATACTAACTTCTAACTTAACCTTGGGTGAAGGAGAGGGGGGTATTTATAAGATTTTTGTGAATAATCATGCCAAAAGAGAGAATAGTAGAAGTGTAGTGCCATTTTCCATGTGGTAAATTATTTAGTCTAGGTGAGGTGGGCGAGGATTCACATGTGGGTGGGTGAGTCTCCTACTTTACACATGAATCCAATTTTGAATGAAAATCATGCACATGGGTTTGAATGAGACGAAAGACATTTTACCACACTTATTTGTCTTCATCAAGCACTTAAAAAGGTGGCATACCAAATTTGGTGCCATTTTACATGTTTTTCATGGATGATTCAAGGTTAGGTTGTGGGGATTCCCATGTGGGTTGAAAAGTCTCCCAGTTGGGTCGGTAAGCCTCCATTTGGGTTAAAAAGTCCAAAAATGAGTGCCCTTTATCTTTGAGGAGGTAGGTATGTCATTTTAAGGTCCACTTTCATGTGTGAATGTAAAATATATGTTTAATTATGGCCTTTTAATGGGAAATTCACCACATTTAAAGGTGGGGCCTTATGATGCTCAAATGAGATCATTAATCACTTTGAAAAAGGGTCACAAATGGGGTATGATGATCCACATCAAGCCATATCACTTATCATGTCACAGACCATGTCACTTGCCATGTCTCATGCCATGTCACTTTTCCATGTCACTCGCCATGTCATTTGCCATGTCATCATGAATAGTGATAGTGGGTCCCACAGTGAATAGTGATGGTAAATAGTAATTTTGAATAGTACTTTCAAATAGTGATTTTAAATAATATTGTGTAACTAAAAGAATAGTTATTTGGTTAGCTTAAGAGGGGTTTGTTAAGGCTTAAAAAGGTTTAGGGGTTTTGAGGTATTTAGTCATCAAAAACTGCAAGTGTGTAGTTTTCTAGTGTCTACATTTTGCCCCTTTTTGTTATACGGCTTTGAATTAACAAGTTGCAAAAAAAATCACTTGGTTGAAGGTTAGGGTACTCTGAGTATGGGAGGAAGTGTTCTCCCTCAAACTTAAAGTTGATGAGGAAAGGTTGAATCAGGTGTAGGTTTGATAAATAGTTGATGGGGAGGCACTAGGTGATGTCACAAGGTAGCTAGGTATGTAAAATGCCAATGGGTTTATAAAATATGACTAAGTGCAATAGTCAATATTATGTAGAGACTAAAGCTACCAATGTTTATTACAAAAAGGTTGAGTTTTAAGATAAATGATAAGGTAATCAGTCCCTAGCATTGGTCATAGCTGATTAGGTTAGTCTTATAAAGGCTCCTAGATAAGGTCAGTGTTGACTCAAGTATTCAGGGTAGGAAGTGTTCCTGAGAAAACACAAATGGTCTAATTTTGCATGAGGCAGTGTAAACATTTAAAATTTCAACATGATAAGGTTGGTCATTATAATCAAAAGGTATTACAAGACACACCAATGTTTTGGGTCAAAAGCAACCAACATCAAGGTGGATGTGGTGAAAGCATGAGTAGATTGGGTATGGGTTAGAAGGGGATGGCTGGGTTGACTCCAGATGCATGCGGTAAGTGGACCCTACCTACATAGTTCCATAGAAATCCAAAAATAACATCAAGCCAAATGTAGTTCTTTTGAGGTGAAGGGTGTTGGTTTTGCCCCAATTTGATATCATGTAGTTAGGTCCGGTTGAAGGACATTAGAGAAATGGAAGTGCCAAAGGGTGGAAAAGATGGCTATAAAATATTTTTTGATGGGTTTGGTAGAAATGGTGGATGAGATTACCTAGGATGTAATTAGATGATTATGTCAACTATGCAAAAGGAATCTATAGCCATGGATAAGTAGGTTGAAGCATGAAAAATTTGCCACCTTTTTAAAGAAAAGAAAAGGGAGAAATATGCTTTATCAGGCTTTAGAAAATCTAGAACTACTCGAATTGCCATGGTGATTTGACAGGTTATTTCATCACCATCCAAGTAAGCTGGCATTGTGCACACGCCACAATAATATCGTTAATAGGCTATGAAAGGGTAGTATGTAATGATTTGGGGAAGCAAAGTGGTAGAGTTGGTAAATGAGAAGTGGAAAAGATTCAATCCCTTGACCCTTGAGTCAGTAGGGCCCCAATATTAGTAAGTGTTGAGTTTTGAGGGAATTAAGAGAAAGACACTAAGGGGTTTTGGAATATGGAGCGAGGTGAATGATAATATTAATTAAATGAGGGAGCATGTTGTGGATTTCATGTAGTAAAGCAAGGGATATTTCAAGGCATAAGAATATGTAGTCTAGGAAGGGAGAATCAAGGGGATTTATTTGAAGGCAGGGTATATGAGAGGGTGTAGCTAGCATCCCCATGTAGGTATCCCAAAAGTTTCCATTTGAAGGTGGTTTTAGTTTTTATTCTAACATCTTTGAAGGTCAGAGTAAAAGGGGTTGAAAATAGGCAAGACCAGAAGAGGTGGGGAAGGAATTTTCATCTCGATGGATTAACAGTGCTTAGGCTTGTTGGTTGGTCATATGAGCCCATAATCCTGGATAATTATGTTTTAGAGCCGTAGGATTGGTATATAGCTCACAATAAACCAAAATTGAGTAGAAGACCTTGGAGGCCGTAGTATGCTCAAAATGGGTAGAGGGATTAAAAATATTAAGGTGATAGGGAGGGTGAAGGGAGTAGTTATAAAGGGACAAAAATAGAGTCTGAGCGCAACACATAGAGGCATTTATAGAAGAAAGGGATGCTCCTAAAGTAATGAACCTAACTAGATTTTGTGCATTAAGTCAAGGGTGTGGAGGACATGAGGAAGTAGAGACAAGGAGATTTATGCAAAAGCAGTGCAATTGGTGACCGCACTCTAAAGAGGTGGAGGTTGAATTGGAGAACATAAGGGAGATCTAATAAGGGATGAGGTGAAGGTGGACCAGGAGATGGATGAAGAGAAAATAATGAGGTCACAGATAAAGATGAAGGTGGAGAAGGATGGAAGAAGCCAGGCATGGTCATATAGGTTGGGAAGAGCAAGGAAGGGCATCAAGGGAGATGAAAAAAATGAAATGAAATAGAGAAAAGAAAATTAAAAGGTAGAAGATTGGGGGGGTGAGAGATGCACTAAAGAATGACAGATTGGAGAATTGAAAAGGATGAGGAGAGAAGTGTAACAATCATGAAGGGTAAGGGGAGGTTGGTAAATATGGGAGGCCATGAAGGATTTGAAAATAAGTCTAAAAATAGACCAAGAAGAAAATAGTTTGGTGATGAAAATAAAAAAAATAAGGCAATAAATAGAAGAAAGGAAATAGGAGGAAAACGAAGTGAAATGAGGACACAAAAAGGATGATAGGAGAGTGAAGAAGTAGGTGGTATCTTGACCAAGTAATCATGGATGATGATGGATAATGAAGCAAAGTATATGGTGGTTTTGGAGATGAGAATGGGATGGAAAATGGGAAAGGGGTTAAGAAAAACAAGGGGAAGCAAAGGATGGGTGGGTAAGAAGGTGAAGAGAGAAGGTAGGCATCAATCAACTTGTTAAAAGAGATTGACAAGTAGAAGGGGTGATTAGAAGAGATTTTCAAGCCAAAAAGTGGTGAGGTGGTGAAGAAATAGGGGGATGCAATGAAATGGAGTAATATGAAACTAAAGGATGAATATTAGGGATGATAAGAACAAAAAGGAAGAATTGAAGCAGGGATACAAAGCACAGATACTCACACAGATGCAAAAGATAAGTGAGTACTAAGATGGAAAGGGAAAAGGGGAATGCAAAGGGAAAAAGGCAAGAAGAGGAGAAGGGAAGAGGTAATTATGGAAGGCTTCTCAAAGAATAAATACCCAAGGAGAAACTAGTTGTGGAGGAAAAAAAAGAAGACAAAAAGGATGGAAAAAAACAAATAAGAAGAATGGAAAATGGGTATGGTGGGAAGAGCAGTGAAATGACAGAGAGTGGTGGTACACAAAAAGAAAAAGTATAGCAATAGAATAAATTGAAAGCTTGCAGGATGCACAATATGATGGGGAATTGGTGAGGAAAAGAGAGTGATAAAGAGGGTATGATAAATAGCCAAGGGCGAGGGGAGATGATGAGGATGGTGAAAGAAGTTGAAGGGGATAAAGGACAAGGTTGGTAATAACTGGAGAGAGAGACCAAAAACATGAGAAGTGGGTGAGGGAGTGAGCTATGAATTATGCACAAGGAAAGGTGATGAGGAGGCTAACAAGGTAGAGTAGGTGGTGGTTTTATGGGAGATAAGAGGGACCAATGAGGAAGGCTATCAACCCTTCTGTTAAAAGAGATTAACAAGCTAGAAAAGTGGTTAAAAGAGATTGACAAGTTGAAGGGAGGGAGGTGGTGAGGTGATAGGTAGAGAAGTGGAGGAAGACATTTTATGTGAGAAGGGGAAACAAAATAAATGATGTGGTTGGGCTGACCTCAGTAATTGAGCACTGCCTACATAGTGCAAAAAGACCTCACACTGATGTAGTTCTCCTAGCAATGGGGGAAAATCTAGGAGAAGTATCAAATGGTGTTAAAACATAAGGATGCTTAAAAAATAATTCAAAGCTTCCTTGATCTAGAATGCCCTAAGCAAGAAGGCACTTTTAGCGATGGAAATGAGTGAGAAGAAAAAAAGGATGGTAATTAGTTGTTAGTGGCTAAGTTTTCCATAGAAGTGAAGCAAAGCCTACATAGTCCATGGACATCAAGCCAATGTAGTTCAACTAGGTTTGGGTGAGTGGTGTTCAAATTTGTTGCCCCAATTTGATGGACCACTTAGGTTGGTTTTGGCTAAGGGAGAAGGTTTTGTAAAATAATAGTTTTGGGTTTCGGTGAAGGTGCCGGTGAAAGTGAATGGTGTAAATTGGTAAATAGTTACCATAATGATCCCACATTTAGTAGGATGAGAGATACAGAGGGGAAAGGTAGGATAAATTAGAAGGGAACACAATGTTAAGTACCACAAATGATCTTCAATAGAGTTATTTTGAAGAATAAGTGCCTTTGTTAGGAGGTTACACCTTCTAAAATTATGTGAAGGTAGGATTTTGGAGATAGTGTCTACTGTTATGAGCTGAGTTTTAGGAGGTGGAGGTGTATCCAAATCTAAAGAGTCGCTTTGGCCAAGGTTCATCACCCATACGAGCTAAGTTTTAAGGGTAGTAGTGAAGTGATGATATTTAAAGAATTTATTTAATGGTCAAGTAGATTCTATAAGTAAGGAAGTTAGCAGCATGGTGAGTGATAGAGGATGGACCTTACCTGACCTAAGAGCTACATAGGTAGGATAGACAAATGGTGGCCATGTCTACATCCTCTATCCTAGCTCCATGGAACCAATGACTTATTGGTTCTGCTGGGTTGGGCTTAACCGATAAGAAGCTATGGGGCCAGGAGAAGGTGATCGTTCCCCTGCTATGGATGACCTTTCAGCTAGCACAAAAGAAAAAAAATTGCCATGTTCAATTAGACACTGCCAATGGTTGGGGTCTGATGTTCAGAGTATGTGGTAATGGGTTGGTAGGAATAGGAGGGTAAAAGTGGAAAGAAGGTGAATGTATTGCTATGAATTCATGGTAACCTACCTCTAATGGAAGAGTGCCCACAACATCAATGATTTGGGAGTTACCAACAATAGTGGTAATTTTGAAGGCATGATCATTATAGTGGCCCATGGTTGGAAGCCAAATTACATCAACTGAGGTAATGGTGATAATGATGCTAATGACCACCAGGCCCACAAGGATTTATCAAGGTGACTAATCGAATCAAGGGTGATGTGTCCACACAAAAAGGTAAGTAGATAGTGTTAGGTTTTGGAGCTAAAAGCTTCAACTATGCAGACATGGAGGAGGTTGCTGAGTTCCAATTATACCAGCGTCGGCAGTGTAACCGACGTCGGTCATCTACAGTGCAAAAGGGCAACCGGCATCGACAGAAGGTCAGCTGACGTCGGTCAACTCCAGGTAGATAGGGACCGACGTCGGTTGCCTATGGCAGTTCCAGAACTGTTCGTTGCACGAACAGTTAGTTCGTTGAACCGAGTGTTTGCATGTAAAGGCTATTTTGAGTCTTGAGCTGCATGTCTAATTATTGTAAATTAGAAGTCTAAGTTATTGTTTAGTGTGGGATCTATTTATAGAGCTATTGGCATGTATTATAATGTGTGATAGTTAGAGTTGAGCAAGTGTAGCTCCTTCTAGTTCCACAAGAGAGAGCAAATAGAGGAAGGCAAGCTAGATCCTTCCAATTGTAAGAATAGGGTGATCTGCAGGTTGTTTCAAGATCAAGGAAAAGTTATACATGTGTAAGTAAGATCATTTGAGTTGTAGGTTGTTGCAAGTTCATGGGAGATCTACTTGAAGTACTTTGAGTACTTGTGTACTGGCAGGGTTATTACTGACTGGTTGGAGGTGAACACCAACTCTGTGTTTGAGTTGTGTGTTGGGACCATTTTTGGTAGGAGAGTGAACTCTTGAAGAAGAATTACTGTACACTTGGTGAGGGAAGCCTGAAAGGTGTGGAAGAGTGTGGCATCTCTTCATTGTATTATTTTCTGGATGAGTATTAATACAGATTGTGTTGTCTCTCATATTCTGTGTCATTTGTGAATTCTAGTTACTTATTGCTTCTGGTTAATTCTGCATGTTTAGTTGCTTATACAAAGTAATCATATTGTGCTCTTATTGAGGAGCAAGATCCTGACAAGTGGAATCAGAGCTGTTTGTTGTTCTTGATTCCCCATCAGACAGGACCATTTCAAGTGGGAAGACTGTTCAAAGGAATCAATAACATCATATGACCTTCCCCGTTGGTGGAATGATGAATCATGTTGGTGAGGAAGAATGGTTAGGTATTCTATTTAAATAATTGTGATAAGGATGAATGTCTATTATTGAGTTATTTGGTTTTACAGGTTATAGAGAGTACAAATAACTACACAAGGTTGATAATGGCAAACAATGGAAACAATGGTGGAGATGATCAACAACCTTTGTGACCTAAAATAATTAATATGGTGAATGTGCAGATCTACCAAATATTGCAACATGTAATGGCTATACTAAAAGTACTATTGGATCAATAATAAGAGGAAAGGCACCCATAACTTGGGCTTGAGTATGAACTCTTATCTCCTCAGTAGAGAAGAAGGCAAGACTTTCATTGCATGAGGTATAGGGCTGGAGAACATGACATTTAACCTACCCATGGAGGGAACCCTTTCTATCCAAGGGGATGCATACAAAGGTAGCAACAAGTAGTACCTATGTGAGAAGAACATCTAGAGCGAGGTGATGTAATGGCTATGATGATCGATCAGGGTGAAAGACCTAAAGCAGAGTATGATTCTCGCCTTATGGGGATGAATATGGGAGAGGAGAACAGAGTACACCCCTTAGCAATCATTGAGATAAGGAATAGTATAGATGTTAGTTCAGGGAGTAATCAAGTAAAAGGAAGGCTGAACACAAATCCAGAGTCACCAGATAATCAGTTTAATTCTTAGGTAGGAAAAGAATGTATGTAAGGGCCTTATGTGAAGTGTGGATAGTTTGATAACTTGTATGTGTCATGTGCCTCCTTGCATGCTAAATAAAATAGTGAATATTTTGATGTAAACATGTACAAAATGTGTTGGATATCATTGGTCAAATGTTATTATGCTTAAGGTTGTGTGGATACTTATGAATGTGATGGTTATGGTTATGATTGGTATGGTTATGGTTCTATAATCTTGCTCAATATAAAAAGAATAATTATTATTAGTGCAATACTATTTGGTAAAAGTCGTGATGAAAACATCAACCAAGAAGATTAAGAGAGGAATAGGGCATGATGTTTTGTTTTAATAAGGGCCAAAAATAGATCCGAAGTGGGATTGGCTTAATGAATATAAGCCCTTCAAATGCTGTGCATGAATGGTCATTATTTGATAAAAAAATCTTGATCACAGGGTGTTGAGTAAGCTCTAAATCCCTTGATTTGCAGATAGTTTAAAGGGAAGATGATTGATAGGTGGTGTGAAGTTTAATAAGTGATATGTATGATAACCTCATGTGAATTAGTTTGCCCTGTCTATAGGTGGCCTAAGAATGGTAATAGACAAGTCCATGTCATATGCTAGATGTAGACTAATCAGTGCGGGAAGTCTACATGAGAACGCTGATTTCGGCTTCTAACTTATTCTGTTGCTTCAGAGCTGATTACGACTTTAGAATTTGTTGTGATAGTGGGTATTTTGCTTTATTGCTGTATATACAAAGTTGATCAATGCAGGAAGCTTCCATAAAATTACTCTACTTTTGACAAAGTTAACTCAACCATCCTTCAAGGGATTAGTCTAATCTTATTGGCTTTATTTTAATGTTCTTGATAGATGTCTTTCAAGGGAGTAGTCTACCTTACATGTGGAAATTTTTATTTTGTTTTTAAGTAGCTATCCTTTGACGGAGCAGCCTGCAATGCTTAAGATATTGACCTAATTAATTATTGCAAGATGAAATGTGTTTAGACATGGACCAATCCAATTAGGTCAGAGGTTTACCTTTATGAGGGAAAAATTTACAAAAGAAGGTCAATGATATGTGAAAGGGTGTGGTTTTGAGAGACAATGACCATGGGATTCCATCTTGTTAGAGATGAAAAGTATACATGAGAACCATGCTATGGGTAGAGCTGTGGTACCCATATTTAGGATTAGGCCATGACTATGATGGTTAATCACATGGTTTTATGTTGTAATTAATTATCCTCAAAAGGGGAGGAGGAAGGTGGGTGAAGGTTAAAATCTCATAATCAAGGGATGAGCTTAAGTTAGACAAACAGGTGAGCTTGATCCTTCTTTAATAGAAAAATGGACATAGATGCAAAGTGTTGAGAGACTTAGGTTCTCATTTGCCTTCAAGAGAAGATAAATGATAAGCTTCTGATCCATACTTATGGGTGATGATGTAGGGTCCAAGCCAATTGAAAGCAAACTTGCCTTATTTACTCTTTTTCATGTCGATCACATGTTGGTTTTATTTGAGGATGAGATCTCTGATATTGAATTCCCATTGTTTGAGGTGCTTGTTATAAGCGTGTGTGATACACTCTTGATAGATATAGAGGTGGGTGAGGGTTGCTAAACGCTATTCATCAAGTAGCTCAAGTTGAGCTAAACAATGCTGACAAAAATCTTCCTCAGAAATGAGTTTCTTCAAAGATATGTGAAGAGAGGGGATTTGGACTTCAAGAGGCAAGATTGCCTCTACTTCGAAGACTAGAGAGAAAGGGGTATCAACCATAGAGGTTCAAATGATAGTGCGATAGGCCCATAAGGTGAATGGGATGTGCAAGTGCTAATCCCAACCTGAAGCATTGACAACTTTGGTTAATATTTTGGTGAGGGTTTTATTATAGGCTTCTACTTGTCCATTTGCTTGTGGTCACTAAGGTGATGAAAAGATTAAATTGATGACAAATGCATCACATAAACCTTGAACTTACTTATTCTTGAAGGATTTACCATTATCGACGATGATCTTATGAGGAACACCAAAGCGGTAGATGATATGGTGGTTGATAAAGTTGACAATCTTTTCTTCTTTGGTAGACATTAGAGGAATAGCTTCCACACACTTGGTGAAGTATTCGGTGGCTGTGATGATGGATCTTTATTGGTATGAAGAATAGGGGTTAATTTTCCAAATGAGATCGAGCCCCCATTAAGAGAAAGGCCAAAAATTCTTAGATACTTGGAGGCTATTAGCTAGTGCATGATGTAGATTAGCATGTTGTTGACATTTAACACATTTTTTTACATAATCACAACAATCTTGGTTAAGGGTGGGCCAATTATAACCAAGGTAAAGGATATTTTTAGTGACCGTTAGGTCGTTAAAGTGACCCCACATATCCCATCATGTGTTTCCTTTATGGCATGGGAAGCTTCATGGCTACATAGGCAATGAAGAAGGAGACCATCAAAACCATGTTTGTAAAGGATTCCCCCTAGTATGGTGTAATGAGAGGTACTCTAAATAAAAGCTCTTCGGACATTTCTAGAGAGGTTGGGAGGAACAATGCCTAGGTTGAGGTAGTTAGAAGTTTGGTTATACCAAATGTCGGATGGGGAATCCTCTATGTTAAAAATGGTAGGGAGGTTAGATTGGCCATATGAGGGTGTGGTAAAATGATGAACGGTAAAAAATATTTTGGAATTAGAAGGTTGAAAAGGGGTCTGAGAAGCAAGGCATGATATTGTATCCATAAATTTATTGGTAGATTGGGGAATGGATTGGACTAGGTAATGTTCAAATGATTTTACGAGTTTGTCAACTAAAAGTTTACATTTTTTCAAGACATCATTCTTACATTGATAGGATCCATTGACCTAGATGATCACCAAAAACATGGATTATCTTAATTCCCAATCTTTGTGAAATTTGAAAACCTATCACTAGGGCTTCATATTTGACCATATTATTGGTGCATTCAAAGTCAAGTTTGAAGGAGATAGGAAGGGGTTCACCATCAAGAGGAATGAGAATAACTCTAGCACCCCCTCCTTGTTGGCATTTTGGTCTATCGAATAATATGGCCATTTGGTAGGTTATGTCATCTTCTTGAAAAAGAGTCATGATAGACTCATTTAAAAAGGTAAGAGGAGGTGGTTGGTCATTTGCTAAAGGAACTTTAACTAATTGATCAACAATGACCTGACCTTTAATCAACTTTTGTTGGAGGAATTCAAGGTCAAATTCAGCTAGGAACATGAGCCACTTAGCCATACACTAATTTTGGTATGGTTTAGAGTGCATGTATTTGAGTGGATCAGTATTAGTGTTGACATAGGTTTATGGTTAAGAAGGTAGTGGTGGAGTTTGGTGGCCATGAAGGTCAATGCTAAGCAGAGTTTCTTTATGTGTATATACTGAGTCATGTATTCTACAAGTATATGACTAATGTAGTATACAACTTGCTCTTTGTGTTGTTCATCTCAGTGAGCCAACACTGCCTCTAGGAAATGGTTAGTGGTAGAGATATATAGGTAAAAGTGGTGGTCATCTTTAGGATGGATGAGGATAGGTGGTGACAAAAGGTATTGTTTGAGCGAATCAAAGGCCTTTTGACAATCACTATTCCATTTGAAAGAGACATCCTTCTTCAAAAAGTGATGGAAAGGTTGGCACCAGTCTAAAAGTTGGGAAATGAAATAATGAATGTATTAGAGTTTTCCCTGTAGGCTAAGAAGCTACTTAAGGTTGGATGGAGGAGGCATGTCCAAAACTTCTCTAACTTTAGCAGGGTCTACTTCGATTCTACGAAGAGAGACAATAAAGCCAAGAAGCTTTCCTAAAAGGATCTCAAAAATGCATTCAAATATGATTGTAAGAATAGTCAAGTGGTCTTTTCAGAGTTTGGATTCCCTAAGAAGGTCATCCACATAGTCTTCTACAATCTTATGGATGATATCATGGAAAATATAAGTCATGGCATGTTGGTAGGTTGTACCAGCATTCTTTAATCTAAAAGGCATGACTCTATAACAGAAAGTTCCCTAAGGAGTCATAAAGGTAGTTTTATGTTGATCTTCAAGATCAACCAAGATCCAATTATAACTTGAAAACCCATCCATGAGAGATAACATCTCATGGCTAGTTGTAAGATCAACAAGCTGGTCAATGTTAGGTAGAGGGAAGTCACCCTTGGGGTAGGTGAGGTTAAGGTCATGAAAGTCAACACAAATGCATAGACCCCCTATGACTTTGGTGATAGGTACAATGTTTGAGACCCATTGGGGGTAGTCAATGGGTTGAATGAAGTTTATGGATAGGAGACACTAAAGCTCTTCTTTATTGAGAAGGGCTATGCAAGGATGCATGCCTCAAAGTTTATGTTTAACAGGCTTGGCATCACTATGAGTGACTATGTTATGGGTAGAAATGGTGGGGTCTATCCCATGAATATCATTATAATACCAAGTGAATGTTATGCTGTAGTCTTGGAAGAAAGAGGAGAAATCCTGAAGTTCCTTGGTATTCAATGATTGGCCCAATTTGACAATATGGGGGTTATCCAGAGTGATATCAATGGTAGATTCATTCAACATAGTTAGGGCCTCAGGAAAAAGGGATTTATGGATAGAATAATCCCCCACACTGAGGTAGGTAAGAATGGAATCATCGTCTTGATGTCAGATGGTGTTGATGGTGTGATAATCATTCTCTACCATTTTAGGATGTACGAGTTGAAGGGCTCTAGTTTGGCCACTCTTGTGGTAGATGAGGGGGGCCAAACTTACAGTATTGATAAAAAAAAGTTAGGAGGGATGATATTGGGGACTTCAGGTGGAAAAAGTGATTGGGTTGATAAAGATGAGATATCTTCCTCTATGGTGGCAATGGGTTTGGGTGAATTGGTGGATTCTTGAGGTGGTTCATACCCAAGGCCAAATGACTCATGAAGTTGCAAAGTTTTGAGATGGCTAACTCATGAGGCCCTTATTCATAGAGACTAAGGCCAAATCCTTTCCAAGTACATCTATGAAGATACAACTTAATGAACTTTGGTTTGCTAAGATAGGAAAAGTTAGAGGTAAATGGTTGGATGAATGATGTAGTGGTATGGGCTAGAAGTGGCCGATAAAGTCCCCCATAAATGAAATTCATTTGATGTTTACAGAGACCAACATGGATAATGGTTCCAATGTTAGGGTCATAAGAAGGGTTATGTCTAAGATTCCCATATTCTTGGGGGTAAGGGAGGCATTTAAGGCTAAGAGTCTATATTCCCCAAAATAAAGATGTTGGAATGTGGTTGTCATGGGGTCTTCTACATGAATCTGGGAAGAGGGGATAGATGAGCTAGTGGAAGCTTTATCAACATTAGGTGTGTAAATGCTATGGGTTTTGGCTGGTGAAGTTGTGTTTTTGGCAGATGGTTATACAGTGGATAAAGGAGGAAGAAGGATGTCATTAGGATGATATGTCATATTGTAAGATGTAAAAGGACTAGGGTCAACTTAGATAGTCACAACTTGTCCTTCATGTTCAAACTTGACACATCAATGTAGGGTAGAAGGGACATGACTCATGGTATGAATCCAAGGGTGTTCGAGTAAAATGTTATATTGAAACTCTCTTTCTACAATATAAAAGAGTTTAGGAATAGTACAAGGCCCTACATAGATGTCGAGGATAACTATGCCCAAGGTGGTAGCCATAGTATCATTGAAAGAATGAAAGACCACTAAACTTTTAGACATGATGTTTTTAGGTCACTGTAGCTGGTCATAAGCATGGAAAGAGATAATACTAATGCTAGCTCCCCAATTGATCATCACCCTTTTGACGTGGGTTTGATTGATGTATGTTGTAATGAAGAGGGGGGATCAGGATCCTCTAAATGAACAAAAGGTATTTATGAATTTTTGAAGGTGACAAGGTTGGAAGTCCAAAGGGAACCAATAAAAGTAGCTAGAGGCTGAGGATCATCAGGTTGGACCTCAATGGATTGTAGAGCCTCGATGAGTACTTGATAGTGATGGGGAGAGGTAGAGACTAACTCATATAAGCTAATATTTATTGGAGTTTGGTGAAGTTGTTTAAGGATAGCTTTTCAGATCAATATTGTATATAGGTTAGGGTATGAAAGGTTAGATGGGAAGGCACCTAATATAGACACCTTAGGTTTGTTTGAATATGGAAAAGGTTGGGTATTGTTTACTTTGGAGTTCAGATAGGGGTAAGTCCAAGGAATGGATGCCTTAGTCTTCTCTTTATCCTTCTGTTGGGCCTGAGATTAGGTAATCATGTGAATAGTGTGGATAAGGGGGTTCTCTAGATTGGATGGTTGCTTTGGTTCCTCCTCTTCACTTTTAGGTGAGATCTAAGATTGGATGGGTTGAGTTGGTGGTTGGATTGGCAATGGGGATGAAGGAGGTTTGTTTGATAACATATCATCATCTTCTTACAAGTTATGAACAAGCACTTAGAGAGTTTTACAGTTCTCGATGTCATGTCCTGGTGCCCTATAATATGCACATATCAAGTTATCATTAAACCAAGAGGGTCTGGTATGTGAAGGGTCAAAGGGTTTGATGGGTGGTAAGTTTAAGGAAGAAGTTTGCAATAACCATTGGAGAATGGTTAAGTAAGATTTGGCTAAAGGTGGTAGATGTTTAGTGGTTTTTTATTTTGGTATTGAAGTGGGAGGTTGTGTGGATGTAGATTTGGTGGTATGTGTCTTGGATAAAGTGGGTTGCTTGGTTGATATTTTTGGTTTAGGCATGTTGGTTAATGGGTTGGTGGTAGAGGAGGGCAAGGTAGGTAACTTAGGAATTGTTGGTGTAGTGGGGAAAGGTGCTTTAGAAAGTAAGTATGAAGGTATGACCAATAAAGGTGGTGGGGTTTTGGTAAAAATGATGGACTTTGTGTCTAAGGTAGAGGGATGGGGACCCAAAATGGATTGCAAGGTTGAGGGAGGTAAAATTTGGGGTTTTGGGCCCTTTGGTGATTTTACATCTTTGGTTGTTTTAGTTGTTGGTTTTGGAGGGGATTTTATCACTTTAGTTGTCTTGGTAGGTTTAGGTGTTTTAGGGTCAATCAATTTGGAGGAGGTTTTGGTTGGTTGGGTGGAGGTTTTAGTTGGTTTAGAAGGGCTAGGTTCATCTTCTAAAGAAGGGGTTAGAAGTTCCAATTTGGTTCCCTTACCTTTATCTTGACCTCTGATAGAAGGTTTTGCAATTAAAGGTTGGGTGGATGGAGTCATCTTCTCTTGTGAGATATCTTCCAAAGAGGGGGTGGATGGTTCTGTGATAGGGGAGGTAGGTGTCGTATCCTCTATGGAGGTGTGGATATGGTTACTTCCTTTGTTTTGGTCTCTAAAGGAATAGAAGGAAGTATTTTTTCTTCCATTAGGGGAATGGGGAAAGAAGTGATTGAGGTAACATTTCCTTCATCAATGGGTTCATTAATAACCACATTAATAGTATGTGTCTCATGAGATGATTCAGGTTTATTTTCATGATGAAGGGTAGAAGGAGCATGATTAGGGAAAGGCTTGCAGAATATGTTAAGGGCTTAGTTTGGTGGCACATTAGGATAATCTAATGTGAACTCCCCATTGTCAATGAGGGATTGGACAAGGTATTTAAAGGTATTGCACTTGTTGATGTCATGTCTTATGACTCAGTGAAAAGCACAATAATCATTCTCATTATACCAACTGAGCATAGGATGAGAAACATCAAACTGTTGGGGTGGTCTAATTAGTGAAAGTTGGATAATATTGGCATTTAGTAACTTTTCAAAAATATAAGGATAAGCCTCCCCAAGTGGAGTTAATGGCTTATGGTTATTTTAAGTTTGGTTCTTTTGGTTTCGGTTTGGATAGTTGAAGGGGTTGGAGGTTTGGTTCCTTGGGTCTTGTTGGTTGGTAAATGGCAGAGGTGCGGATTTGAGGACAATAGCATTGGTGATGGCTTTGCTCTTGGAATTGGTATTGGTTGGGTTGTTTAGTTTGGAAGAAGAGGGCTCATTGGGTTTTTAAGTTGGGTTCTTGTTCTTCAACTTTAATATTCCCTCATCAATGGCTCTGTTATCTAGTTTGCAAACCAAGGTAAAAGCTTCATCGAATGTCTAAAATATTTGGACACAGAATGTGGATGAAATGTATTTTACACATGCTTGGGTGAAGAGCTTTATAAGCTCAAGTTGAGGCAATGAAAAGGAAAGTTGGTTGATTAGGCTCCTCCAATGAGCCACAAAATTAGCAATAGGTCCATCTTTGAATTGTTGAATGGAGTAGAGGTCGGTAATATAAACTTTCTTGGATATATTGATTGAAAAGTGATCCAAAAAAATTTGGACTAGTTGGGCGAAGGAGAAGATGGAGTGTTTTGGGATGGAACTATACCAATCTAATGCCGGTCTAGATAAGGACATAGGAAAGGTATGAAGGAGAAGAGTGTCATCATGGGAAATCAAGTAACATGCATGCCTAAATGATCTTAAATGTTTTTTGGGGTCCTCCTTGCTTTGAAATTTAGAGAATTTTGGCAATTTCCATTGTGGAAGATATGATTGGAGAGGGATAGATTGATGGATGGGTTCATTGCAAATTTGGTCATAAGAGATAAGGTTATGTGTTCCCATCATGGATGACTCAAGGGTAGTCATTTTATCCATTAACATCTCGACCAAGTTCATTTGGGGTTGTTGGGTTGGATAGGTATATGACATGTTTTGTTTGGGCTGGGTGACATGGGAATAACTAGCAGATGGTTGGGATGATGTCACATTTGTGTGTGTGAAGTTACGTAAGATTGGGTGGAAGGTAAAAGTATGTATACTTGTGTGTTAGGAATATATTGATAGGACCTCATGGGTATGTGTTGGAGGGTTGATGTTGGGGGGTTTATGTATGACATCAAAGTGATTAGTGGGTTAGTTGGTTGAAGGTGGGTAGTGACCAAAGTGCTTATAGGGGGAAGTGTTTGTGGTATGGGGAGTACCAAGTTTTGAAAGGGGGTTGAGGTTGGTATATTGGTTAAGCTGAAGAGAGTGGTAGAAATTGGTGTGAAAGACATCACACCAACAAAAGGGGTAGAAGTGACAAGGGGTAAAATTGAACCAACATTAGAGGTATTGGTTGGGGTAATAGGTGTTTGGGTGGTGGTGGTAGATAGACCAACGGTATAAGATAAAGCTTGAATAACATAAGGGTGGGATGATGTAACATCAATCATAAGGTGGTGTGGCATACCATAGGGTGGATCTGTGGGAGGAATCGAAGCCATCAAAGTACGGTTGGCTAAGGTATTAAGATAGTGTTGTAAAGCAACTAGATTGTTGTCTAAAAAGGTGGAAAAATTTGAATCGCTTTTAGAGATTGTTGTAGGCACCATAGGTGGGGGAAAATGGTGTGATGAAGCATGGTGTGATCTATCAACGTCCGAGGTATAATCCATGGATGAGGACAAAGAAAAAGATGATGGTGGGTTATTTTGTTTTTTCACTTGTTGTCTAGTTAAGACCATATATGAAATTTAGAAATGGATAACTAACCTCTTTTACTCACATAATGAGCAAACAAAAAAAAACCCAAATCAAACAAAGCACACACTAAAAGTGAAATTAATCCTAAGATTTATATTTAAATTACTTTTGGCTTATGCCTTAAAAAATGTGAAAGGGAAAATTGGTTTGTAAGTCATTTACTAGAAAAGTCATCTAAAGATGGTTTTGGGTTGAATTTTGGTTCTCAAATAATTTTCACTAGATCGGATACATGCCTTGTACTGGGGGCTTGCTCCTGTCACTTCATGATCCCATAGCTAGTGCAAGCACTTAGCCAATATATACCATTTGTCTAGAGTTTATACTCTACCAAAGAATGGAGTGGGTCCTCCCCTTGGTAATGAAATCAAAATGGGATCGTCGGGTAGGGTAAGGTGATCCAAAGGGTGATAAAATCCCAATGGGCCTTGTCTCAAATAAGTTTTGATGTTTAATTTATGCGTGTGGTTTGGTAGTGTAGCATATGTGTGCTACGATTAATTCATAATGCATTTAACTAATATAGGTGAGCTAATCATTAAGTAGGAAATACCATAATGCACTCAATTTTAACCCAAAAGAAGAGTTTGTTGTCTTTTCATGCAAATAAGGAATATCAAAATGCACTTAAATGCAAGATGTAAAATGCAACCTATCCGTAGGATGAAAACCTTTTTTTTTTTTTTTTTTGGAAAAGAAGAAAGGAAAGATTTTTATTCTTTTTTGGAATTTAGAATAACAAAAATTGAATAGCATTTAACTTTCACTAAATGCAACTATATGCCTAAAAAACTATTAACCCATAAGGGGTCCCACCGAGCATTGCAAAATGTTTCTATCTATTCTTTTGCTTTTTCCTAAGTGTGAAAAGTCTAAACTAGTTATGAAGGTTGTGGAAGAATACCTATTAAAGTGCACGTGTTAGATCCAAGTGATTGTGGAGAGCTCCTCTTTGACTTGGGAGGATGACCTACCAATAAGTAGATGGGTGGATTGCTTAGCGTGAGCTTTATCCTAGAAGCGAAAGATTTCTAAGATGCTATCAATCCACCTTCTTCAAACACTTAAGTTAGTGAATGAAAATATAAATATCTACCTAAAATGATATCAAACTAAAAATAATAACAACAAATAATATCAAATTAATTATGAAAACTAATTGCTTTTCTTAGATGGCTAAAATAAAACAACTAGTTTAAATAGGGCTAATGCTAAAAATTAACTAAAACAAAGTTATGGTTTTTTGGTTTGGATTGATTTGATAAAAGTACAAAGAATGATTTGGTTGGGGTTGGGAAATGGTTGGAATGGTGAAGAGAAATATATTCAAGAAAACAAAAGGGATAAATGGTGAAAAAGAGGGTGAAGAAGGCAAAGGGGCAACTAGTCATAATGAGGCCAAGAAGGCAAAGGGGTAAAGGGTCAGAATGAAGCCAAGAAGGCAAAGGGGTAAAGGGTGATCAAGATGGAAAAGGGATATGTATAATAGGGTAAAATGAAGAGAGGGTGATGAAATAAGCAAGTTAAATAAGAGGTCCAAAGGGAAAGAAATGAAGAAATTAAGATAACTAAACAACAAGATTACCTCAATGCTTAAAGATGTTTGTTGATATTGTTGATAGTTGATGAATACTTGAAGCAATTTTGGCATATTTTTTTTGCTTGAGATCCTTCTCTTCAAGATGATGACCTCATTGATGATACCTCCAAACATGAAACACAAATATTAATAACAAAATACTAACTTCCAACTTAACCTTGGGTGAAGGAGAGGGGGGTATTTATAGCATTTTTGTGAAGAATCATGCCAAACAAGAGAATAGTGTAAGTGTGGCACCATTTTCCATGTGGTTCATCATTTAGTCAAGGTGAGGTGGGTGAGGATTCCCATGTGGGTTGGTGAGTCTCCTACTTTGCACATGAATCCAAGTTTGAATGAAAATCATGCACATGGGTTTGAATGAAATCAAAGAATTTTTACCACCTTTATTTGTCTTCATTCAAGCACTTAAAGAGGTGGTACACAAAATGTGGTAGCATTTTCCATGTGGTGCATAGATGAGTCAAGGTGAGGTTGGTGGGGATTCCCATGTGGATTGGAAAGTCTCCCATTTGGGTTAAAAAGTCCAAAAATGAGTGCCCTTTCTCTTTGAGGAGGTAGGTATCTTATTTTAAGGTCCACTTTCATATGTGAAGGTAAAATATATGTTGAATGATGGCCCCTTAAGGGGAAATTTGCCATATTTCAAGGGGGGACCTTATGATGCTCAAATGAGATCATTAAGCACTTTGAGAAAGGATCCCAAGTGGGGTATGATGACCCACATCAAGCCATATCACTTGCTAGGTCACATGCCATGCCATTTTGCCATGTCACATGCCATGCCACTTACCATATCATTTGCTATGTCATATGCCATGTCATCATGAATAGTGATAGTGGGTCCCATAGTGAATAGTGATAGTAAATAGTACTTTTGAATAGTGATTTTGAATAATATTGTGTGACTAGAAGAATAGTGATTTGATTAGGTTAAGAGGGGTTTGTTAACGCTTAAAAAGGTTTAGGGGGTTTTGAGGTAATTAGTCATCAAAAACTGCAAGTTTGTAGTTTTATAATGTATACACCACCATTGATCTTCTTTAGAGTTATGAAATTGTTCTTGTCACCTATCATGTGCCTCAAACATCCACTATCAATGAACCATAGATTTTATTCATTTCTTTCATGCAAAGCTATCTAGACTAACATAGACTTTTTAGGTTGTTTCTTCCTTTATGAACCTATCTAAAATTTCTTCTTGATGAATGGAGCCTTGAAACTTTGGTCCTTCTTGCCTGACTCGAACATGCTTCTACAATAGCAGGCTATGTGTTCAAAATTATTGCACTTGTAACATACTATGAATTTTTCATCAAAGCCTGGTAGAGGATCAAAAGAGTTATGACTTCTGCTTGACTCTGCATGAGTTTCCTTCTCCTTGTTTTTGAAATTGTTAACTCTTTTTTGATATTCTATTTTCTTATGACCATAACCATTACATTAAAAATAATAATCATGAAAATAGAACCTGTTCTGATTTGTGTATCTTTGACCTAATTGAATTTTGTAGCTTTGTTCCTTTGAGCCTTCTTTATTTGAACTGACCTATGTAGTCTTTACTTCTTTTTTCATTTCCTCTTTTATAAGAGTTTCAACATAGCTCTTTCCATTTTCTATGTTAACCTTGTTTGTGAAAGTAGTGGCCTCCCCTTTCTCTTTTTCAAATCTGATACTTATCTTATCTAAAATTGATCTTTGAATTTATAATATCTTATTCAACATATTAGTGTTATTCTCAAATTTTGAATCATTGGGTACTATATCATTGACTGCTTTATTTATTTTCTCAAGATCTAATTTTAAAGAGGTAATTTCAACAATATTCCTTTCATATTCTTCACTTACTTTTATAATTGAGCTGTTATATCTTCTTCAGTCTTTTTGGCTTCTTCAATGTGTACTTGTAGATCTTCAATTATTTCTTTTGACTCTTTTATATTTTCTTGATCTAGCGCTTCAATCTGTGATTCTTCTTCTCAAGAGCTTCTAATTCTTCTAAGGCATAAATGAGTTCTCCTTCTAGATTCACCACAACTTCATCCTTGCTTTCATCATGTTTTTCTTCTTGATCATCTCTACTTTTACTTGTAGAGGCATCTTTATGTATGGTCATGAATAAAATTTCTTATTCATTTGAGTCACTGACTCCATTGTCTTCAGCTGAGCTAAGATCTTTAGAGTATAAACTCTTCTTCCCAAATATCTTCTTATATTTGCTTTTCAAGTTTTTCTTGTATGTAGACTCTCCTTCTTTGTTGTCACCATTATTCTTATCTGGGCACTTATCTACAAAATATCCAATCTTACCACATTTAAGACATTTAAATGGAAATTTTTCTTGATATTTACATGTTCCCTTTTTTGGCTTGTGGATGAATAGAGCTCCATTGTCATCTTCCTTATCGCTAGAGTTGTCACTTGATTCTTGATTTTATCCTTGTCTTTCTTTGATGTCTTAAAAGTAGGTTCCCTATTTGAAGGTTTCTCTTGTTCGGCCCACATCTCATATGCCATAAGAATACCATGTAGTTCATCCATTTTTAGCTTGGCTAGATTCTTCATCTCCTCGATTGCCGAAACCTTTGCATCATATCTCATTGGTAGAGATCTCAAGACCTTTTGTACCACCACTTATTCTTCTAACTTTTCTCCAAGGCCTTGAATGTGATTAACTATTTAATCAACCCATAAAAGATAACTTGCTATGTTTTCTTCCTCTTCCATCTTTAAACTCTCAAACTATCTTCTAAAAGTCTGGAGCTTAGCTTGCTGAACTTTTCCATCACCTTTGTAAATATTCTCAAGATTTACCCAAGTCTCATGAGCAGATTTTTATTACATAACTTTAACAAATTTTGATTCACATAAACCACATAAAATAACATAAAAAGCTTTAGCATTATTTTGACTTTCCTTCTTTTCCGTCAGAGTAGTTATAAGTGTCTGTGGCTCTTCATATTCCTCCATCACTACTTACTAAATGTCAAATCCAAGGGACATCAAGTAAGTCCTCATCCTTGTGCTCCAAAAGGCATAATTTGTCCCATCAAATAAAGGTGCATTATTTGTATAAAAACCTTCATGTGATCCAGCTATCGTGTTTTCCTTGATCTACCTTCAAGATGTTAAACTCTTTTCAAAAGAACCTATTCTGATACTAATTGTTAAGCATGAGATATACTAAGGGGGGGTTGGTGAATCAGTATATCATATATCTCATAAAACTTTTACTTAATCAAATTTCTCTTCTTTAACCACTTAATCATACATTCAAGATATGCAATAAAACTGAAGCAATAACATGCATAGAGAGAGAGAGAGAGAGAGAGAGAGAGAGAGAGAGAGAGAGAGAGAGAGAGAGAGAGAGAGAGAGAGAGAGAGAGAGAGAGAGAGAGAGAGAGAGAGAGAGAGAGAGACCATATTTTTACGTGGAAACCCAATGTGGAAAAAACCATAGAGAACAATCTCAAGTATATGAATGAACACCAACTCAAATTACAAAGTTCAAAAGCACCAACTTGTGGGAGCACCAACCCCTTTGTTGAGCACCAACATAGTAATGATTAGTGAGCACCAACTCATAGGATCACCAACCCCTTTGCTAAGCACCAACACAATAATTATTTGTGAGCACCAACCCATAGGAGCACCAACCTCTCTTGTGTATAAAACATAACTATCTCACAATGTTACTTTCTCAACAAATGATAGAATATTACTGAATCTCTTCTCTTTTCTCTTCTCTCCTATGCTCTTCTCAATAGATAAAAAAATTGACTTCCATAATTCAAAATGACTTCCTGAAACTCCTTTTATATCCTTCCAAATGACCTTTGGCATTCACCCTTTATGACCCTTTAATACTCATGGAAAATGGCACCAAACTTGCATAACCTTCGAATTATTCTATATGAAAAGTCACATGGTGACTCTTGATGGGAAAATGCATCTTTTCCCTCTTTTGTATTTATATAGTGACTCTTTGAATTCCTCAAGTTGACCCTTCATGAGAAAATGCATCCTTTCCCTCTTTTGTCTTTAGTGGTGACTCTTTGACTTCTTCTTGCCCCCTCTTTTATCTTTATGAAACCAAGAATATATCCATTAATATATAACTAATATTAACACACTTTAGCCAAGATATGAACATTAAAAACACCTTTAGACATTAAATTATATGGGGCCTTTGTCACCAATAATGTTATACCTTTGACATCAATGACAATATTTTCAATAATCTCCCCCTTTGTTATTGATGGCAAACTCAAACTGAAACTACCACATCCTGAAACCTATTCCTATACTTTTCCTCAAAAATTAAGACCTGCACATACTACCAAATGAAAACATATAGTAACTCCCCCTTACTATAGCATCTTATGTTTTGAACTTATTCCTGTACCTAATTTTGTATTTCTCCCCCTTTGACATCAATGGCAAAGGGTATGTCTTAGAGCCAACACCTAGATCCCCCTCAACTAATATTGATCCTCAATGGTAGGAAGTAAAAAAATTACTCCAAACTTCTATCACAGATCCTCGAACGTGTCCTTTGGTTGTGCCTTTTTGAAGATATATGCTAACATTTATAAATTGTTTCCTATCCTTTGAGCATCTACAATCAACACATCTAAATTTTTTCTTCTAATCTCACAACCTTCTGCATAAAATTTTAATGTGTATCCTTGATCACATATTTGACTTACACTCAACAGATTATGTTTAAGACCTTCTACTTACAATAAATTCTCAATCTTGGTTCTAACATTATCCAAAATTAATGTACATTTTTTTGACTATCCTGACAATGGTATTGTTTCCAAATTTCATTGTGCCACCTGGTTCTATCTAATTTTTACTTTTTCTAAAGTGTGAAAAGTAGAAACTAGTTATGAAGGGTGTGGAAGAATACCTATTAAAGTGCACACATTGAATCCATGTGGCTATGGAGATCTCCTCTTTAGCTTGGGAGGATGACTTGCAAATAAGAAAACACTAAAAGAAACTTGTTTGTTAGACAAGTAGATGTGTAGATTGCCTAACATGAGCTAGATCCTAAAGTGAAAGCTTTCTAGGAGGTTGCCAATACACCTTCTTCAAACACTTAATTTGGTGAATGAAAATGGAAATATTTTCATAAAATGATATCAAACTGAAACTAATAATAGTAAATTAATTATGAAAACTAAATGCTTTGCTTAGATGGCTAAAATAAAGCAACTAGTTTAAATAGTGCTAATACTGAAAATTGGCTAAAACAAAGTTGTGGTTTTTTGGTTTAGATTGATTAGATAAAAGTACAAATAATTATTTTGTTGGGTTTGGGAAATGGTTGGAATGGTGAAGATAAATATTTTCAAGAAAACAAGAGGGATAAATGGTGAAAAAAAGAGCCAAGAAGGCAAAGGGGTAACTAGTCAGAATGAGGCCAAGAAGGCAAAGGGGTAATGGGTGATCAAGATGGAAAAGGGATATGTATAAGAGGATAAAATGACAAGAGGGTGATGAATGATTAAAGTGAAAGAAGAGGGCCAAAGGGAAAGAAATTAATATAACTAAACAACAAAATTACCTCAATGCTTAAAGATGTTTGTTGATGAAGATTGGCTTGTTGATAGTTGATGAAGACTTGAAGTAATTTTGATAGATTTTTGTTCCTTGAGCTCTTTATCTTCAATATGATGACCTCCTTGATGATACCTCCAAACATGCAACATAAATGTTAATAACAAAATACTAACTTCTAACTCAACCTTGGGTGAAGGAGAGGGGGGTATTTATAAGATTTTTGTGAATAATCATGCCAAAAGAGAGAATAGTAAAAGTGTAGTGCCATGCATATATCCAAGAGAGAATAATCATGAACATTAAAAACACCTTTAGACATTAAATGCTATGGGTCCTTTATCATCAATAATGTTAGACCTTTGACATCAATGACAGTATTTCCAACAAGATTACAATGATAACATGGAATTGATAATATTGACATGGAGTTTCTATGGATTCATATCTTGTTTTATCCATGGAAGGAGGTAAATTTAAATAGAGGAAGAAGAAAGGGTTAAAAGGAATTAAAAATTCCTTGGAAGCCTCTAGATTTAGAGGCTTCTAGAGAGGAAGGGTGAGAATAGAGAGGATTCTAGAATTGGAGAATTATATAATCCATTAGGAGGGGTTAATTATGATTAGAGGGAGGTTAGGTGAGTGTTAGGTGAGATTATAAGGTGATTAGGTCATGACGAGGGGAGTGGCATTATAGGAAAGCCTAGGAGTAGGCTAGTGTAGGTGGGTAGGTGGGTAGGTGGGTCATGGGAATTTAAAATTCCCAAATAATGGATAAGTGGGATTAGGATAAAATAATAAGAATTTATGAGAATTAATGAAGAAGTGGGGGGAGAATAAGGTTAGTAAATAAATAACAATAAAGGGAGATATTAGATAAATTAATAAAAGGGGTGATACTTGGATGAAATTAAATGAGATGGCTAGAATTAGTGTCAACTAATAATATTATTAGTGATGACAAATGAAGTGAGCAAATTTAAGTGCATACATTTTACCCCTCTTTGAAAGAGAATTGTGAGTGACTAAAGTGGAATGAGTAATGGTATTTCAAGGATAAACCATTTCGTGGATGAATTTTAGTAAATCTTGGTAGGGGACATGATGCCCCCTCAAGGGGACATACGAAGAAGAATGAGACAAATGGCCATTCAAAAGAAGACACGAGGGGTGGGATGTGATAGATAGATGAGGGGATGGGATGTGAGGTGTTGAAATAGATGAAGAAGAAGATGAATTTGACATAAGTGGTGAGCTATAGATTAATGATGCCCCTGGAAAAGACATGCACAAGGAATGAATATGAATGTGTTACAGTTAGTGACACATCCCAAGGGGGAATCAACCATAATATGATGATGATAAGAGTAAAAGGCTACAATATTTAGATGTATCCTAAGTAGGGATGCATGTAAGGGAGAGTTATAGGCCATGATAAGATGATGATTTGATAAGATTAATGATGGGTGTAACTCAAAACTAAAGTCAAGATGAAGGAGATGAAAAAATAAAAATGATGTGATTGAGTGACCAAAAGACTGTATTATATCAACTTAATGATCCATAATATGCTAATAAAGTTACAGTTCATGTCATGCCACAATCAAGGGAGGAACCATAAATTATATATGATTAATGGACCAATCAGTGATTGATGGAAGAAAAGATGAAAGTTGTGACTTGTTGGGCCTAATCGATAGATATAGGTGATTGAAAAAAGATGAGGGAGATGATTAGGAGGATGGTGATTGATCAATAGACTAATTGATATTATATCTCAAGGATTTGATTGATGCAAGACATTAATATGAGGAAGAGGTAAGAGTGATGAAGGATGATGTGGAAAGAAGTGAGAGTGGTCACATTATCCTTGGGCACTAAAAAGTGACCAAGTGCTACCTATATAATATAAAAGACCTCAAGCAAATGTAGTTTTGTCTAGAATATAAATGACAATTGGTTGATTAGAAAATGATGATGATGACTATGATGAGTGATTAGAGGGTGATGTTAGTGACTAAAGGATATGATGCAGATGATGAGATGAGGATAAAAGATTTAATGTTAGTTGAATGGATCGAGAGGATTAGATTAGTGATGGGAATAAGGATGATCAGATGATTAGATTAATGATGAAGGTTTAGAGGATCAAGCCATCACAACTGTCATAAGGCTCATCATAATCTAAACAATCCAATAAATATAACACTTGGTAGTTTGCCCCATGATATAAGCATGATCAAGAGGATGTTGTGCCAAAGTGTGTGGGAGAATAACAAAATATACATCATCAAGGGTACTTGTAAGCATTATTATAGCTTTGGTGACATCATAACATCCTCATTCATTACCTAATAGATAAAAAGAGACATGATGCAACACAGACTCAAAAGATAAAGACAATAAAAAATTCACATGATAAAAAGACATGCAAAGAAGCCAAACATAACAAACAAGTAATACACACAAGTATCTATATGTAATAGCACAATGTCCTATCTAGTGAGGGGATGAGTTGTTAAGTTATGGGCTAGACTAGGATGATTATGATGTGATTATATGATTGTAGAATTAAGATAGACTTAGATTTAATGAGGATTAGGGTTAAGACAAGGATATGAATTTGGATATGGATTTTGTACTAGTATTAGGATAAGAGATTAAACAAGGTATGGATAAGGTTAGTGACATGGATGAGGATAAGGATTTGGATAAGGATATGGATTTGGACTAGATGAGGTATTAAGATTAGGATACAAATTGATTGGGCAAAAATGAGACTAGATTTGCCCCTAGTTTAGAATAGGAGGATGGATAACATGATTGTGAAATATGAGAGGTATGGATATGGATGCAATGAGGGAAAAAGGCAAGAGACAAGACGCCATGGACTATTATTGGATTTTTCAAGTTTTATGATTTTTAAGGTTTTTGGAATATTTTAATTTTTAGGCCTTTTTAGGATATGTATGCACACTATACAAATGGGGTTACTTGCTAAGGGAATACCAAGCTTAGTAACCAAGATGAGGATGGATGAAATGATGAATGGGATGAAAAAAAGGATGAGGATGATGTGGATAAAGGGATGAGGATCAAGGAAGAAGGGACTAGGGATCACCAATAACCACATTAGGAAATAACCAATTGTTTTAGTTATCAGAGTGTCCATTGGAGGATATGCCAAGATGGTTCCAAGATATTTCTCAAGACACCTTTCTCATCCCTCCAAAGGTCAAGACAAGAAGGAATGATACGATGGTAGATGATGGCTAGGAACAATGGACCAAAGGATGACATGGATGAGTGATTAACAAGAGATGGATGGATTTTTCCCCTGAGTGTTGAGGTATAATTTAAACAAAATATTATTTTAACATGATGCTGAAAATTGATTTTTATACTTACCCAAGGCAACATAAGACTAGTTTTCACCTTTGGATGAATGATTTTTTATTTCACTTTTTACGTTTTTTACTTTTTTGAATTTTTGAATTTTATTTTTATTTATTTTATATTTTTATTTTTTTGACTTTTTAGGCATCTCAATTTATTGGAGAAGGGTGAGATACAGGATTACTGATACTGTTTGGATCTTCAACCAACACCTATTCTAGAGAAAGGCAATGCTAGGACCATGTGATGTATACTATATTCCTCAATGTCTTGGTGGCCTTCAATGATTCTTGATTGAGACTCCTCTAGATATATAGACCAAGTGTATTCATCACCCCTATAAGAGATGATGTTGCCTAGGAAGGTAATGGGAGGTATGGATTTGATTAGATCTTGATAGGGATGCATGGGACTTGAATGGATGATAGGACTTGATTGTTTTATGGGTTCATGATAGGATGATGTGATGAGTGATGGAGGATTAGGACTAGAAGTTGTATACATCATTTGAGATGTTGGACATTCCACATTTGTTTGGTGCCAATTGACAAAGGACTGTAGGAGATCCAAGATGATTTGACTTTGTGGTTAATCTCCGCTCTGATTATTTGAAAGATGATTAGCCATATTGATAGTGTTTTTGAGAATATTTTGATCTTTTGATTGGATTTGATTTTGACTGCCCCTTGGTGCTTATTTTTGGGTTTCACCCAGGGAGATTAATTTTTGACTTGATAAATAATGATTATTTTGACTTTGATAGTCCCTTGGTGCCTAATTTTGGCTTCACTATGGGAAGACACTTTTTTATTAGGCTGATGATTTGAATCTTGTTGATTTTGATTCATGGAATCAAAGATGATTTTATTATCATGATTGACTTGTGGAATGTGGTCTTGTACCTTTGTATTTGTGGCACACATTATATTGCTCAAAGAAGTGTCCAAATATGTATATTTCTATTCATCCCTAAGAAGGGTAGTTATTAAATGATTATTGATAGGAAGAAAGGAGTCTATGATGGATGAAGGTGGGGGAGATGATGTTATGAGGTTAATAAGTGGTGATGGGGCAACATGGTACTGATAGAGGTTCCTAGGAGACCTAATTTTGATATCAAAGAAAATCTCCTCAAGATCAGTAAAAGGATCACTAAGACTAACTATAGTATACACATCCAAAGTAGGATTAGATTCACTCTGACAATATTTAACATATAATTCTTTCAGTAAATTTTTTATGACTTCATCATCCTAATTGGGATCCAAAGATATGCCTTGTGATGTATTGGATGTATATAGATTAGAGGTATCCTAAAAAAGATAAGCATTATCAACATCTACTATATTATCAATAAGGGATGATGTTTCTAATGAGGAATCTAGTTTGGATACTGGTATTGAACATGATCTTGATGTAAATAAGACTTGTTTTGACTCTAATGCTAACTCTGATGTACAAGATGCAATACTACTAGTAGAAGATTCATTGTTTGAAATTAACCTCTCGATAGGGGTTTTTTGATATGGTGGGTAAGGGGAAGATAGTAAAGGGATAAGGGATTAGACAAAGATAAGCCCATGGAAGGAATTATGAGGATTGGGTGCACGGGGAATAGACTTGGATTTGATAGAGACTTTTTCAAAGATGGGGGGACCATGGAAGATGGATGTGGTGTCTAGACCTTGGCTTAGAAAGGAAGGGCTTGACCATGATCAGTAATGGAATCTTGGTACTCGTCTACTTATTTACCCAGGGATATAGATGCATTTGGTTTATCTTCAATTTTTATATCACCATGGTTGATGATTTCTTAGAAATTACAACATTGATTAATGGTATGCCCCCAAGTTTAGTGATATGCACAATATTGATTAAATTTATACCCATATGGCTTAGGCTTGGTGGGATCAATATATCGTAGAGGTGGATAAACCATCATGTTAGTAGCAACTAGTAATTAGAAAATGGATTCCAAGGACATAGGAATAGGAGTATAAGGTCCCACTTCACTGTGTGATTTATATGTGGAAGATTTGGACTTTAGATTAAATGGTTATTGACATGATTGGGTGGATGGACTAGTAGTAGACAAGGTGGATAGGATAGGATTCCCTTTGCTAGTATAGGAAGGAATAAATGATGGGCTATGACTAATGGGAGGAGGATTTGAATGGGATTCACATGAATGGGTTGGGACTTGAGGTGAAATGAGATGGATGGAATCAAGGCCTTCAAGAAGTGGGGCACCCATCTTAAGGAACTGCAAGAAGATCTCATCCTTGATAGTAAATATGTATTATTCTATGAGAATGGGGTCTAAATCCATGGGCATGGATGATAAAATATGGATGATGTAGAGCTAAAAATATGGATTAGAGATGGTATATGTAGAGTAAATTTTACTCTACATTGCATTCAAATTTTTAGTCGAGCACTATAGTTTTGGTTCTCGTATACCCTGGACATAGTGAAAGATTTTTGGAGTAGAGGGCGGGTTCATTTTTACCTAAGTGTCGAAGTGCAGCGGAAGTTGCCAAGTGTTGCCTTTCGAGCACGGGTCCTTTCCCCCTTTTTGTTTCTTTCATTTCATTTTTGCCTAAGTATTGAATTCAGGCAGAGGCCACCAAGTGTCACTCTCTGAAACATGGAGCTAGCTAGCTGATGTCCTCTGAGCTCCCTTTTGTAACTTTCAAGAAGGCCATAGAATGTGCCACGTATCTAGTAACAGCTAAGTGGAATGCACCACATGTCAGCATCCATGTCTCACATAGGCACCTGCATTTCATTCTATTTTTTAGCAAAGACTTTTAACGAGCTAAGCAGTAGAGAAAGTGGAAAATGCCAGTTGGTAGTCGCGAAAGGCCCTGAACCACCTTTTTAAAGAAGCAACAGAAGTCACCACGTGTCAACTTTTGAGAGACTTTGGTCTAACGCCTGGGTTTAATACTTTGGTTGAAAGCGGAAAGCCATCATTTTATTTTGCTCAAGTACCATAAAGTGGCAGATGTGGCCAAGTATCACCCTTCGAGCCCCTTCTTAATCCATCCCTAGAAAAAGCAGAAGATGCCACATACCCCTAGCAGGAGAAGCAAAAGATGCCACGTATCTTCCTAGAAGTAGCGGAGGTCACCACGTGTTAACTTTTGAGAGACCATCTTCGAGCCTCATTATCGAATAAAGATTGTGGTGGGTCTAGGATGTTATTTCAAAGGACTGTGGAAGCGTCAAGTGTCAACAAGTGAAGACTACCACATGCTTCCATCCCCTTCTTAAAAGTGGCTAGGGCAAGGAACACGGTGAGTTTTATTTGGTTAAAAACTGCAAAGTATCGAGGAAGTGGATTGCGACAGGTGTCGAGGGCAGAGCGTTCTTGAGCTGAATACAAAAAATGTGGAAGGTGCCAATTGTTGTTCTTTAGTGCCTTCTAGACCATAAAGAGAATTTTCATGGATTGAATAAATGTCCTCTTCCATTTTAATAGAACAAAGTGTCTGTCTATCTGTTACAGCAAGGATGGAGAGAAACTCAGTGGGAGTTATTCCTGGTAGATAAAACATTGCACCGAGTAGATTTTTGGGGCTTACAAGCATTAAAAGGGCCATCTGTTTGTCCCCTATAAGCAAAAGTAGAATAGATAGTTGAGTTCCTAAGCAGGTGATGGAATGAGAAAATTCAAGTGCAAAAGGAGGTACTAGTAAAAAATTGCCATGCCGCAGTCATGACCCTTCCTGATAAGACTAAGATACATCCAAAGTATTAAAAGCACCGTCTATTTTGTCCCCTGTGAGTGAAGGATAGAGTGGAATTGCACGGGAAAGAGAGTGATGGAAGGAGACATCTGAGGCTATAAGAAGAAGAGGAATTGTAAAAAGAGGGGGGGGATTGTCCATAGTATAAGACTTTCTAGAGTTTTTGACTAGTAATATCATTTGCTCTTGTCTTAATTTTCTTGATTGTAAAGTTGATATAACTATGCATGTTTCTGTGCCTTTTATGTGGCTGAATGAATTAAGAAGATTGAGCTCCATGCCTTGGTTGGTGCTATCTGTGTCATTTGCAAAGAAATTTATACTGTATATTCTCTGGAGTTGTGATTAGGAATGTCATTTGCTTTTGTCTCATTTTCTTGAATCAGAAGTTCTACATAATTGTACATGATATCTACGCCTCGTATGTGATTGAAAGATTCTATTAAGAAGATTAAACACTATGCCCTTGTTGACATTCTCTGTATCTCAGCAAAAGAATTCCCTGTTGTGAGCCTTTGTTTCTGTTATTCTAATCTTTTACATTGATCATGCACTTGTCTGCTCTTAAAAGTAATTGAATCCTATAATAGTCTCACTATGCTCAGGTTAGGACTAGGATTACACTCAAGCGCATCACCATAGTTAGGTTTCAATTCCTGAATTTGTATTTTTATTTAATCTCCTATCCCTTTTCCCCCAACACTTGATACAAAAGAAGAGACCAGCTTCTCTAAAATCTAGAGGTTGTTTCAAGCCGCATTGTCCCATAGCTTGAAACTTCCCATTGTTGACTGATTAAGATCAAGCACAATTTTTGTCATTAACAATTTTTGGCACACTTGATGGGACTCGTCTTGAATTTTCTCTCAAGACCATATGAACCAGAGAGCTATGAGGAGTTAGAGTTGTGGACTAGTCACCAGATCGCAATCTGCTTTAAATCTAGGTATTCTTTTGCCACCTCTGGTAATTAGTCCAAGAAGAAGAGCTAACCAATTTGTACTAGTACCAAACATGGGAGCCCCTGTAACCCCAAGAAATTATGCAAGCTAGACCACAGGTAGCCCCTTAATCCTCCCAACACCACCAGCTGTTTGGGATCCTATCCCAGTAAAGGCTCTAAAAGCTCTACCCAAATTTAGTGGACAAGACTCAAAAACACCTATGGAATATCTTCAAGATGTATCAGATGTCTGTGCCATACATGGTGTCACAGAGCAAAATGTGGCCCTAAGGTTGTTAGCAACCTCATTCAAAGGGAAGGATTTAGAATGGTATCGGTCTTTGACCCCAAATACCATATCTACATGGGACTAGCTCGGAGATCAGTTCTTTGAAAGATTTGCGGAGAAGGGTGATACATCTTCATTATTACAAAAATTAATCACCATTCAAATGGGACCACAAGAGGACATGACTGACTTCAACACTAGATTCCAGAAAACTTGGGACAAAATCCCTATTGCAGCTAAACCACCACCTAGTATGGCCATAGTATTCTATCTCAACGCTTTAAATTTAGATATATCTATTATGATTCAGTCACTGGGAGGACACACTTTTATAGTGGCTTATGACTATGGGGTCAAAGCTGAGAATCATTTAATTGATGCTGGAAAGTTACCTCCAAGGCCTCCCATGCCTGCATTCCTAGAAATTACCTTGCCCTTACCTCAAGAAGTTCCTAAAGCTGTAAGCCCGCCTGTGTCTATGTATACTTACCCTCCATCATCTACGAAGCAACCAGTCCCTACTCAGTCATCTGAGATGGATGATACCAAGAATAAGCTAAGGACATTCTCCAATGAGCTGATTAATATAAAGAGGCAGCATAATACTTTCTCTAAGCCTCCTTATCAAGGCTATCAAGGAAACATGCTTTCATCCCAACCAAACCAATATCAGGGCCCTCCAAGACAAACTAACCATCAACCAACAAATCAATTAGTTGCAGTTCCCACACCCTCACAGACCATTCCCCCCAACTCAAATAGGGAGATGGTTCCAGGTCAGAATAATTATGTGGATGATACTAATGCTTGGTGTTTCCCTTGCAACGATGCTCACACCCCCAGAGATTGTCCTAGAGGCAATCTATAACAAAGAGTGGCTGAGTAGAGAAGGATGGATGGTCAGTTTGCCAGTACCAGTAATAATCAAGCCTACCAGTCTCCTGGCATGCAGAATTCAATTCTAATGGCTTAGATGTAAGGAATGTCCTTGCAAAAAGAGTAAGAAATAGCCCATGAACATGCTTTGTTCTCATGGGTTGAGGATGAAGAAGCAATTTTCTTAAATGAAGCATCTACCTCCCAGAGGCCAATAGTACAATCTAATTATTACACCAGATCAAAGAGGAGGATGGTGAAACAGCCTGAGATTGTGAGTGGTCAAGTCAAGAATAATCCACCATCTCAGGGGCAAAGGAATGCTACTATTAGACCAGAAGTGCCTCAACTGATACGAGATCAAGAGATTCCTACCCAGATTCAGGAAAAAATGAGGTATCCCTATTACCAAAAGACTCAGTCCTTGGAACCAATCAATGTAGTGGACCAATTAAAGAGGATTCCAGCACAAGTGTCAATATGGGATATTTTGGCTATTCCTGAACAAAAGACACTATTCTAAGAAGCTTTGCAAGGGCAAGCACTGCCCAAAGGTGCTGTTACCAAGGAAGGACCTACTAGAAAGGAAAAACTCAAATTTACGGTTCCTCCAATGACAACAGCCTTCGTGAACAATGCAGCACAAGTAAATCCAAGCCAGAGCCTTTCTATTTAACTCTGATAGTTGGAAAGAAACTCCTGCATAATGCATTGATAGATTTGGGAGCTAGTACAACTGTGATGCCCAAGCAAATAGCTGATGCTTTGAAAATAAAATATGAACCCCTTGCAAAGGGAGTTATGCAGCTAGATGGCAAAATAATGCAAACCATAGGGAGAATTAAACAACTCCCCTTGCAGTTATACACATGTCCCAACATTATTGTCAATCGAGATATAGTGGTCATAGATATACCTCCCATCTTTGGTTTATGTTTATCCAGACACTTTACAACAAAAATAGGAGGATATATGTCTCTTGACTGGTCTCACCTCATCTTGAGAACCAGATACAGTTCAAAGATGAAAATTCTATCTGAACCACTGTCTAAAGACCACATCACCAATGAACCAATAACAAGATTAGAAGCAAATCATGCCATGTTGAATAAAGAAGAAAATTTTTTTGTCGAAGAACTAGGAGACTGGACTGAACATGATCAAGAAGAAGAAAACAACCAGTTGTTGGCTATGATGCATAGCGACCCATATGGGAACTATGACTCTATTGGTTTGGGCACCTATGTCATTTTTGATGAGAACTAGGCAATCCCAAATGTTATACAGGAAGAGGTACGTACTGCTCAAGATTCAGAGCTCTAGACTTTGAATTTTGATGGGGCTAGAAGTAAACATGGTGCCAGAGCAGGAATTTGTCTTACTGCTCCAAATGGTGATAAAATTTTAAGGGCTATCCGATTCCAATTTGCTTGCACTGATAATGATGCAGAATATGAATCTTTAGTACATGGGCTCCTGTTAGCCAAGAAAAAGGGGATAAAGAACCTAAAATTAAAAGGAGATTCATAATTAGTAGTAAAGCAAATTAGGGAAAAGGCAATGGCCAAAAATGTGAGAATGAGATCCTACAGGCATAGGATTTGGGATTTGATAGAAGATTTTGAAGCTTTTAATATTGAGATAATCCCTAGAAGTCAAAACTCTGAGGCTAATAAGATGGCTCAGATTGGCTCACAGTTTAACCCAGCAACTGGCCTATTGGTGAACAATGAGTCAGTAAAAGTTATAGTGAGACCGACCATCCCAGACAATGATGAAAATTAGCAAGTGTTTGAAAATGATGCTCAAGTAGTCTCTTTCTTACAAAAATCAGATGAGTTTGCTGATCAGTTGCAAACTAAAATTGAAGAGGCATATGGTGATCAGATTATACAATTGAGGACTAATAAGCTCCCCAAGGGATTGATCACCTAAGAAAACTTGTTTGATCTAGAGGATGTAAGCCTGGGAAAGAAAAGGTTCCAGGTAGATAAAGCAGACTATTTTGAGGTAGAGGTGAGTGATGGGAAGAGGCTAAAGGTTGGGAATTCTGTAACTCAAGAAGAGAAGGAAAGACTAATTGAATTGTGCCAGAGATATGATAGAGTCATAACTTGGAGCTATAAAGACCTTCATGGATACAACATAGACATCATCCAACACACAATAGAATTGATTGAGGGATCTAAGCCCATTAGATAGAAATAGAGGCCAGTAAATCCAAGGATCGAGCCTCTAATGGTAGATGAGTTGCAGAAACTTTTAGACTCCAAAATAATATTTTCAATCAAGCACTCGACCTGGGTATCAAATCTAGTCCCAGTTAGGAAAAAGAATGGAGATGTAAGACTATGTGTAGATTTTAGAGATATAAATAGAGCATCTTTGAAAGACCACTATCCCTTGCCCTCCATGGAACAAATTCTACAAACTATGGCCGGATCAGAGAGGTTTTCCTTACTAGATGGTTTCTTTGGGTACAATCAGATTTGGCTAGCTGAGGAAGACCAGTACAAAACTGCTTTCACTACCAAATGGGGAACATTTGCCTATGCAAAGATGCCATTCAGCTTATCAAATGCAGGATGCACCTTTCAACGAGCTATGGATATAGCCTTTGGTGAGCTTATAAATAAGGTCATCCTGGTCTATCTGGATGACCTCACTATTTTCTCAAAAAATGCTGATGATTATTTTGATTATTTAGAGTCTGTCTTCAAGAAATGTCAAGATTTTAGGATATCATTGAATCTCAATAAATGTATTTTTGTTGTACCTCAGGGTAAATTGTTGGGGCACATAGTGTCTAAGGAAGGGGTTTCTATAGATCCTGAGAGAATCGCAACTATAATAGACATGCCTCTTTTAGCAAATAAAAAGGTAGTCCAGTCCTTTTTAGGGAAGATCAATTTTGTCAGTAAATTCATATCTAATTTTGCAGGCTTGGTTAGACCAATGACAGTCTTGCTAAAAAAGGACCTGGTTTTCAAGTGGACTATAGAAGGAAGGCAAGCTTTTGAGGGGGTCATGAAGGCTATCTCTGCAGCCCCAGTGCTCAAGAACCCAAATTTTTCCATGCCCTTCGTAATGTATGTCTATGGAGGGGAGTCAAGTATTGCTGCTGTCTTGACTCAAAAGAACGACATGCTAGAGGGGAAGCACCCAATAGCCTTTTTCTCAAGAACTCTCAGAGATTATGAGACCAGGTACAATTTTGTGGAAAGACAAGCCTATGCCATGGTAAAAGCCCTCAAGAAATTCATTCATCTGATATCAGGGAACAAAATTATGATACTTGTAGCTCACCCAAGTGTCAAGGAATACATCATGGAGGGGGAGATTACTGAGAAAAGAGCCAATTGGATCACTAAGATCCTTGAATATGATGTGGAGGTCAAACCCACCAAGCTAGTCAGAGGTAGGGGTATGTGTCAATATATAACTCAAGAGCTGGAAAAGATGTTACTTGAGGAAGCAGATTCAGAAGGAGAGCCAGAGACGGTGCTAAAATTACAAGAGGTTAATCAGGAATCTTGGGTCACAACCAGGATTCAATTTATGAAAAATGGGGTTTACCTGAGAGAACTCCCTCAAAACAAGTAGAGATATTATAGGATACAGGGAGTTCATTTTGTTTTAATTGAAGAAGTCCTTTTCAAAAAAAATTCTGATGGAAAATTGTTAAGATGTGTAGAACAGGCTGAAGCTAAGAGGATACTACATGAAATGCATCATGGAACATCAGGGGGGCATTTTTCTGCAAAGACCACAGCCATAAAGATAAGTGAGGTAGGATATTTTGGCCTACTTTATTTACAGATTGTTATCAGTTGGTTAAAAAATGTCAATCCTGCCAGTATTATATGGGGATGAGGAGGAATGCAGCCATGCCCCTCAGTCCTATAATTGTGGATGAACCGTTTGCTCAATGGGGTCTTGAATTCATTGGAATGATAAATCTAGTGTCTAGTATGGGTCATAAATGGATATTAACTGCCATGGACTATTTCACCAGATGGATCAAGGTAGTCCCACTTAAATAAGCAACAGAGAATGTGATCCTAGATTTTCTAGGAGGTATCACTACTCACTTTGGGGCTCCCTGCACCATCATTTTGGATAATGCTAAAGCATTCTTAGGGTCTAAAGTATCTGACTTTGCCTTGAGACATGGAATATATCTGAAAACTTCATCTAACTATTACCCTTAAGGTAATGGTCTGGCAAAATCAACCAACAAGAACCTGATAAGACTCATCAAAAGAGTAGGGGCTGATCATCACAAAGAGTGGCATAAAGTGATTAATCTAGCACTATGGGCTGATAGAATCATGCCCAAGCAGGTGATCAAAATATCTCCATATGAATTAGTATATGGAAAGTCTATCGTGATTCCCCTAAGCTTGGACATCCCTACTCTTCAGCTGATCAAACAAATTGAGATTGAAGAAAATGGCCCCATGCAAGTCAGACTCACAAAACTTCTAGAAGTTCAGGAAAAGAGGGATATAGCCCATGATTCATTGATCAAGCATTAGGGAATGGTTAAGGACTATTTTGATAAAAGGACTTCGAATCCTAATTTTGAGGTGGGCTCGATTGTTTTGAAATGGGATGCATGGGCTGCCAAGCCGGGTTAGCATACCAAATTCAAAGCGCTATGGACTGGCCTATATAGAATTCATGCGTGCAAGTAGAAGAATTCTTTCAAGCTAGAGTCGATGGAAGGGGAACCTGAAGAGATTCTTATAAACAGAATCTATTTGAAACATTTCAATTGACTTGGATCTCTAATGTATTATAGTTAAATAATTTCCCTTCTCGCATTATTTTTTCGTTGTTTTCTCACTTTTTTTTTAAAATAAGTGTTTTAAACATATGTCAACGACTCTTTTAAGGCTATAATTTTCACAATTTTGATCTAGTGGGAGGTGGAGTTTTATTTTTGAGTAGGCTCAAAAGTCCTGAGGGTCGCCAGTAATTGTAGAGTGAATTTTTACTCTACATTGCATTCAAATTTTTAGTCAAGCACTACAATTTTGGTTCCCATATACCCTGGACGTAGTGGCAGAGTTTTGGAGTAGAGGGCAGGTTCATTTTCACCTAAGTGTCAAAGTGCAGTGGAAGCTGCCAAGTGTCACCTTCTAAGCATGAGTCCTTTCCCCCTTTTTGTTTCTTTTGTTTCATTTTAGCCTAAGTATTGAATTCAAGCAGAGGCCACCAAGTGTCACTCTCTAAAACACAGAGCCAGCCAGCTGGCATCCTCCAAGCTCCCTTTTGTAACTTTTAAGAAGGCCACAAAATGTGCCACGTATCTAGTAGCAGCTAAGCAGAACACATCACGTGTCAGCATCTGCATCTCATAGAGGCACCCGCATTTCATTCTATTTTTTGGCAAAGACTTTTAATGAGCTAAGCAGCAGAGAAAGTGGAAAATGCAAGGTGGTAGTCGCGAAAGGCCCTTAACTACCTTTTTAAAGAAGCAACAGAAGTCACCACATGTCAACTTTTGAGAGACTTTGGTCCAATGCCTGGGTTCAATACTTTGGTTAAAAGTGGAAAGGCATTGTTTTATTTTGCTCAAGTACCATAAATCAGTGGATGCGGCCAAGTGTTGCCCTTCGAGCCCCTTCTTACTCCATCCCTAAAAAAAGTGGAAGATGCCACATACCCCTAGCAGGAGAAGCGAAAGATGCCACGTATCTTCTCAGAAGCAGTGGAGGTCACTACGTGTCAACTTCTGAGAGACCATCTTCGAGCCTCATTGCCGAATAAAGATTGTGGTGGGTCCAAGATGTTATTTCAAAGGATTATGGAAGTGTCAAGTGTCAACAAGTGAAGACTACCATGTGCATCCATTCCCTTCTTAAAAGTGGCTAGGGCAAGGAACGTGGTGAGTTTTATTTTGTTAAAAATTGCAAAGTATTAAGGAAGCAGATTATGACAGGTGTCAAGGGTAGAGCATTCCTAAGCTGAATACAAAAAAAGCAAAATGTGCCAAGTGTCTTTCTCTGGTGCCTTCTAGACCATAAAGAGAATTTTCATGGATTGACTAAGTGTCCTCTTATATTTCAATAGAACAAAGTGTCCGTCTATCTGTTACAACAAGGATGGAGAGAAACTCGATGGGAGTTATTCCTGGTAGAAAAAACAGTGCATTGGGTAGATTTTTGGGGCTTAAAAGCATTAAAAGGGCTGTCTATTTGTCCCCTATAAGCAAAGACAGAATAGACAGTTGAGTGCCTAAGCAGGTGATGGAATGAGGAAATTCAAGCGTGAAAGGAGGTATTAGTCAGAAATTGCCATGCCGCAGTCATGAACCTTCCTGATAAGACTAAGATACATCCAAAGCATTAAAAGTGCCATCTGTTTTGTCCCTTGTGAGTGAAGGACATAGTGGAATTATGCGAGAAAGAGAGTGATGGAAGGAGACATCTGAGGCTATAAGAAGAAGAGGAATTTTAAGAAGAGGGGGGGATTGTCCATAATATAAGACTTTCTAGAGTTTTTGACCAGTAATATCATTTGCTCTTGTCTTAATTTTCTTGAGTTGTAAAGTTGATATAACTGTGCATGTTTTTATGCCTTTTATGTGGCTGAATGAATTAAGAAGATTGATCTCCATGCCTTGGTTGGTGCTATCTGTGTCATTTGTAAAAAAGTTTATACTGTAGATTCTCTGGATTTGTGATTAGGAATGTCATTTGCTTTTGTCTCATTTTCTTGAATTAGAAGTTCTACATAACTGTACGTGATTTCTATGCCTCTTATGTGATCAAAAGATTCTATTAAGAAGATTGAACATTATGCCCTTGTCGACATTCTCTGTATCTCAGCAAAGGAATTCCATGTTGTGAGCCTCTGTTTATATTATTCTAATCTTTTACATTGATCATGCACTTGTCTGCTCTTAAATGTAATTGAATCCTATAATAGTCTCACTATGCTCAAGTTAGGATTAGGATTACACTCAGACACATCGCCATAGTTAGGTTTCAGTTCCTCCAATTGCATTTTTGTTTGATCTCCTATCCCTTTTCCTCTAACACTTGATACAAAAGAAGAGACCAACTTCTCTAAAATCTGGAGGTTGTTTCAAGCTGCATTGTCCCACAACTTGAAACTTCCCATTGTTGATTGATTAAGATCAAGCACAATTTTCATCATCAACAGTATCTTAAATAAAATAGGTTCGAAAGACCAAGTTAATAGATGAGGTAATGATGAGGATGAGATGTATAAAGTGTGATTGAGATGATGTAGGACTAAGATTAGATTTCATATCGATAATACAATAAGCGCTAGTGATCTATCAATAATGCCTAGTTTTCAAACTAGTAAAAGGATTGGGGATTTGATGGGTGCTTAGATTCAAACTAGTAAGATGATGGTTGGATGGGTGCTGGTTATGAATAGGCAAGATAATTAGATTAGAGATGACTAGATTGATGATTGATTAGGTCCTAGATTGAAATTGATAAAGTAACAAGATGCTATTAGGACATCAACTAGGTATAAGAACTGTCCAAGTGATGAGTGATAGTGGACTAAAGTGATAGGAAGATTTGGATGGGTAAAAAGATTACTAGTTCAATCCTTAGAATGATTTGCTAAAGACAAGATGGGATATGTTTATGTGATGGGATTAAAAAAAAGATAAGTATATATAGGTGATAATGAAATGATAGGGGATAATGTAAATTAGATGATGATGGTTTGGACATGTGTTTGACATAAAGAGTCAACTAGGATAAGATAGGATGAGGTTAGACTAGATGGGGGGATGAGGTTAGACTAGATGGGGGGATGAGGTGACTAGGCGAAGGCAAGGTCAAGGCAAATGATTGATTATTAATAGAGTGGACTAAAGATGAGATGTGAATGACAAGTTGTGATTAAGATATGTGAGTGGTGGGGGGTATGACTAATGACATGTGTATATGGTTAGACTAGGAGTAGATTAAGATAAGGTGGTGATGGGAGATAGTATGAGACATGTAAAAGGATATACAAAAGATAATATGTACAATGGGATAATGAAAAAGATGTACCAAATGATAGAATGATGAGGTAAGGATATACAAGATTCTATGTGAAAATACCTAGATAGGCATGTGTAGGTTTGGGTATGAGGCTGACTTGGCTCATAAACAACATGGGTCTAGCATGACGCTCACCAAATCAAACAAGCCACAAACCTATGATTAATAAACTCAAGGTGTGTAACCCAATGACCATACCATCTAACAGATTCATGGGTGAGGTTATAGGCTAGTGACCCATTACAAAATCTCTTGAACCCTCTCAACCCCATCTACACTTGATATCACTTAGGAGATGATACTTACTCTGGCAGTAAATCACCTATTATGACCAATAGGTCTTATGCTAGGATATACATGCTCTCTAGAGGCATCCCTAATATATGTAAAGGTATTATGGGGCCCAAGTCCATGTAGGATTTTATCTAACCACTTTGCATATTAGATCTTAAATGCCCTTCACTCCATGAAACTCTTTATGAAGAATTCTGCTTTAGTGCCTAAGGACAACTCTCCTGATATTTATACTCCACCAAAACATAAAGTTTAGTCTAGTATGTGGTGATGAAATCCACCTCACCGAACCTTAAAAAAAAAAAAATGGGGAGGGTTTATTGGTGGTTTTTTATCCTTTAGGAATCATTGCAAGGATGCAAGGAGGAGAAAATACACCTTCATATCCCTCAAGTGGTAAACAAGCAGACCAAAAGGAGATTAATTAACCAATTAATTTAGATATGAGATATACACAAGATTGAAAGAACATATAGGACAAAATTATTAAAGAGATATATACAAGATGTAAGACAAAATGAGTAAAGTGATTCAAAAAATGATTTTCAAAATGCCAAAAGGTGTATTTGATAGGTGGCCTGCAAGAAAATGATTAGTAGTTTGATTGGCACTTTTAAAGAGGCAACCTGTAAGATAAATGATTAGTAGTTTGATTGATAATATTGAGGGGAAACCTAAAAGACACAATGTTAAACCAAAATATGACATGCAAAAGATGATTTTATCAAGACAAAATATCCTCTAGATTCACCCTTGTAAGAAACAAAATGTGAGTCTAATAGCCCTTAAGAAAAACCACCCTTAAAAATTATGATTTGGCTCTATAACTTATTTGAGTGAGTGGCCTAGAATGTAGGGGTCTGGGGGTGATAGCCCCTAGTAGAGTCAAAGGGTAGATCCCCTTGTGGGGTTCAAGGGCAATGCCCCATGTGCGCTCCCTGTTTGGGCCTTACGGGAGGCCTAGAATGGCTCAAAATTCACCAATTTCGTTAAAAAAGAACACACTCAAAAAAAATATTTTGGAGTCAAATAGAGAGTTAATAGCTCTTAAAAATGATGTTAGTAGACAAGTGATTTTAGCATTAATAATTTTTATTCTTTTAATGATTTTGATTATCAACTTTGAAAGGCAATTTATAAAGAGAATGTTAGTAGTTTTGATTAATTTGTATTTGACGGTTATATTACCTGTAGGTTAGAAAACTTTACTCTTTATTTGTATATTTAAAAAGAGATCCAGTCTAGAATTTTTCTAAACTATTATTTTATGATAAAAGGAACGATAAAATTTTAAAGATTTACATTACTAATGCTTACCCTCAAAATGATATTGAAAAGGGAATGTACAAGGATTTGAATTAGTTATATGTACAAGTAATGACACAACATTACATGTAGTATGACCTTTTAATAGATTAAAAACATTAAATAAACAATTTATTAAATGCTATTTAAAACTAACTATAAAAAGATAAGGATATTTTGATTAGAATGATTATGGGAGGTTTGTGAATGGGGAGAGGCAAAATGACCATAGGTAACTTGTGAACTAGTGGTGGAATGACCAAAGGTAGTTTGTAAACTGGTAGAAGAATGACCAGAGGTAGTTTGTGAAGAGGTGGAAGAATTATTAGAGGCTTAGGTGGTATATATATTGGTAAATTTTCATGTGGCTAATTAGGCATATATGGACTGTAGACTAGCATCATGGCCATGTTGAGGGGAACTCGACTGGTGGGTGGAGAGTTGATGAGAGCTGAGTGCATCAAGGTATATGTGTACGCCAAAATTAAATACCCATGGATTACAGATCGTTTGACAAAATACCAGGTGTTTACCTCAACCTATGCACCATTTCCAACGTACTTACAACTTGCACTCTGAAAAGAAAAAGAAAATAAATCTTATTATAATTGTGTAAAATTAGGAAGTATAAACATGGGCTAAGAACTATGGGATAAATTATTCAAAAACAAAATGAGGACTATTTTGATATAGCAAATCGAACTAGTTCTCGATCTAAAACCAAACAATATTATTTTGTGTGCAAGCCTCAACAGCTTCATTTTGCATGCAAAATATTTGGATTGAGATGTTTCCTACAATAGGTACCTTGTCACATTATTGACATTCAAACTATGATATGAAATATCTCAAAGGAAAAAGATGGTGAGTGGGTGTGTGGTCAGTGATCTACAAAATGGGAGGATTTACATCCTAAGGATTTAGTTAGACACTTGTTTGATAGAATGTTTGAAAAGGGAAAACAATATTATGGACTACAATGATGAAAAGGTATGCACAATTTTTTTTTTTGAAAATCTTAATCAAATACAATTAGTAGGTGTAAAACCAAACTCCATGATCTTTTCTAGTGCCCTCCTAGCATATACTGAAATGAAAGATTGCCAGAATAGAATGAATGTAACTACAACGATTGTAGAATATGGATGAAATATGGTCAAAATATTGTAGTGATTGTATAAATTGAGTGTTAGATTGATTAATTATCCTGTATTATGTAAAATATCAAAATCACTATAAGATTGTTAAATTTATACCAAACCATTATTACCAAAATACCTCTAATTATACTATAAATTTATGATGTCATAATAGAATGTAGATTGGTCATTTAGATGTGATAAATTCTCCCAAGAGCCTCCTTACTCTTGTAAGACAAGTTTGATGCATTGAAACACAACTATAGAGACTCAGACAGTCCAAAATTATTACACAATTTAATCATAAATATGATACACATGCATGGAGTAAGTTAATAAACAAATTCACAAACTAGATTCAATACTGTATCAATTTTTTTTCCCACAAAGTTAAGGTCTGGGTAAATGGCCAATGGTTAGAGTTCCATTTGGCTCAATACCATGGTGGTTGGGTGCAAATTCATGACTTTGAAAAGGCACAGTCGTAATTGAATTTGTCAGAAAATTTATTCACCAAAGATTAGAAATTTTATCAAATTAAGCCCCAAATTTGTTCCAAGTCTACCTTACAAGTTGCACTATCACAATTCACAATTCGCAAAATTAGTCCAAAAGGAGTTCAGTCCCACCATGGTCGCCAATGTGAGATAGAAATTTTGAGCAAAATGGATTTGAGATTATGCAATTAATCTAAATCTACTCAAAATATCAATACACTATTAAAATTTAGAGCCAATTAGGCATAAAATGGAAAGGCAAACGAAACATTTATACTTGCATTTCATCTTAAAAGCTAAATGCTCCAAATCAAGATCCAAACTAAGTGATTATAGATGTAGGATTGCTATGAATAGACTCAAATTTTTATGATATTAGCTTGATGATGGACTAAAATGATAGCATGAAATTGATAATATTGACATGGAGTTTCTATGAATTCATCTCTTGTTTTTTGCCATGGAGGGTGGGGGGGGGTGTAGATTTAAATAGAGGAAAGAGAAAGAATTAAAAATTCCTTGGAAGCCTCTAGATTTAGAGGCTTATAGAGAGGAAGGGTGAGAATAGAGAGGATTTTAGAATTGAAGAATTCTAGAATCCATTAGGAGGGGTTAATGATGATTATAGGAAGGTTAGGTGAGTGTTAGGTGGGATTAGAAGGTGATTAGGTCATGACTAGGGGACTAGGCTTATAGGAAAGCGTATGAGTAGGATAGTGTATGTGGGTAGGTGGGTCATAGGAATTTAAAATTTCCAAATAATGGATAAGTGGGATTAGGATAAGATAATAGGAATTTATGAGAATTAACAGATAAGTGGGGGAGAATAAGGTTAGTAAATAAAGAACAATAAAGGGGGATATTAGATAAATTAATGAAAGGGGTGATACTTGGACGATGATGACAAATGAAGCGAGCAAATTTAATTGCATACACATTATTTTTGAGATATTTCATAATATTTTCAAATTAAGTTGGTTCAATTTCCCTTGGAACTTGGGTATCATAAAATGCTTCATATAGGATATCCTTATAGGTAATAGATTTCTTTAGAAGTTCGAGGATTGAGATTTTAGCATGCATGTTGTTCAATTGGTCAATAAGGTCACAACCCTTAGATTTTATCACAAGTTTAGGTTTGGAGGCACCTGTTATATATTAATAGGTGGTAGATTAGGTTGTGCACCTTTACCTTTTTGTGTAGTGATAATATGGACAACAAAATCTAATATAAGTCATGGGTGAATAATGGGTGTGGGATGGTAGTTATCACTTGAATAAGAGGTAGGTGAAATAAATGGTTGAGAGCATACACATTGGCATTAAGATATTAACTCTATTGTATTTCAAAAATTATTAGAAATAGACATTAAATGTTTCTTCTATTTTAAAAAAACTCACTATATTGATGGATTTATTTATTGTGTTGGATGACAGGTTTGATTAAGTAATCACAATAAGAAATCACAACTATATATAGAAATTGGAGGCAAAAAGGCCTATGGATGCATCCATATTAAACATTGGTTTAAGAAAGGAAATATAATTTTTTAATTTTGAATATTTTACAAACATAAATTAGAAAAATCAGGCACAACAAATCAGGAAACCCTAAGTCAATTCTAGGGTTTTGAGACCAAAGGTCATGTTCGCCAAATGTTTAATACCTAAATTGAATGTTTGGTACAAGGGTACATTCAAGTTAAGAATATATAAATGAATAAGTACAAGGGTGATAAACAAATCTAAAATAGGCTAAATTAATTTTCAAACTTAGACAAATAATGATCTAAATTTTATAATGTTGAAATATGCCAAAAATAGAAAGTATAACTATTGATTGATATTGTAATAAATTAGAAACAAGAGCACTTAGATGGTTTATTATGCATATTGTTTATTATCGGTAAAAAAAGGTTTTGAAAGACACCTGACCATCAAACATAAAAGTTAAAAATATATGAGCGTTAAGGTACCAAACTAGAGACAACAAAAAAAACATGGCATAACATAGCCCAACCAAACTAAAACATATAAAAGCTACAAAAAACAACCATATTTTAGCAATACAACAATAAAATGATATATAAAATAAAGTAAGAGTTAGTAATGCTTGTTAAATCTTGGGATAACTCCCATTCTTCATCCATGAAAGTAATGAAGTCCTTAGCCTTCTCTAAATCAATTTCTTTCTCTATATACTTATTGTTTTTTCATGTATATTTAATCTCTTATTAATATTGTTACTTGTTTATTCCTCCATTTCTCCAAGGGCTTCTTTCATCATGTGGATACTTGCAACATAATTTTTAATTGATACCCTACTAAATTGGATGAGCTTATTCATATCCTCCTTTAATTTATTTTTTTCCACATCCATCTGAGAAATCTTCTCTTCCAATAGGATAATCTTGATTTTGACTTTTGACATTGTCTTTGCCACCCCCTTAATTTTTCATTTGATTTATTCCCTCATTTGTTGGTGTTTGTATTTGTTTCATTTTTTCCTTCAAAATCTCATTATTTTTCATTATCCACTTCATTAAAATTTTATGTAAATAACCATCCTTTTCCACAAAAATTAATTTGTCCTAAAGATTACCAACATCCAGATCATGGATTTTCCTTTTGCCATTACTAGTCTCAACTTCTTGGTCCTTAATCTATTTGTAATTAGCCACATTTTGATATAGAGACTTCCCAAAATATGTGTCTTCACTCCCATCAACAAAGTTACTACTCTAAGAAGGATAAGAAGGGTCAGTGTCCGAGGATGAAACTTTACCCTTCTTCATAAATGGTTCAACTTTAACAGTAATTTTAATAGTAATTTCTTAGACTTCCTCAGGTTAGAGCTTCCCTCCCCTCTTTCCCCTACAATTAGGTTAGGGGATTACCTAGGTTTTTTGGACTCATAAACTTTAACATAAAGGCTTGATCCAATACCTTAACTTCTAATATGATGGTGTTTAACCCATTAAATATAGATTAAGGATTCTATGGTTAAAGGGTATAGAGATAACCTAGGTCACAAGGGTGATAAACCATTTTTTTAGTAGGTCAATTAATTTCAAAACTTAGATAGAACATATACTAAATTTATTATAGTAAGATATGCTAAAAATAAAAAGTACAACTATGCTAGATATAGAAGTGACAAAGAAATAAGATACTTAGTTGGTTTTGATGCTAATACATATCTGGATCTAGAATAGGTAGGAAGTAAACTATAATAATATTTTGGAATAGTTGCCAAATTCTAGATTAAGTGTCTCTATAGCCATAGACACTTACATTAGCCTGGGATGGTTTCATCAATGCTAGTGTCTAGGTCAAATGTAAGTGTCCTATATGGAATACTCACTAAAATAGGATGTGACCATCTTGGTGCTTCTATTTTTTAATCACCTTTACTTTGGTGCATTCAAATCTGGGTCATGGACTCTTGATCCTTATCAAATAACAAAACCTTGGATCTTTATTTTCATAGTGGCTATGGGAAAAATGGGTTAACAGGTACATAATGTTGAGCTACCCAAAATATATCTTTATCAATGAGCACTACCTACATAGCCAATGCTCTAAAGAGAGCCTCAAACTTATTTAGTTCTCCCCTACATGTTGGCTTGTGTGTGAATCATGTAATGTGTGATAAGTAAGTACAATAGTGACCTAGCTTGTAACTTGGAAAATATATCTCTTGGGATGCTCCTTCAGTACTTTGGACCTATAGATATGTTTTCCCTATGATTGATATGGAAATAAGATAAAATAGGGAAGTTTTTCTCACTTGAATATTTAATTGAATGCTTTTGGTAAGTTGCCCAGTGAGTAGGTAAAAAGTTTTTAGGTGAGGAATGAATGAGTATTGACATTATATTTATACATATATCTTTAGAGAATATCTCACATAATAACACTTAGGATGACTATTAGGATACATTTAATTTGTAAATTATATTCCTTTTAGGGCACTAAACACTTGCATTAGAGTAGGCCACCTATGTCAACGTAAGTGTCCATCTAGGATGCATGTTTCTAGGGAGCAATAAAATAGGTATAAGCTTAGAACTTGTAGAGGCATAAGATAAGTAGGTTTTAAGCATTCTAGGCAAGATAGAAGGCTTGGGTCATCAACATAAAACTAGTCACACTAAGAGACAGGCCAAGGGACACAAGAGAGAATCAATGTTAGACTTGATGAAACAAGAAAGGTCTAGAAATGAGAGGAATATCCAAGGTTTGAGTTTTCCAAGTGTACAATATTGAGGTGCTATATAATTCAAAAATAATGTCTACATTTTCCCTTCCTTTAATCTAGTAATGAAATTTCTAGTTTAAATGAAATGAATGTGAAACTAGGTTTGTATAACATACATTGGCTTTGATTGAGTCCAACCTGAGTGATTTATTGGTGACTAACCTGCAACCAAGAGCATGCTACAGTATATAATTAGTGCATATAATTTGAAATTAAAAGCATTGAAATGATTGAAATTGAAATAGATCAAGGTTTAGGAGTACACTTGTGTATTGATGTAACCATCTTGCCTATTGGAAACTTTATTTGAAATATGTATCATTATGAATCACTAAAATTGAGATGGGGAAAAATATAAATCTAAAAATTTCATATATCTAAGGAGGTAGAGAGATACAAGGGCCCATGCCCCCAACCATGGAGCAAAGATGAATTGCCACCTAGTAGTTGAGACTAGCTCAACCATGTAACCCAATCATACTTATAACCTGGTGAGTATGAGTGAACCAAGTTACCCCACTCTATCAAAATAGTGAGGCTAGATGATATAATCAAGTCCAAGTGGATTTTTTTTCAAGAAAGTGATATAATCATCTCAACCATGCTAAAAATCAAACCAACTACTATAGTGTATTGGCTCAATATAGTTCATAAAAGTTTGACCTGGTGGGTGGTGATAGTGCTTGAAAGTGTTTAGAATCTGAAGTTGATTTGGATTTAGCAATATTATGCACATATTACATAACATATATACCTTAGATATGTCTCATGTTGAAACTGTGTGTAAAAATGGTACAAATGTATATAATTCTATCACAATGTGTATTTGAATCATATAACTATGTTTTGACCAATTTCAAATTTTGACCAAGCATGGATGACATGTTACCATACCATGCCCCATATTTAACCCTAAAAATGTTGATATAAGGTGATCTTATCATTAAACCTAAATTTTAATTAAAGGGGCATATGGAAATGAAATGACACAAGGGTGATAATCAGATCTAGAACAAGCCAATTAGGTGCTAAACTCATATATAAGCATGCATTAAATTTATTATGATGAGATAGTCTAATAGAAAATACAACTATTATAGATATAAAAATGACAAATAATTGATGTACTTAGCTTGTTATGATAGATATAAAGTACATAAAAAGCAAATTAAAAGTAGATTTTAGAACAATCATCAGATTTTGGATCCAATACCTCTAGCTCTCTAGATAGTAATGTCAGCATGGGATGCTTGCATCGATGCTATTGTTTGGGCTTGACACAAGCATACTATATGAAATATCTACTAAAACAAAATATAACCACCTCAATGTTTTTGTGTTTTGATTTGTCTTCACTTTGGGACATTCTAATTTGGTTCATGGACAATCACTCCTTGTGAAATTGTAAAACCTTAACTCTCCATCTTTATAGTGATCTTAGAAAAAATGGGTTAGTGGACACATGATGTCAAGTTGAACCCAAAGATTTCATTATTAGAGGGCATTGTCTACATAGCCAATACTCTAGAAGAGGGACTCAAACTCATGTAGTTCTCCCCTATGCATTGAATTGTGTGTGAATCATACAATATGTGCAAAGCAAGTACAATAGTGACCTAGATTGTAAATTGGAAAATCGAGCTCTTGGGTTGCTCCTTTAGTAGTTTAGACCTATATATGTGCAATATTGATGATTGGTATGGAAATAGGAATAAATAGGGAACCTTTATTTAATTGGCTACTCTTTTGTTTGAATGTTAAATTTCATAGGTGAGGAACGAATGAGGGTTGATCTTGTATTTATAGTAATCCATTTGGAGTATTAACTAACATTAAAGCACTTAATCTAACCATTAGGATACATTTATTTTGTAAATTGGATGAATTTAGGGCACTAAAATCTTGCGTCTAGATAGGACAATAGTGTTAACACTATTTTCTATCCCAGATGTTAGTGTCTATTGAGTAGGAAAGCAAGTACATGTTTTGAACTTGTAGAGATGGAAGATAAGTACATTTTAAACATTATGGTCAAGATAGAAGACTTGATTCATCAACATAAGACTGGTTATACTAAGAAATATAGGCCAAATGGCATAAAGATAAAGTAGATGCGAGACTTACGAAAGCAAGAAAATGTAAATAACTGAAAGGAACAACCAAGGTCTGAGTTTGCCAAGTGTATAAGACTAAAGTGCTATATAATCATAAAATATCATCTGCATTTACCCCCTTTAATATGGTAATTAAATTACTAGTTTAAAATAAAGGAATGCATACTTGGGTGTGTATGCACACCTTGAATTTGCATGTTCTCAACTTTAGTGCTTTGCTAGTGACTGACTTGAGTGATTTGTTGGTGACTGACTTGAAAACAAGAACATGTTACAGTATAAAATGAATACATATAATCTAGGTTTAAAGTACTTGAAATAAATTGAAATTGAAAGAGCAAGGTTTAAGAGTACACCTGTGTGTTGATCTAACTGCCTTACATATTAGCAAGTTATTTCAAAAAATATGTATCGTTATAAGGTTGTGAAATTGATATTAGGAAAAATATAGATAAATATTTAACGTGCATATATCCAAGGAGATAGAGAAATATATTAGAAGGCACATACCCCTAACTTTGGATCAAATGTGAGTTACCATATGGCATTTGAGATTAGCTCAATTGTGTAATCCAATGATACTTATAACCTGGAGAGGATAGATGATCAAGTCCAATATAAAAACTTGGAAATATTTAGTGATCTGATAACTTCAACCATACCAAAAAAGTGAGCCAACTACTGCAGAATATTGGCTCGATAAAAGTCTATAAAAGTCCATAGAGTATAAGTACAAAAAAGTTAGTGATGTGATAATAGTCCATAAAATATTTTTAGAATCTGAAATTGATTTAAATTTTGAAATATTAGGCACATGTTGCATAACATATGCACTTTAGATACGTCTCATGCTGAAACTATGTATGATATTAGTACCATTGTATAGAATTTTACCAAAATTGTGAATTTGAATCATATAACTGTGTACTGTGGTTAATTCAGATAACTATGTAAGTGTGGAGGACATGATTACAAAGCATGTCCCACTATATATGGATAAATTTGAAAATAGTTATAAGTAGAAATGAGGAGGACATGTTTCCAAAACATGTCTCCACTATAAATTGGAGATGTTGAATACTAAATAAGTGTGGATAACATGCTTCCAAAACATGCCACTGCTAAATCTAAAAACTATGAATGTGTGGATGCCATGCCCATATGACATATCCAAACTGAATCTAAAAATTGATATAAGTACCACATGATTAATGAATGTGGATAACATGCTTCCAAAACATACCCCCACTAAATCTGGAAATTGATATAAGTACCATATACTGAACAAGTGTGGAGAACATGCTTCCAAAGTATTCTCCCACTGAATCTAAAACTTGTGCCAAGTGTGGAGAACATGTATCTATGACATGCCCCCACTAATATTTCCCCCTTTTAGGTGAGGGAAAGATAGGAACTAATGGTTATCTCACCTCAAAAGGATAAGACAATTGTATAATATGTGAATGTAAGCATGTGTCATATAGAAGGAACATGTCTAGGTTGATATAGCATTAAAACACATATAATCAATGTGACACATGTAGGCCTAATATACATGATAAATATCATGGCAACATCTAGATACTAAAAGTACAAGCTCAACAAACAAATCAAGTACACACATAAAATCACTTAAAAGTAAGTCAAAAGGCAATGGTCCAAGGAGACCACAAATAAGGGGCATGTTCAAATGCCGCATAATCAAAGGGAAATAACTTAATCAAATGTCCATAAAATGCAAAGATGACATATTTAATTGTCCATAAAATAAATAATGATACATGCAAAAGTTGATAAAACATACATAGGCACAGGTGCTATAAGCAAAGGATCATATTCAAATACTCAAACAAGGAATACAATAGTAAAACAAGACACTCAAAGAAGTGCATAAAGTAAATCATAAACAAACCAACATAAACATGTCATAGTAACCCATGGATCTAACGTGTTTAGAAAAATTATGTCAAGTGTATAGCATATCAAGTACCCTATGTAAGATATAATCATGGATAAAGTCATGTGTAAGTACATATGTAAGCTCAAACATGACAATGTAGAGTGATCATCGAATCATATACCTTGTGTACATCAAGATAAAATAAGTGAATGCCCCCAATGTCCATATGACATGATTATAGGGAAAATCCAAAATCCAAAATAAGAATGTATCATGTATAAGTGTATGCCTTTATCACATTTAATTAGAAGTGTGACACATATGTGTATGTAAGAGTAACTAAATATGCCATCCATCAACATGGAAGTAACACATAGGTGCCAAGGAGATAAAAGAACATGTAAGTGCCGAAAGTGTTTTTGAATATTTTGAATGTTTTGGATTTTTTGGTATATTTTAAAATGAAATATCATCCTATGATGTCATCCATTGGATGGTCATTTATGTCTCCCATGGTAAAGCTAGTGTAATACTCTATTTATGTTTTCAAGGAGCATGTATGAATGTAATACCTATTACTGTGGTATCAATGGTACTCTACATAGGCACAATAAGACTCAAGAATCATTTAGTAGTAGTAGGAGTAATAGGAGTAGGGGTTCTTAGAACCCATCATTGAGTGTTTGTTTGTTTCTTTGGCATAACAATGATAGGTACATTTGCAAGTACTCTATATATCTAAACATGGTGCATAGTAGAAGATTGGAACTCTGTGGAATCCACTATATGTATATGATGTAATGGTCTCTCAAGTATTGGCTACTTAGTAGAGTGGATTTCATGTTTCTTATATTTTACTGTGAATAAACCTTAGTAGGATTAATAGCTAATTATTTGGGTATAATTTTCTTTTGTTCAAGAAGATGCTCATATGGAATTTCAAAAACTATAATTACCTGATTAGCATGATTGTATTTAACACACCCATGAACTATAGAAGGTACTTATTGAAGAGTGTGTATCCAAGATCTTCCTAATAACATATTAAATATGCCTATGTAAAGGATAATTGAGAAGGTAAAACACATGTGCAAGACCAACCTATAAAGTGAATTCAATAAAACTAAGAACTTTTTGGGAGGTTCCATTGAATGCTCTAACTAATCTAGTAGAGGAATATAAATCATGATGAGTATAAGCTAAATGCATGATTAATGTCATGATGTAAAGATTTTTGCTTACACCATTATCAATCATAACATTATATATGGGGTATTTATCAAGTATGATCGAATGAATATAGAATGAATATCATAGTCACCATCCCTAATTTCACTTTCATCAAAGGAAATAGGTCTCTGAACTATGGAAGGTATATGTTGTGTGTAATTACTAATAATCCCATCTAAGGGGTGCTCATAATGTGAGGGAGGAGGATGTGCATTATATTCCCTTTAAACTTTTAGTTTCTTCTTAGAATGGTCTTGCAAAGGATAGTTAAATATTTTATATTTATGGTGATCACCAGGTTGTGATCCTGATTCTTTTGAAGGATCCTCAAATATAAGATTTTGGTCATCAATAAGATCTTGGATCTTGTGCTTTAAGATAAATCATCTACATATAGAATGCCATAGTCTTTGATGATAATCACAATAAGCGTTCACATCATCATATCCTTTTGGTAGAGGTTGACTCATATCAAACTCGATAGGAGGAAGAAACATAAGCTGACACTCTAGTAATTGTATGAGTAATGAAGTTATAGAGTCAAGTAAAAATGTAAATTAATTCCTTGGTGCATTAGATAAGCCAAGCCGATCAGGTTGTTGTGAAACTACGTTAACTATGGTGGTGGTTTCCTTTTTAGGCTCAAGAGGTTTTACTTTATAACTTAGTTTAATTATGAATTTAGTATTAGATGTAGATGTAGTTGGTGTGTTTGCTACATACTTGAGCTTATTCAATGAAATAAGCTTCATTTCAGGGTCCTACACAACATGGCATAAGTCATCAAAATATTTAAACTTCTTAAAAACAATGGAAACATGTAAAAGATTAAGTAAACTTTGATTGAATATATCTTTCAACTCTTTATCTACCATAAAATTGGTCATTTTGGTTAGCATTGTCTTATATCTCAAGACATATTCATTGATAAGTTAATTGGTTCCTTATTTAATTTTTGTAATTTGGGCATAGGAAACCTTTTCAAAAATGTTAATGGAAAAGTGTGCTAAGAACTAGCCAGCAAGAGAATTGAATGCTTTTACATATTGGAGAGTTGAATCATAGAACCACCTCAAAGTATAGTCCTTGAGGCTTATTAGAAATAATTTAGTCAAAAGTTTATCATTGAAAGCATAGTCAAGGCATGCTGTATAAAATCTTCAAAGATGTTGTTCAGGATCACCCTTTGCCATTGTTAGGTTTTCTCTCTTTACATCGGTGTTGAAGCTTCTTCCCAATAGGCTAGCATGCTGTCCCTATCATGCAAGGTATGAGTCTCACTTACTCACTTGAAGTGCATAACGAAAGACCAGTTCCTGAAGACTTTGAAACATGACATGTGTTTACTCATTTGTTATAAAATAAATATCCTACTGTTGTTCCTTATCATAACATATTATACTACCATCACTAGCTAAATATAAAAGAAGAAAAGAACTCGTGACTTTATTCACTTAACACATTTCAATAATCAAAACAATTAACAGTCCATTACTTGAAGTACCATATGATAAACATTGAATTCTCATTAAGTGCTTACAAATTAAAAGATAACATGCTCTAATTCCTTCAAAGGTTCACCACACTAATCCCCCCATGAATGCTTATAATAGGGGACTTTATACTTGTTTTTCCCTTTCCAAGTGTCAAGTTCCCAACTCAAAATAGACACATGGCACATAGACTCTCAATAGGCTAAGTCATGGCTCTTACAGTTAATTGTTCCTATAGAATTGGGTGTGTACACCCCTAGATGCCTGATCTATGTTATACATTCATTTCCAAGTGTTCCATTCCTCACAGGTTGGTACAAGGCCTCTGATCGATGGGGTCAAAGTGTCCTATTTGATTTATACTTCAAAATGATCCTGTATTCCTCGCACTCCACTTCCCTCATGCTCCCCTAGTCTTCCACTTCTTGTTCTAGGTCCTCTATTTTTAGGTTCTTCATGCCATATTTTTTGTTGACTGGGTCCTCTCACACTAGGTTTTCCACACCATTGTCCTTATGCATCCTTCAACTCTTACACTGCTAGTGTCATGCCATGGTTCTCCTGTGCCATGGTTCTCTTATGCCATGCCGATGCTTGTAAAAAAATGGATAATAACCCCTCTACATTGCATGCCAAAGATTAAAATAAATACTTGGTCAAAAGTGAGGGGGCAACATTACCCCACACTAAGCTGTTAGTCCATCTTAGACTAAGTTGTACTAATATCCTCAAAGAACTTAGGCCCTTTCTACTCAAGTTCTTTCCTTAGCTCATCCCAATGAGATAAGGCATCGAGAACTTTAGCAGTTATTTTTTTAATGGCCTCCTTTACTACTTTCAATTTCTTGAGCTGAACTAGAGTCTCGGTCTTCTTCATCTATTCTTCCATGGCTAAGCTAGCTTCTTTTTGGATGTATCTAATTCAGATACCTCCTTGTCAACATATCTTCAGAGTGTGGCAAAACTGACATTTATTTGTTGATGATGGTTATTAATAGCATCTTCCATAATTTTCACATCTTTGAATGCCTTCATGCGCTCGATACAGTCTTTTATTAATAGAGATGCATTAGCTGCTTGCTACCTCAAGACTTCCTCATCATTGAGCCAGGCTTCTATTATTTTATTTGTGTACGCCATGTGTGCAAAAATTCCATCCAAAATTGAAATAACCTCCCTAACTCTTTCCAAATTATTGTGGTATATATCTAATGTAGTGGTGAACTACTCTAAAAGTTCTTGAGACACATCTCTGAGCACGGGGCACTCCTTATTCTTTTTGAGCAAAAGCTCAACCAATGTCTCTAATTTACCTAGGGTGTCCCCATCTAATGGTATGTCATTTGCTAGTTTTGGCTCTTACTTCAATTTTAAAAAAAAAAGGTTTAATACCCTTACCTTAGCCTCGATGGTCTCTTAAAGTTATTGATTCAAGGAGGCCACTTCCTCAGCTAGTGTTTGCTTTTCAACATACACTTTATTATACATTTCCACCACCTTGCCATGTTTCTTTTTGACCATGCACACATCTGACTCTGACAAAATATTTTGGTGCATCACTTCTATGGAAAGTTGCAAAAATGTGGTGCTTGTCATTATTAGGGAGAGTTATTATGGATCAAATTTTATGAATTTTGACAGTCCTAGGGCATCTGGGCCAAAAAAATGAAATCCAATGGAATGTTAAACTGAGGCTCTTCATTATACATCTCCAAAAGGAAGGATAATTTCTTCCTTGTTTCTTAGGTCATGTCATTGGAGTGGAAATGATTTAAAAGATAGAGTTTCTATTCTTCTATACTAAATTGGTATCATTCACATAGATTATACAATGATCTCTATTCTGGTTCCCCCTCAACTGGCCCCTTCTTGTTTTATAGGTCTCGCTAAAGTTCTTGATGGATTCTAATAGTCATCCCATCCATTCCCATTTCTCTATTATTGATTTGATCAATAACTAGGACTTATCACATAGGGGATGGAGTCTTCTCTAGATCAGATTCCACATTATGTATCTATTCCTGTGAGGGGTCCCTTTGGGGCACTTGAATTGGAGGGTGGTGAGGTGTTGACCCAATGGTATTATTTGAAGAAGATGGAGGTAAAGGTGGTTATGGTGGTGAAGGTGGGGAAGTTGGATGAGGTGGAAAAGGTGGGGGAGGTGAGTATAAAGGAGTATGATGAGGTGAAGGTGACATAAGTGGTGAAGAACTGTGAGATGGAGATGGAGATGATGATGGTGAAGGATGAGGTGAAGGTGAAGTGTGAAGTGGTGGTTGTGGTGTTGAATGGTGATGTTGAATTGGCTAGGAGGGCTATGTCTCTACTATCTTCTACCACTTTTGGGGGCCCTATTTCCCACTAATGCTGGTGCTTAGCTTAGATTGCCTCTTTTTCAGTGGTACCTGGGGGATCTTATCTTTGAGGTCTAAATCTTGAGGGTTTGAGTTAGGGCATAATATATAGAATAATTTGTGTGTATGTTCCCAAACTAGGATATTCTTGATATTAATGTTGGTTATGCTTGTCTCTCCCCTCTCTATATAGGTATTTTTATCAGGATATATAAACATCTTCTAAAGCATGTAGTGCACTGCATCGATCCATTCTACTTGTATATTGATCAATTATGCATCATAGATTATGTTGATAGAATTGATGAATTAGCATGCAAAGAAGACATATGGTAGCTTAAGCCACACTGAGAGTTATCCTGAAGGATTCATTTGAATACATGCTGGGGAGTATTACTACTTCACAATGAAATTTGCTTGATCTTTTGTTAGGGAGGGTAGATCTTTGGGAATCTACCATTCATTTTTGAAAGTTGCCTTCATTCCATCAAACTAATACCTCATCTTTAACTTATATGTTGGAGTGATGTGTTGAGGGTAGGTGAAAGCTTTATAGTACTTGATGGGGGACTTGTGAGTGGTGGGATATACTCACTTCAAAGATCCTAAACTATAGTTAGGAACATTTATTTCATCAAAAACCAATAATAATAAGATTTCCCCCCAAGGAAACCTAAACTTAGGCATTGTATGTACCTTTTATACATCTTTGACTATATTTTGGGCAAAGTACAATGCCTAATTATATTATATTCCCTACACTACTTGGTGCATGATGTGCAAATGGGACATATCCACCTCCTTCCATCGATCGATCCCTCTGACCTTGGTGGAAATGATCTACACTATAACTCATAGGGTAGGATCTTGTAGGTTTGTAATGTGCATTGTATGTACCTACTTTTGATACATAAGCATGGTGGTGGTCTGTTAGATCCCCTTCGTACCCACCAAGTCATCCAACACATTGACCCCTAACCACTGGAGTCCTATGACTTTACTTACCCTCTCCACACTAATCTTCATGTTTCACCCTATGAAGTGGATATAATCCTCATGAATGCCTAAGAGGAGGAACTAAACTACCTCAATAGGTTTTCCAAAATATGGTAGTTCAAAGACTTGGAAGAAGCCAACTTTGTCCAGCTAGTTCTTGATGGTTAAGTCATAAACCACTTGGTTTCATGTGTTGGTGGTCTAGACCTAATAATTATTTTTCAACTGCACCTTATTTCTTAGTTGGTAGTGGTTATAGTAAAATACAGTCATAGTTGTCACCTTAGAGACCTAGTTTTCTACATGCAAGATTGACTCAAGGTATTGCATCTCTTCTATGTAAATGGTTTGAGGGGGAGATGGTGGAGTGGTCTGTGATGAGGAGGCCTATACCTACTTTCCCTTTTTCACCATCTTGGCTAATTTCATGATCTTGTTCTGAACTTATATGCATTGTACTTGCCTTAGTGTCTCTTATAGGTATTCCAAAGGCTCTTCTCTTATAGGGAACCATGCTTATTTTCTCACCTCTCTCTCTTCTAGTATGGTTGATAGTTTTTCAAGTTTTTTTGCCTTTTTCTTTAATCGCATTACCCTCTGTGGTGCTTGAAGGTTAAACCTCAGCCATCCCACATTCCCAAATAAATATGTGGAGGTGATCAAAATTGCCTCGAATCTTGATCTTCACACTTTTATAATGGTAAAACCTGTAACCTACAATTTTTACATAGAATGACCTCGACCCACTTCTGCATGTGTTTAAGCTTAACAACCTTCCTCCTCTTGGAAATCATTTTTGCATCTTTGTTTATTTCTCAATCACTCTATTTTGCAAGGAAATTGACTTCATCTTTGGTTCTCTGATTCATTAAGCACTTGAATATTATAGCAAGGTAAAGTATAAAATGGTGTCAACTTGTTTATTTATAGGTCCTCTAGCTAGTGTACCTCATTAATTTATTTCCTCTCCTTGTCATTTCTAACCATAAATGTGTATCTTTTAATGGTCTTCATACTTCAGATCTTGCATCGAGCCTTTAGTGTTCTAACAAACTTGTCCCATCATTTCACTCACATGTTCGTTGTTATTACTACCCTTATTACATTAATGGTCTATTCCTTCATGTGCCTTTCTTAGAAGTGGGTGATAACTATCCCATTTTTATAGAGTAATGGAAACTAGATGTCAAATAAATGGTAAGAATCTATTTTATTGAATGACTCATGTGTCTTTAATCACTTGCACACCATGTATGAATCTTGCACCCTTGCAACTTGTGTGCCCACATGTTATGTCTTGTATTCATATGCATAATATCTTACCCCACACTAAAAGGGTTCATGGTCCTCCATGAAAACTAAACTAAGATTTTCAAAAGAGAGTCACATGCCTCAAGGGTATCACTTTTTATTAAAAGTATAAAATCCTAATCTAATGGCCTCAAGCCTTATTGAAAATAACATAAACTTAAATAGAATCATAATACGGCTGAAGTCGACTCCCATTATAGTGTGCTGGGAGGAATTGACCATCTATTATCTTTAGCCAACAAACTTTGATAGGTTGAATACTATGTATTATGAATGGTCCATCCAAATGAATGCAGATTTTCCCAGGGTGGCATGTGAACTTAGAGTCATAGAGAAAAACTTTCATGCTTGGGGTGAAGATTTTGTTCTTTAGATGGCGATCATGCCATGCTTTCTATTTTCATTTCTCAACATCTTGATTCCAGTGGGCAAAGAATCAAGCCTCATCTAGTATCATGAGTTCATCAAGATAGGCTTTCAAAGAGGTTTCATCATCAAGGTTTCTTATACATGTTATCCAAACAGATGGAACTAGGAACTTGACTGACATGATTACTTCTTTTCCATATACTAAATTAAATGGTATATTTTTGTTGAGGCACTTGTATGTGGTCTGGTATACCCAAAGTACTACAAATACCCTATCATCTTAATCAGTTCTACCGATATTACAATTTTTTTCAAAGTGGTAACAAGGATCTTATTGAAGGATTCAATTGTTTCATTGGCCTGTGGGTGGTATGGTGTTGTATTGTGATGTGCGATCATGAATTCAACTAATAAGATTTAAATTGTCTCATTTAAGAAGTGGGTTCCATTGTCACTGGTGAAGCTTAGAGGACATCCAAAATGTGTTATAATGTTTTCCCAAATGAACTGCATGGTAGTCACTATAGTATAGTCTTTGGTTGGCACTACCTCAGCCCAACACATTAAGTAGTCGGTTACTGTAATTATATACCACAAGCTTGCTCTTCATTTTACTAGAGTGATGGGACCCAAAAATTTAATAACCCACTTTTTGAATGGTTTTTTAGAAGAAATTGGGCATAAATGTGTGGAATATCTTCTATTGGGTCTTCCCACATGATGGAAAATATCATATTGCCTTGTATATGCCTTTGCATCTTTAAATAAAGTCAGTTTCTAGAGTCCAACAAGTAACACCTTGCATACAATAGCCTTCCCAACATAATGTCCTTATTTATACCTTCATGGACTTCTCATAATATGTCAAGGTGTTCATATTACATTACACAATGATGTAGTACCTTGTCACGGTCCATCTTGTATAGATCTCTTACTATTAGTTGATAAGGTGCAATGCAGACTGCAAGTTGTTTCTTTTCTTGTAAAATGAGAGAATCAGGTGCATAACCAGTATTGAGGAATGTCAAAATATCCTCTAGTTATTCAAGTAACCTAGCAACTTTGAAGAGTTGTACGTCAAGAAGGTCATCTTCTATAGCATGTGGAGGTTCTCCATTTTCAATTCAAGATAAATAATCAGGTCCATAGTTGGTATTCTCAAGTTTGACTACTACAAAAAACTAGAATTATTGGAAGAGAACTATCCAATAGTAAATTATTCCATGGAGAACTAACTTGTTGACGAGATATTTTAGAGCCTCATGGTTGGTATATAATACAAATGGTGTGGCTAGAAGGTACTATCTAAATTTTTATAGTGCATAAATTATAGATAAATCTTTGCATTCGATGGTGGTATAGTTCCTTTCAGTTGATGTGAGTTTCCTACTGGTGAAATAGATTAGATGGTCCAAATTTCCCTCTCCTAGTTTTGCAAGTATTACACCAACTACTATGCTAGATGCATCAACATGGACATGAAAGGGTTTTGTCCAATCAAAAAATTGTAAGATAGGAGCGGTAATTAGTCTTTCCTTCAAAGTTTCAAAAGCTTATTTAAAGGAATTAGTCCATATAAATTATTCATTATGCTTTAATATCTATTCTAGGGGTGCTACAATCTTGGCATAGCCCTGAATGAAATTCTTGTAGTAGCTCATGTGTCCTAAGAATGCATGCATTTCATTCTAAGTTTTTGGTGCTGGTAGATGGAAAATGATAAAGACCTTAGCTGGATCTACCAGGAGTCCCTCTTTATAAATGATATGCCTAAGGAGTACCCTAAAAGGTGTCATAAATAGGCATTTCTTCAAATTTAGGGAAATTTTTAACACTCAACAGTGGTCAAGTGTGAGCCTCAGATTAGCACAGTGGTCGTTGATCAACTCGTATACCACCCAGTCGTCTAAGTGGACTTAGAGAAACTTATGGATAAAACGTTTGAAAGCCTCCACTACTACCCATGAGAATACCACTAGGGAATTTTTTAACCTAAAAGGCATGATGGTATAGTCAAAATATCCCCATTCCATAGCAAATGTGGTCTTGGAGTGATCTTCCTTAGTGATCTAGACTTGGTGATACCCCAAGAAGCCTTCGGTAAAGGAGTATATCTCACAATCAACAACACCTTCTAAGATTTCCTTCATGAAAGGTATTAGGAAAGGATCAGTGACATAAGATGCATTCAAAACTTGATAATACATGCATATATAAATACACCCATCCTTCTTGATACTGATTACCATAGGACTCACCTATTCAGATTCATCAATAGGAGTAATTACTCCAGTACAGAGCATGTTGTTGATCTCTTCTTTCATGTGTGCTCTAAGGTTAGAGTTCATCTAGTATGGGCATTTCTTCACAGGGTGAGTGCCATCAATTAATTTTATATGCATTTTCCTAAGAGAAGGGTGAACCCATTTCATTTTGTTGTAATTCATTGAAAACACATCTTGATACTCTTTTGGAAACTCAAAGATTTATGAAATTTCTGTCTCAATCTAATAATTTCTAATGGTCACCACCTTAGTTTCCTGCTCCATGCAAATGTTAAGTTGAAAATTTTGAAAGGGCCCATGATAAGGGTTGTCTTTGGGAGATTTGGTGTCTCTAATAGTTTGTGAGCCAATACTCATAAGAACATGTAAGTTGTTATTCAACAGATCGAGTAGAGTGGACCCTTCTCCTTTGTTTACTTGATAGATGAGATTCTACTTTCCCAAGTGGATTTCTTCACGATGTTCTTCACTAAATACTATTGATGGTGTAAGATTTGACTATCTAGAGGCTCTATGAATAAACCCAAGGGTTCCTCTAGTTCCTAATGAATATGATGTAGGTAGTCTTCTATGAGACTCAAATCTCTAATGATTGCTTCACGTATGGTTTAGAGAGTAAGGCACAAGTCTATCCTTGGTAAATAGTAAGAAAACATTCACATCATGTTTTCCTTTAGTAACTTCTATAACCTTGTTCCCATGTGTCTTTTTTCATATATGTGCCAAGCTTGTGCCCAAGTGTACAGAGTTCCATAGAACATATGGACCCATAGGTATTCTGGTAAAAATGTTTCTTTAGCTGACCATATTATTTCACAAGCCTCAAGGTGAGGTTCAGGTGCTTTTATGCCACTATAATTAAGTGTTCCTCTAATTTTATTATCATGGTGGGATCTATGATGTATAGCAACTCACACTTGATCCCAATACAAAAGGTGCTCTTTATCTATATGCCACCACTTGGTGGTGGTACCATCTAAAATGTGGTCTAATAACCTCATCCATTCATTTTTGGTACCATATAACTCTTTGAGGCACTAGACAAAATCACACACGTCCATTTGTCCTTAGAACTATGGAGATTCATTAAGTCTCTCCAATGGTGGTCCTTCCAATGGTCCTTGTATTTCTAAACCCATGAGGCACAAAAATTTGTGACACATGATAAGTTGGTGTAAGATGTTTTCATCTTTGTTGATGGTGTTGCATAATCTTCTAGTGAGGTCATAATCATCATAGGCCTAATAGTTACAAGTATTCCTTGTTATATTTGAGATAGACAGGTTGTCCATCTAGTGAGAATACCATATAACATTGGATCATGCTATTCATCATATCGAGCAGTCACATTATACAAATTATTGATGTCTTTATTAGTGATCATGGGATCGATATAGGGTGGTCCTTATGCTTGGTCTAAGGGTATTATCATGTGCTGATCGATATTCTTAAAGCTAATGTATTGGTTTTAAAATCTTAAATCTACATGATTTTCATTACATCAGGGCCTTCCTAGTAAGGCTGGGTAGTCATCAACCTTTTCCAACTCTAAAAATTGAAAGTCTACTTTGAAGGGAACCCCAAGTATTTCAACAGTGTCATTTTTAAGGACTCTGATAAGATGTACATGAGTCTTGTTTACCATAAATAAGACATGAGGTGAAGGTTACAAAGTTGGACTAGACATTTTCTACCAATAATCTTTAGTGAAAACATTTACTTCAGTGCCAGTATTTACTAGAACATCTCAGATTACCCATCTATTGATAACAACATTAACTAATATTTCTCTATCTTCTAAGTAGAACTAGTACTTTTTTGATGTCAAACATGGTTTAAATATCAATCTTCACTTAATTGATTGAGTTGAGTGTGGGATTCATTTGGTAGGTGAGCTTGGCCTTTAATCCAAGCACTAAGCTAGGGAATGATGTTTTGATCAAGCATGTATTTTCATAGTTCCTGAAAACTATCCTGCATTATTGGAGGTTCAATTTCCCTTAACACTACAATGTGCTGTGTGACGTCCCTATCCTTAAAGTATTGAATCTCAACTTGGATCTCATGCACAAGTGTCATTATATCCTAAAGGACATCCTTTTGCTAAAGTGCATTAGGGTACTTCCTAACTTGTTGTTCTTCCTGATGTACTTTTTCAACCAGGTTTGGTGTAGATTGCGTCAAGCCACCGCTATGAGTACTAATATTTACTTACTATATAATAGGGATGGTTGGTTGAGCATTCCATTATGGTTTATATATATAAATCATATTAGTATCTTTTTCATTGTGGTCCTTTATGATGGTTGCATATAGATCTAGACACTCTTATAGTTGATGGTTCTTTTTGTAGTAACCACAAATTGGGTATTCTGGGCAATTCCTCTAATAGTGGTTTAGAGAACCCACTTGTAGTAAGTCCTTGGTAGAAACTAACCACTACCACATCCTCATCCTCTTCCATGCCCATGATAGCCACCATTATCTTGGGAACTGGTGACTGAGACTTGGCATGTGTCACACATTTGAGTTTCATGAATATCACTAATCAAATGGAAATCATTAGTGTCATGGGTATAAGCATCACAAATATTAAAATATGAGGATACTTAAGTGTTCATGGCCCATTACAAGAGTGGATAGGAGTGGACATCATGGTCATCATGACAAATCTTTCAATTTTGCTTTAGGACTATAAGGATGTTCTTGTGTGGGTAGTTATTTCTTGTGCATCCTTCAGTTTCATAGTCAGTACACCAAACACCACTACGTATCTCAAGTGCATTATTTGTTGATAATTTTTTAAGCTGAGAAGCCATGGATGATATTTTTGCCTCTATAAAGGGAATAATACCAGTATCCATATTTCCAACTACTTCAACACATAGGGCAACCTCTAAAGCCTCATGTGCATTGGTGAAAGTTCTTTGTGACAAGGTCCATAAAAAAGGTAATAATAATCCTCCTATGAACCATCTGCATATTAAGTAGGATTGATTTCAAAGGACAACTTAGAAATCAAGGTCTTGAACCATTTACCATATTCTCCTATGCTCTCTGTAAGTCCCTACTTTATGTCTTTCAGTGTTGTTATACTCTACTGCTCAAACTTAGGAATATCAAATTCTTGTAGAAATGCTGCTTTGAGTTGGTCATAGTCGACCACTGCTTATTGAGGGTCAAATTTGTGATACCATTTCTGTACATGCTCTAAAAGGGTGCTTGAAAACTATGTTACCTTTCACTTAGAAAACATGATGCCATGTGCCCTCCAAATTAGTTCACACTTCTGAATATGCTCGACTACATTTTCTACCCCTCAGTACTCAGGTAGGTGCAATGTCATTTCATAATAAACCATAGGTGTTTGAACAAATGATTGCTGAGAAGTTTTAGCTCTTATTCTTAGAGGGGGTCTACTTCCTCTAGTACCTCCTCCTAATCCTCCTCTAGTGCTTCCAATAGTAGTGCTTGAGGGAAAAGGTGTGGTGGAAGGTTGACTTCTTAGATTTGGGCCTATACTTTGGCCCTGAGGGCCAGATCCTCCAGGCATTCCAAGCTATGCCATGGACTTATCTTGAAAAGAGAAAGATATATATTCTAAGTTATTGCCTAATGGCTTGGTCTTAGTTTCCCTTATTTATTTAGTTTTTGAATCTATATTATTTGTATCCTAATTCATTATATGTACTCTATCTGACTCAAAGGCATGAACACACACTATGGTGGGGGACCCTGGTTGACTCATACTTAGTTTGTATCTAATAGTCCCTCTTATTTCTCCTTTTTAAGATAAAATTGACAAAGTTTGTGGTCCATAGGTGATGGATTCTTCAAACATGTCTGGATCCCTGTGGCTCTTCATAGTGCTCCTTGAGTGCTCCCAATCTCTTCCCATGCCACTAACTCCCATGATCCTCTATCGAGCTTCATCATTCTTCCATTTTCATAGTGCTCATTAGCTTGTTACCATATTGACCCACAATCTTGAACAAACCAGTATTCTCCCCTCTAAATGTGTAGCTCATGTATAAAAGATTTGTGCCTTTCATGGGTAGTGTTTCCAACCCAAGATCAATAATTAGCTTTTTAATCTTAAAGGGAAACAATGAAAGATAACTTCCCCTTAGTTATCATAGAAAATGGAACTTTAATTCCTCAGGACATGAATATGTGGTCATAGCATATTCCAAGATGTAACTATTCTGAACACCTTTCCACCAGTAAGCAACTGCTCATGTCCAAAAATTTTTTAGTCATGCTAAACTCCTCTACCATTATAGTGTCGATGACTGTCTTCATCTAAGGTTTCAGGATCATCCTTGAGCATATGCTAAGATGTAGGAATGTAAAATAATAGGGACCTCAGAAAAGAAAGTCTCATAAAATAAGATATAGAGGTTTTGTTCTACCCACTATAATCCAAAAACTCTTGGTTCAAGATATGGAACTAAAAAATTGTCTTTGACACTGGTAATCCATTTGTTGATATTATCTAATGTAATGCACTCAAATATTTCCCATAATCATTTTCCAATTGCTTCAGGGTCCTGACAATGAAACCAAAATGTTGGGTTTTCTCTCTTTACGTTGACATTGAAGCCTCTTCCCAACAGGCTAGTGTGCTAGCCCTATTACATGAGGGATAACTCTCACACACTCACCTGAAGCATGCAATGAAAGACTATTTTTTGAAGAATTTGAAACATGATGTGTGTTTACTCATTTATTATCAAAAAAATATCCTACTATTATTCCTTATCATAATAGATTATACTACCATTACTAGCTAAATATAAAAGAAGAAAAAAAATCATGACTTTATTCACTTAACACATTTCAATATTCAACATAGTTAACAATCCATTGCTTAAAGTACCATATGATTAACATTGAATTCCCATTAAGTGCTTATGGATTACAAGACATAATTCTCTATATTCCTTTAAAGCTTCACCACACCAATCCCCCCATGTATGCTTATAATAAGGGTTTTTATACTTATTTTGCCCTATCCAAATGTTAAGTTCCCAACTCAAAATGGACACATGGCACATGGACACTCAACATGCTAAGAGTCATGGCTCTTATAATTAATTGTTCTTAAGAATCGAGCCTCTATGCCCCTAGATGCCCGCTCTATGTTATAAATTAGTTTTCAAGTGTTCTATTCCTTGTGGGATGGTATACGGCCTCCAATCGATGGGATCAAAGTGTCATATTTGATTTATTCTTCAAACTTCTCTCACATTCCTCATGCTCCACTTCCCTCATGATCCCCTAGTCTTTCGCTTCTTGTTCTAGGTCCTCTGTTCGTAAGTTTTTCATGTCATGTTTTCTCTTGATTGGGTCCTCTCATGCAAGGTTTTCCATGCCATTGTCCTTCTATATCTTTCAACTCTCACACTGCTAGTCTCATGCTGTGTTGGTACTTGCATAAAAGTGGACAATGGTTCCTCCATGTTGCATGCCAAATATTAGAACAAATACTTGGTCAAAAGTGAGGGGCCAATAACCATCATAAAATGTGAAATAATGTGCAAGAAATGGAGTTGACAAAGGGTACAAAGATATTTCAACTGCAAAAAGGTTATGCAATACATCTTATGAATCTATAACATGAGATGATTTTAAAGCATTTTGATCAATGTTTAGAATCTTGTCCTCCAAGGTCTTTATAACTTGAAGAAATGATTAAACTGTAAGCCTAGTGGGATTTAGATTATCAAGTTGAATAGTCACCAAAGGGGATGAAAATATGTTTTGAGTAGAAATAGGTATTGAAACTAGTATTTGTGTTGACACAACTGGTAATTCCATGATAGACATAACAATGGTGTTAGGACCCCCTGCTCATGAAGAGCACATTTGATTACTTTTGTATAAGCAACTAAACACAAAATTTAACCAGAAGTAACAAGTAACTAAAAATTTAGGAATAACACAGAATATGAGAGACAATACCCAATTTTATTAATACTCTTCCAAAAGGAAATACAACAAAGAAGATGCCACAATATTCTTTACACTCCTCTAGGGCTCCCACACCTCTAGGGCGTAAACAGTAAATCTCTTCAAGAGTTCTCTCTCTCAATCACGATCACAACAAACAACTCAAACACAGAGTTATTGTTCACCTCCACCAGTCAGTATCACTACTGCCAATACCACTGAGTATACACACATACTCAAGTTCGAGTACATAATGCACTCCAAGCAGATCTCCCATGAACTTACAACAACCTACAAATCAAACTAATCTTACTTACACATGTAGATCTCACCTGATTTTGCTATACCACAGATCAACCTGGCCTTGTACACCTACTGACCTAGATCATACACACATGAAGAACCCTTCTAATTCTCCACACCAGCACCCATGTGGATCTTCTATCAGATCTTGCTCTCCCACAGATCTACTTGATCATACACACTTGACACTGTGGCACTATGAGGAGCTAACCTTGCTCTCTTCACTCTGAAGGAGCTAACCTTGCTCTCTCTATCTAGCACACTTTACAATACAGCCCCATGAGTCTATTATATAGATCTCATGCAAACAATAATTAGAATTTCTAATTACAATAATTAGAAACACAGCTCCAAGAGTAAAATTAGTCTTTACATGCAAACTGGCCGTTCAACAAACTAATTGTTCATGCAACAAATAGTTCTAGAATGCATAGGCGACCGACATCGGTCCCTGTCTATTTGGAGGTGACCAACATCGATTGACTCCTGACCGATGTCGGTTGCTACTTGTTCACCACTGACCGACGTCGGTCAGCCTAACCAACACCGGTGACTATTACACTCAGCAACCTCCATGTTTGCATCTGGGTGAAGCTTTTAGCTCCACAACCTAAAAAATGGTAGTTTTAGGGAACAAAGGTTTAAACACATAACCTGTGCCCCCACTAGATGTAGATATATTGATAAGTGTGGGTTGAGTTATAGTACCTTTTAAGGATTCACCATTACTAGGTGAGGCAGCCCTATTTTATCTTGTTTACTTATTTCATCTATTATAACATACAAAAATTCATCCACTAAGCCCTTGTTATTATTGAGATGAATAAAAAATTCTTCTTTATCTTCCATTTAGAATTAGGTTTATTCTCTAACATTTTCCATTACTTCACAAATGATTTTTTTAAAAGTTTGCAACAAAGTATAACAATAAAAAAACCCTAATTTGTCCTAGGGTTTTATGTTCAAAGATCAGGTTCACCAAATATTTAACCTTCAATTATTGATCTAAGGTGATCTTATCATTAACCCTAGATTTGAATTAAAGGGGTATATAAAAATGAAATGGCACAAGGATGATAATCAAATCTATAACATGCCAATTAGGTGTTAAAATCAGATATAATCATACACTAAATTTATTATGTTAACATAGTGTAAATTTGGAAAGTAAAAATATGATATATATAGAAATGATAAAGAAGTGATGTATTTAGTTTGTTTTAATGCTAATGTAGTTCTAGATCTAAAATAGGTAGAAAGTGGGCTAGAAATAGATTCTAGACCATTCATCAACTTTTAGATTTGATACCTCTATATCTCTAGACAATAGTGCCAACTTGGGATGGTTACATCGACACTACATTTAGGTTTAATGCAAGTGTCTTGTGTCAAATATATGTTAGAATAGGATGAAACCTCTTGGATGCTTTAGTGTTGTACTTTGTATTCAATCTAGGGCATTTAGATGTGGGTCCTAGATATTCATTCCTTGTGAAATTGTAAAACACTAGTTCTCAATCTTCATAGTGATCTTAGGGAAAAATGGGTTAGTGGGAACACATTGTTGCATTGACCCCAAAAACCCAATTATTAAAAGGCATGAACTATATGTCCAATACTTTGGAAGAGGGCCTTAGACTTATGCAGTTCTCCCCTACGTGTTGTCTTGTGTGTGAGTCATACAATATGTGCAACGCAAGTTCATCAATGTTTTATCTTGTAACTTGGAAAATTAGGCTCTTGGGCTGCTCTTTGAGTACTTCAGACCTATAGATGTGTACTCCTTATGACTAGTATGGAAATAAGAATAGATAGGGAAGTTTTTATCAATTGAATGTTCTTTGAATATTATTTTATCCAAATGTTAGGTTCTATAGCTAAGGAATGAATGAGGGTTGATCTTGTATTTATATCAATCCTTTTGGAGTAATAACTTGCATTAAATCACTTTGGTTGACCATTAGGATATCTTTATTTTTCAATTAGATGACTTCAAGGCACTAAACACTTATTTTAAGACATGATAGAAGTGTCAACACTACTATCTATCCTAGATGTTAGTGTCCAGGGAATAGGAAAGCAGGTACAAGTTTTGAACTTGTAGAGATGGAAGATAAGTACATTTTAAGCACTATGGGCAAGATAAAAGGCCTGGGTCATCAACATAAGACTAGTTGGACTAAGATATATAATCCAAGGGGCACAAATATAGATAAGATGCAAGACTTATAGAAGTATGAAAAGGTAAAGAACTGAGAGTAACAACCAAGGTTTGATTTTGCCAAATGTACAAGATTGAGGTGATATATAATCATAAAATATTATCTACACCCCCATTATACATGGAGAAATCTAAAAATTTATATAAGTGTCAATGTGGAGGATATGTTTCCAAAACATGCCCCCATTGTATATCTGAAACTACGAATGTGTGGAATCCATGTCTCTATGACATGCCCCCACTGATATACCCCCCCTTTTGAGGTGAGGAAATAATAGAAACTGATAGTTATCTCACCTCAAAAGGATAAGATAACCATATAATTATCAATGAACCATGTAGCATATAGGAAAACATGTCTAGGTAAATGTATCATTGAAATGCATAGAATGTGAACACATAAATACCTAATATGCATGATAAATATCATGTTAATGTATAGATAGTAATAATAAAAACTCAAAAAGTAAATGAAGCACACACACAAGATAACCAAAACCAAGTCAAAAGGTAATGGTCCAAAGAGACTGCAAATAAGGGGTGTGTTCAAATGTTGCACAAGCAAATGGAAATGACTTAGTTAAATGTCCACAAAAGTAAGAATTACATATTTAAATGTCTATAAACAATCAATGCCACATTTTAATTTCAAAGAGGCAAACAAAGCCATGGAGGTTACGAATAATGGATCATATTTAAATGCTCAACAAATAAGACAATAGTAAGGAAAGACACTCAAGGAAGTGTATAAATGAAATCACAAACAACTTGCATAACATACTATAGAGATGGAATCAAAAGATAGTTAGATGAAGCATTAGTCATGAAAACTCAAGAAAAATGCATAAGAACATAACTAGCTAAGCCAAAGCTTTTGATGGGGTTTGACAAATGATAATTAAGAGCTAATGAAAGAAAGAACATACACAATACCTTCCCACAAGCATCACATCATCTAAATGCAGCTCAAAACATGATTTTCCCCTTGATTTTGTGCTTAGGTCTTCGGTAATGATGCAAGGCAAAGCTCTTCCATCATCTCTTATACACCAATGAAACTAGGCTCATAATATGAAATCAAATGTATGCATGTTAATAAAGATATCATATTGAAAATTAAGCATAATAAACACCACACACAAATGGCTTTTGCGGAGAATTATGCATAATAAGTTTACACAAATGAAGCTAAAGCTTAAAAATGGTGGTCTTGGTCCTCCTATTTATATATTTTTGAATTTGATCAAGATCAACCATGACCACCCATATTAAAATCAAGATGTGTGGCCATGAATCAATCTAATTATGTATAATTAATCCATAAATAGCCTCATAAATATTTGGAAAGAAGGCTCAATACCATAATGGTTGGGTGCAAATTTGTGACTTTGAAAAGGCACAGTCGTAACTAAATTTGTCAAAAAAGTTATTCACCAAACAACATAAATTTTATCAAATTAAGCCCCAAATTTGTTCTAAATTTTCCTTACAAGTTACACTATCACACTTCACAATTCACAAAATTAGTCCAAAAGGAGTTCGATCCCACTATGGTCGCTAATGTGAGATAGAAATTTTGAGCACAATGGATTTGAGATTATGAAATTAATCTAAATCTACTCAAAATATCAATCTACTGTTAAAATTTAGAGGTAATTAGGAATAAAATAGAATGGCAAATGAAACATTCATACTTACATTTTATCCTAAAAGCTAAATGCTCCAAATCAAGATCCAAACTAGAGAAAACTAAGTGATTATAGATGTAGGATTGCTATGAATAGATTCATATTTTTATGATATTAGATTGATGATGGACTAAAATGATATCATGGAATTGATAATATTGACATGGAGTTTCTATGGATTCATCTCTTGTTTTTTCCCATGGAGGGTGGGGTGGGGGTAGATTTAAATACAAGGAGGAGAAAGATTTAAAAGGAATTAAAAATTCCTTGGAAGCCTCTAGATTTAGAGGCTTTTAGAGAGGAAGTGTGAGAATAGAGAGAATTATAGAATTAGAGAATTATAGAATCCATTAGGAGGGGTTAATGATGATTAGAGAGAGGTTAGGTGAGTGTTAGGTGGGATTAGAAGGTGATTAGGTTATGACTAGGGGAGTAGGCTTGTAGGAAAGCCTAGGATTAGGCTAGTGTAACTAGGTAGGTGGGTCATGGGAGTTTAAAATTCCACAAAAATGGATAAGTGGGATTAGGATAAGATAATAGGAATTTATGAGAATTAATGAAGAAGTGGGGGGATAATAAGGTTAGTAAATGAAGAACAATAAAGGAGGATATTAGATAAATTAACGAAAGGGGTGATACTTGGACAAGATTAAATGAGATGGGCAGAATTAGTGTCGACTAATAATATTATTAGTGATGACAAATGAAGCAAGTGAATTTAAGTGTATAAACATTATTTTTGAGATATTTAATAATATTTTAAAATTAATTTGGTTCAATGTCCCTTGTAACTTGGGTATCACAAAATGCTTCATATAGGATATCCTTATAGATAGTATATTTCTTGAGAAGTTTGAGAATTGATATTTTAGCATGCGTGTTGTTCAATTGGTCATTAAGGTCATAACCCTTAGATTTTTTCACACATTTAGGTTTGGAGGCACCTATTGTATATTAATAGGTGGTAGATTAGGTTGTGCACCTTTACCTTTTCTTGTAGTGACAATATAGATAATGAAATCTAATATAAGTCATGGGTGAATAATGGGTATGGGGTGGTAGTTATCACTCAAATAAAAGGTAGGTAGAATAAATGGTTGAGAGCATACACAGTAGTGTCAAGATATTGACTCTATTGTATTAATAAAAGAATTATAAAGAGACATTAAATGTTGCTTTTGTTTTAAAACACTCACTATATTGATGAATTTGTTTATTGTGTTGGATGGCAGGTTTGATTAAGTAATCACAATAGCAAATCAAAACTGTAAATAGAAATTGGAGGTGAAAAAGGCCTATGGATGCATCCATATTGAACATTAGTTTAAGAAAGGAAATCTAATTTTTAAATTTTAAATATTTTACAAACATAAATTGGAAAAATTAGGCACAACAAATCAAGAAACCCTAGGTCAATTCTATGGTTTGAGACCAAAGGTTAGGTTTGCCAAATGTTTAATACCTAAATTGAATTTTTGGTACAAGGGTACATTAGAGTTAAGAATATATAAATGAATAGGCACCAGGGTTATCAAATCTATAGTGGTCCAAACTAATTTTCAAACTTAGATAAATAATGTTCTGGATTTATAATGTTAAGATACGCTAGAAATAGAAAGTATAACTATTGATTGATATTTCAATAAATTAGAAACAAGAGTACTTAGATGATTTATTATACAGATGTAGTTCTAGGATGACATAGGCTGGAAGTGGGCTGTATTAGCATTTTGGCATAATCATTAGATTCTATAATTTTATGCTATATGGTATCGAATATTTGCATCAAACCTAGATAGTTCAATCGATACAAGTATCTAAGTTAGACAAAGGTGTCTAGTATAGAATATTGACTAGATCTGGATGTGACCACCTAGAGCCTTTTGGGTTTTTTGTCACCTTTCTTTTTGTGTGTTTAGATTGTGTGCATAAGCTATCATGCTTTTTCAAATGATTAAAACCTAACTTACGCACCCTTAGAATGGATATGGGAAAAACATGTTAGTGGTCACATAGTGTCAAGTTTCCCTAAGGACCCCTCTATCAATGGGTGATACTTGCATAGCCAATACTCTTAATAGGGCTTCAAACTTATGTAGTTCTCTCATACATGTTGGCTTGTGTGTGTATGAGGATGCAATGTGTGATAAACAAGTACATAGAATGACCTAGCTTGTAACTTAGCAAATGTGGCTCATGGGATGTACCTTTAGTACTTTAGACTTGTAGGGATATTGATACTATGACTAATATGGAAATAGGGATGAATAGGATAGGTTTTCTCACTTGAATGTTTAATTGAGTGCTTTTAGTAAGTTACCTTACAAGTTCTTGGTATTTTTTAGGTTTTTTTAGGTGAGGAATAAATAAGGGTTGATCTTGTATACATATCGATCCATTTTTAAAAGTATCTCACACTAAATCATTTGGGATGATCTTTAGGATATGTTTCATTTTCAAATTGGATGACTTTTAGGCACTAGACATTTAGTTTGAAAAGGGACACTAGTGTTGACATAGGTGTCGAGTTGAGACATAAGTTTTGAGGAATCTAGAAAGCAGGTATAGGTACAAAACTTATAAAGAATAATAATTATCAAGTTTAAAACATGTTTTCACAATATATAAGGCATGGTCATTATAATAAAAGTGGTCACACTAAGATATAATCAATTTGGTATAAATAGATAGTGAATGCGAGCTTTTTAGTAGCAGAAAGGTCTTAGAATTTTAGGGTACAACCATGTTAAGTATTTTACAAGTGTATAAGATTGAGGTGTTATATAATTTAGATTTATTGTCTATAGGGGGACACTTTTTTAATTATCAATAAAAAAGGTTTTGAGAGAGACCCAACCATCAAACATAAAAGTTAAAAATATAAGAGCATTAAAGTACCAAACTAGAGACATAACAAAAAAAACATGGCATAACATAGCCCAACCAAACTAAAACACATAAAAACTAAAAAAACAACCACATTTTAGCAATACAACAATAAAATGATATATAAACTACAAATAAGAGTGCGTAATGTTTGTTAAATCTTGGGATGGCTCCCATTCTTCATCCATAAAAGCTCTTAACTTGGAAAATCAAGCTCTTGGGTTGTTCTTAGCTTGTAACTTGGAAAATCAAGCTCTTGGGCTGTTACTTTAGTACTTAAAACCTATAAATGTGCAATCCTTATGATTGGTATGGAAGTAGGATTAAATAGGGAAACTTTGTTTAATTGACTGCTCTTTTATTCAAATGTTAGATTTCATAGGTGAAGAACGAATGAGGGTTGATCTTGTATTTATAGTAATCCCTTTAGAGTAATAAATAAAATTAAATAAATTATTATGACCATTAGGATACATTTATTTTACAAATTAGATGAATTTAGGGCAATAGACACTTACATTAGGATAAGATAGTAGTGTCGACACTATTTTTTGTCCTAGATGTTAATGTCTAGGGATTAAGAAAGCAAGTACATGTTTTAAACTTGTAGAGATGGAATATAAGTACATTTTAAACATTATGGTCAAGATATAAATTTTAGGTCATCAACATAAGACTAGTTTGACTAATAAATATAGGCTAAGCGACACAAAGATAGAGCAGATGTGAGACTTATGAAAGTAAGCAAAGGTAAATAACTGAGAGGAACAACCAAGGTCTGAGTTTGTCAAGTGTACAAGACTGAAGTGATATACAATCATAAAATATCATCTACATTTATCCCCTTTAATATAGTAATTAAATTACTAGTTTAAAACTAAAGAATGTGTACTTGGGTGTGTATGCACACCTAGTCTTTGCGTGTGCTCAACTTGAGTCCTTTGTTAGTGACTAACCTGATACCAAGAACATGTTACAATTTAAATCAATACATATAATCTAGGTTTAAATTACTTGAAATAAATTGAAATTGAAAGAGAAAGGTTTAAGAGTACACATGTGTGTTGATCTAACTGCCTTGCCTATTGGAAAATTGTTTCAAAAAATATGTATCATTATAAGGTTGTGAAATATTTAAATTACATATATCCAAGGAGAGAGAGAGAGAGAGAGAGAGAGAGAGAGAGAGAGAGAGAGAGAGAGAGAGAGAGAGAGAGAGAGAGAGAGAGAGAGAGAGAGAGAGAGAGAGAGAGAGAGAGAGAGAGGCACATACCCCCAATTTTGGAGCAAATGTGAGTTGCCATATGGCAGTTGAGATTAGTTCAATTGTACAACCCAATGATACTTATAACTTGGTGAGGATGGATGATCAAATCCAACCTCAAAAATTTAAAATATTTAGTTATTTGATCACCTCAACCATACCAAAATGGTGAACCAACTTCTATAGAATATTGGCTCAATAAAAGTCTATAAAAGTCCTCCACAGGGTATAAGTATGAAAAAGTCTATGATGTAGTAATAGTCATAAAAGATTTTTATAATCTAAAATTGATTTATATTTTTAAATATTAGGCACATGTTTCATAGCATATGCACCTTAGATATGTCTCATGATTAAACTATGTATGACAATAATACCAATGTATAAAATTTTGCCAAAACTATGAATCTGAATCATTTAACTGTGTACTTTGGCTAATTCAGATAATTGTGTAAGTGTGGAGGACATGTTTAAAAAGCATGTCCCCACTATATATGGATAAATTTTAAAATTGATATAAATATCAATGTGGAGGACATGTTTCGAAAACATGTCCCCACTACAAACTAGAGATGCTGAATATTGAATAGGTGTGGATAACATGCTTCCAAAACATGTCCCCACTAAATCTAAAAATTATGAATGTGAGGATGCCATGCCCCCACTGAATCTAAAAATTTATATAAGTACCACATAATCAATGAGTGTGGAGAACATGCTTCCAAATCATGCCCCCACTAAATTTGGAAATTGATATAAGTACGATATACCGAGCAAGTGTAGAGAGCATGCTTCCAAAGCATGCCCCCATTGAATCTAAAACTTGTCCCAATTGTGGAGAACATGTATCTATGACATGACCCCACTAATATTCCCCCCTTTTAGGTGAGGGAAATATAGGAACTAGTGGTTACCTCACCTAAAAAAGATAAGACAATTTTATAATATGTGAATGTAAGCATGTAACATATAGAAGGAACATGTCTAGAATGATATATCATTAAAACACATATAATTAATGTGACACATGTAGGACTAATATGCATGATAAAGATCATGGCAATGTCTAAATACTAAAAGTACAAGCTCAACAAACAAATGAAACACACAAATAAGAGCACTCAAAATCAAGTTAAAAGGCAATGGTCTAAGGATATCACAAACAAGGGGCATGTTTAAATGCCGTACAATCAAAGGGATGTGACTTAGTCAAATGTTCACAAAATGTAAATATGACATATCAAAATGTCTATAAATTAAATAATGATACATGCAAATGTTAATGAAAACATACATAGGCATGGGGGCTGCAAGAAAAGGAGCATATTCAAATGCTCAAACAAGGCATACAATAGTAAGGCAAGACACTCAAGGAAGTGCATAAAGTAAAGCATAAACAACCAACATAAACATGGCATAGTAACCCATGGTTATAATGTGTTTAGAAAGCATATGTCAAGTATATAGCATATCAAGTATCCTATGTAAGATATAATCATGGATAAAGGCATGTGTAAGTACATATGTAAGCTCAAACATGATGATTTAGAGTGATCATCAAATCATATAACATGTGTATATCAAGATAAATGAAACAAATGCCCCCGATGTCCATATGACATGATTATATGAAAGGCCCAACATCCTAAATAAGAATATATCATATATTTGTGTATGCATGTATCACACTCAAGTATAAGTGTGACACATATGTGTATGTAAGAGTAACTGAATATGCCATACATCAACATGGAAGTAACACATAGGTGCCAAAGAGATAAAATAAAATGTAAGTGCCGAAAATATTTTTGGATATTTTGAATATTTTTTATTTTTTTAGTTTTTTTGGTATAGTTGAAAATGAAAGATCATCCTATGATGCCATCCAATGGATGGTCATATATGTCTCCCATAGTGAAGTTGATGTAATACCCTATTTATGTTGTTGAGGAACATGTATAGGTATAATATCTATCACTTTGGTATCAATGGTGCCATGTGTACATACAATAAGACTCAATAATCATTTATTACTAGTAAGAGTTATAGGAGTAGGGGTTCTTAGAACCCATCATTAAGTGTTTGTTTATTTCTTTGGCATAGAAATGATAGGTACATTTGGAGGTGTTGTAGATATCTAAACATGGCGCGTAATAGAAGATTGGGATTCTATGGAATCCATTGTATGTATATGATGTAATGGTCTCTCAAGTACTGGCCACTTAGTAGAGAGGATTGCCTGTTGCTTATCTTTTACTGTGAATTAGCCTTAGTAGGCTTATTATCTGGTTAGTTGGGTATAAGTTTATTTTATTCAAGAGGATACTCATATGGAATTTCAAAAATTGTAATTACCTCATCAACATGAATACATTTAACACGCCTATGCACTATAGAGGTACTACTTGAAGAGTGTGTATCCAAGATCTTGCTAATAATATATCAAATATACCTATGGAAGGGATAACTGAGAAGGTAGTAACCACATGTGTAGGACCAACCTATAAAGTCAAGTCAATCTCACCAAGAACTTTTTGGGAGGTTTCATCAAATGCTCTAACTGATCTAGTAGAGGAATATAAATCATGATGAGTATAAGCCAAGTGTGTGATTAATGTCATGGTGCAAACATGTTTGCTTGCACCATTATCAATCATAACACTATGTATGGGGTGTTTATCAAGATATTATTGAATTAATATCATAGTCATCATCCCTAATTTTACTATCATCAAATGAAATAGGTCTTTGAACCATTAAAGGTATATGTCACATGTAAGTACCAATAATCCCATCTAGTGGGTGCTCATAATGTGAGGGAGAAGGATGTGTATTATATGCCAGTTGGTCTTCTGGTTCCTTCTTATAATGGTCTTGCAAAGGTTTTTAAATATTTTTTGTTTATGGTGATCACCAAGTTGTGAGCCTGATTCTTTTGAAGGTTCCTCAAATATAAGTTTTTGGTCATCGATAAGATCTTGGATCTCCTACTTCAAGATAAAGTAATTACCTGTAGAATGTCATGGTCCTTGATGATAATCACAATAAACATTCACATCATATCCTTTATGTAGAGGTCAAATCATATCAACCTCAATAGGATGAGGTAGAGATATAAGATGACACGTTAGTAACCGTATGAGTAATGAAGTTTTAGACTCAAGTAAACATGTAAATTTTCTCCTTGGTATGTTAGATAAGACAAGACGATTAGGCTATTATGAAACTATGTTAACTATGGTGGTTGTTTCCTTTTTAGGTTCAAGAGGTTTTACTTTATAACTTGGTTTAATTATGAATTTGGTACTAGATGTAGATGCATTTGGTGTGTTTTTTACATACTCAAGCTTATTCAATGACATAAGCCCCATTTCAGGGTCCTACACAACATGGCATACGCCATCGAAAGATTTAAACTTATTAAAAATAATGGTCTCATGTAAAAAATCAAGAAACCTTTGCTTGAATATATCTTTCACTCTTTTTTTACCATAAAATTGGTCATTTTGGCTAGCATTGTTTTATATCTCAAGACATATTCATTGATAAGTTCATTGGTTCCTTGTTTGATTTTTGCAATTTGGGTATAGGAAAACTTTTCAAAAATGTTAATGGAAAAGTGTGCTAAGAATTGGACAGCAAGAGATTTGAATGCTTTAATAGATTGGAGAGGTAAATCATGGAACCACCTCAAAGTATAGTCCTTGAGGCTTATTGGAAATAATTTGGTCAAAAGTTTATCATTGGAAGCATAGTCAAGGCATGCTGCATAAAATGTTTGAAGATGTTTTTTAGGATCACCCTTTTACATCATAAAATGTGGAATTACATGAAATAAATGGAGTTAGAAAAGTGTGCAAAGAGATTACAAGTGCAACAGGGTTATGCAATACATCTTGATAATCTACAACATGAGGGGATTTTAAAGCATTTTATTCAATGTTTAGAATCTTGTCCTCCAAGGTCTTTATAACTTGAAGAAATGATTGAATTATAAGCCTAGTGGGAATTAGATTATCAATTTGAGTAGTCACCAAAGGGGATGAAAACATGTTTTGATTAGAAATAGGCATTAAAACTAGTATTTGTGTTGACATAATTGGTAATTCCATGATAGACGTAATAATGGTAGTTTCAAGGAAAAAAGGTTTTAAACACAACCTATGCCCCTACTAGATGTAGGTATATTGATAAGTGTGGTATGATTTATATTACCTTTTAAGGATTCACCATTACTAGGTGAGGCAGCCTTAGTTTTATCTTGTTTACTTATTTCATCTCTTGTAACATACAAAACTGCATCTATTATGCCCTTGTTATTATTGTGATGAATAATCAATGCTTCTTTATCTTCCATTTAGAATCAATGTTTTTTTCTAACATTTTCCATTGCTTCACAAATGTTTTTTTTTAAATTTTGCAACAAAGTACAACAATAAAAAAACCGTATCTTGTCCTAGGATTTGATGTTCAAAGATTAGGTTCACCAAATATATAACCCTAAAATATTGATCTAAGATGATCTTATCATTAACCATATATTTTAATTAAAGGGGTATATAGAAATGAAATGGCACAAGGGTGATAATTAGATCCATAACACGCCAATGAGGTGATAAACTCATATATAATCATACACTAAATTTATTATGTTAACATAATGTAAATTTGGAAAGTACCACTATGATAGATATATAAATGAAAAAGAAGTGATGCACTCAGTTTTTTTTAATTCTAATGTAGTTATAGATCTAAAACATTTAGAAATAAGGTGAGAAGAAAATTCTAGAACATTCATCAGATTATAGATTTGACACCTCTGGATCTCTAGACAATAACATTAGATTATGACAGTTACATCGATACTACTATTTAGGTTCAACATAACTGTCTTATATGAAATATATTCTAGAATAGGATGTAACCACATGGATGCTTTTATGTTTTATTTTGTCTTCACTCTGGGGCATTCAGATATGGGTCATGCATAGTCATTCCTTGTGACATTGTAAAACCCTAGTTCTCCATCTTCATAGTGATATTGGGGGAAAATGGGTTAGTGGGCACATAGTGTCATGCTGATGCCAAAGACCCCATTATCAAAGGGCACTACTTACATGTCCAATACTTGATAAGAGGGCCTAAGACTCATGTATTTCTCACCTATGTGTTGGCTTATGTGTAAATCATAGAATATGTGCAAATCAAGTACAACAATGATCTAGCTTGTAACTTGGCAAATCAAGCTCTTGGGTTGCTCCTTTAGTAATTCAAACCTATATATGTGGAGTCCCTATGAATAGTATGGAAATAGGAATATATAGGGAAGCTTTTCTCAATTGAATGTTCTTTGAATATTCTTCTATCCAAATGCTAGGTTCTATAGCTGAGGAATGAATGAGGGTTGATCTTATATTTATATCAATCCATTTAGAGTAATAACTTGCATTAAATCACTTAGGTTAACCATTAGGATATGATAATTTTATAAATTAAAATAATTTTAGGTCACTAAACACTTTCATCAAGACATGATAGAAGCATCAACACTATTGTCTATCCCATACGTTACTGTCCAAGGAACAAGAAAGCAGGTACAAGTTTTAAACTTATAGATATGGAAGATAAGTACATTCTAAGCACTATGGGCAAGATAAAAGGCCTAGGTCATCAACATAAGACTAGTTGGACTAAGAGATATAGGCCAAGGGGAACAAATATAGAGTAGATGCAAAACTTATAGAAGTAGGAAAAGGTAAAGAACTGAGAAGAACAACCAAGGTCTGAGTTTGCCAAGTGTACAAGACTGAGGTGCTATATAATCATAAAATATCATCTACACCCCCACTATACATGGAGAAATATAAAAACTAATATAATTACCAATGTAGAGGAGATGTTTTTAAAACATGCCCCCACTATAATCTAGGTATGCTGAGTACTGAATAAGTGTGGGGAATATGTTTTCAAAACATGCCTCCACTATATATCTAAAACTGTGAATGTGTGGAAGCCATGTCTCAATGACATAGCCCCACTGATATACCCCCCTTTTGAGGTGAGGTAAGAATATAAACTGGTAGTTACCTCACCTCAAAAGGATAAGACAACCATATAATTGTCAATGAATCATGTAGCATATAGGAAAACATGTCTAGGTAAACGTATCATTGGAATGCATAGAATGTGATCACATCAAGGCCTAAGATGCATGATAAATATCATGGATATATATATATATATATATATATAGTAATAGTACAAACTCAATAAGTAAATTAAGCACACACACAAGATCACCAAAATCATGCCAAAAGGCAATGGTCCAAAGAGACCATAAACAAGGGACATGTTCAAATGTCTCACAAGCTAATAGACATGACTTAGTTAAATGTCCAAAAAATTAATAATCACATATTTAAATGTCCATAAACAAATAATTCCATATTTAAATGTCAAAGAGAAAAACAAATTCATGGAGGCTATGAATAATGGAACATATTCAAATGTTGAACAAATAAGACAATAACAAGGCAAGACAATCAAGGAAGTGGATAAATGAAATAAAAAAGAACCTACATAACATACTATAGATATGGAATCCAAAGATAGTTAGATCAAACATTAGTCATGAAAACTCAATAAAAATGCATAAAAACATAACTAGCTAAGCCAACACTTTCGATGGGGTTTAGAAAATGATAATTAAGAGCTAATGAAAGAAATCACATACACAATACCTTCCCACAAGCATCCCATCATCCAAATGTGGCTCAAAACATGATTTCACCTTTGATTTGGTGCTAAAGTCTTAGTTAATGATGTAAGACAAAGCTCCTCTATCATCTCTTGTGCACCAATGAAACTAGGCTCATGATATGAAATCAAATGTATGCTTATTGATGAAGTTATTCTATTACAAATTAAGCATAATAAACACCACACACAAATGGCTTGTTGGAGAATTTTGCATAATAGTTTACATAAATGAAACTTAAAAATGGTGTTCTTGGCCCTCCTATTTATACATTTTTGAATTTGATCAGGATCAACCATGATCGTCTATCTTGAGATCAAGATGCGTGGCAATAAATTAATCCAATTTTATATAATTAATACATAAATAGCCTCATAAATATTTATAAGAAAGGGGTATTAAAGAGGAATGGGAGGCCTTAAACTTTATATTTGTTGGATTTATAGCTTATGGATGCCACCCCATAAATTATGTCATTTGATGATGCAGATATTAAGAATTAATTTCCAACTAAAAGATATTCAATAATTTCCATGGATTTTCCACTTAAGCCCTTAATTTTGATTAATTTTCGTAAGTGAGATTAATTAATTTTTATGCAATTTTTTGGAAATTGGCTACACACTTTTATTCAAACTTATCAAAATGTCATATTACTAGGTCATAACTTGACTAGAGTGGAATTACAAGGTGATGTTAGTTGCGTATAGATCAATACCCCATTTAGGATGTTGTCAACATGAAATAACACATGCATGTGTCATGTGCTTCTGAATTAGAGGAATTCATTAATTTAGAGTATCAAAATGCATTTTCATCATTTTGACTTGAAATGATTTGAGAAATTTTATTAATCACATAAAATTCATTGCCCCATTTAGGGATACATTAGCCTAAATTGGCACTTGTATATGAAAAACTTGAACCGTTTAGCGCATTCAAAGTGATTTTGGCCTAAATTATGCATTTTCACAAATTTCAAGTAAGATCTACAATTTCAACATAATCATGTCATGAATTAGATGTCTACATTTTGCCCTTATTTGAGAAAGCATGGTGAGACATTCAAGTGAAGCAATGCCTTTTCAAAGAAAAGAGTTGTCAAGAAGAAATTAGAAGGAAATAACCCATGAAGCCCCCTCAAGAGGACATACTAGGATGAAAGAGAAGGATGGTCTCTCAAAAAGAGAGAGAAAGTGAGATTAACCCGTGGGACAAATTAAATCTAGATGAGCTAATGGTTGCACATGTTGATTCTCAATGATCAAAATATAATTATAATATAATGGGCCCCAAGGATGGGGGATGGGGGAAGGGTACAGTCCAAAAATATAAGCAATACACTTTGAACACACCCAAAACTTGGGTGTAAGCTGTGCACTTAAGGAGTGATCAATCCCAAGACAAGTTACACACTGAAATATTACCCAAATGAGGGCAAAAGTATGTAGAGATTGGAATTAGAATAAATAAGAGAGCGTTTCTCCAGAGAAAAATAATAATAATGTGCCCCAAAAAAGTGGATTTGATCGGTTGATAAAGCAATTTTGCCCTAGTAGGGATGATTTTGATCTCTGATAATTAATTATGCCCCAATAGGGCTGATTTAGATTTGTGACTAATTCAAATGTTATGCCCTATTAGTGTATATTGACAAGCAAATATCAAGGATATAACCTAATGAATATATTAAAGATGAGTGGGCACAAATGTAGATGTGATGGTCTAATGGCTGAATAAGCCACAAATAACCAATCATACAAGGATGCACAAAGGGATGAAAGATATGAATAGTATAATAAAGGTGGTCGAATTGACTTGAGATACTTTATGTATCCAAGCATTAATTACATAGTCCAAATGGACCTCAAGCTAAAGTAGTTCACCTAGAAGCAGGAGAAGATGGAATGATGAATTGAGAATATAAGAAAAAATGGATCACTATTCTATCAGACTCATAATGTATACCAAGAGATGCATGTCTTGCATAGAGTCAGGTGTGAGATAAGCCATTAGTACCTAGTTTCATTGGTGCACTTGAGAGTGGATCTTTGGAGCTACATTAATTTTGAGACTTGGATCTAAATCACTTGGTGATTACTTTATCAAAATGAAATGAAGCATCATAAGTATTCACATTTTAACCAGCTCAATGCAATTGAAATCTAATGTCATTACAAGTTCCTCATAATGTTCTTGGAAAAAACAAAAAAAACAAGACCAAACGGTAAAACAAAAGACCAAGAAGAAACAAAAACAAGTAAATTAAAAGAAAGGGATAGATGAAGAGACAAGAAAGCACAACAAAACACCAATAAAAAATAAATAAAAATAAACACACATAAACAAGAGTTAGTCATAATGTTAGTGTGGTTTAAAAACAATTATTTAGGTACGTCTACTAAAGGCATTACTTTCTATAACAACGTAACAAGAACAAGGACACAAAGTTTCCACTAAGTGATATGGAAACAACATAAGAGAAAAATGGGGGAAAGAGAAGAAAAGAAAGGGGATGGTCAAGCTGACTCTAGATGCATAAAATAAGTGGACATTGCCTACATAATTCCATGGATGCGAGATCCAACATGAACTTCAGGCCAAATATAGTTCTCCTAGGAAATGGGATAGAAGAAAAGTGATGATAAGAAGACATGATTAATGTTTCTGAGGAAAATGGTAATGGAATCACAAAATGGCTAGAGTGTTCAAATCAATGTTCACAAAATGACAAGAGCATGGAGATTAGACTAAAAGGAAATACAATGTTTTTTGTTGTTTGGTCAATCATTTTCTAATGCTTTTATGTTTTTTTATGAATAAGCAATAAAATTGAATATTCAAAAAATATCCAAGGAACTACCTAGTTGAGGAGATGCATGTCCATAAGTAAGAGTTCAAACAATAAATTAACTAGATGCAATGGTCGATCATGGATATAAACAATGAAATAAGGAATCGACTAATCAAGCAGATTTACATCCAAGAGTAGTAGTTCTAATAACAATTAAAATTAGTTGCAATGGTCCATGTTTACAAATAGGTAAGAGTGAGGTCCTATTAAGATAACAATGTATACCAAATAGTAAAATAATAATATAACAATATGTAATATGATATAACTCTGAAGAACCATATAGTAGGCAAAGATCCTGAGCTAAAGATGTATCCGTGTTCACTTATCTATAGAAGAAGCTAAAAAATACTATTCAAGGTAAACAGCTTTGTAGAACTAGCATTGAATGTGTCCAAAATGCCTATGAGTCATAATGATGATCATAATTGGTCAAGGGATAAAAGATGCCCAGGTTACAAAAAGCCAAGATATGAAAAAGAATGTGGTTTTAAATAGAACGGTCCATAATGAATATGGTCCAAAAGAGGATGGTTTAGGGTGGGATAAAATGAGTCAATCTAGAATATAAATGATCTAGAGTACCAAGAATCCAAAGCTTCAACTATCTAGAGTCATAAAATAATATGGTTCTTGAAAGAATGGTCTAGGGTAAGTTAAAACACAAAGAATATAGTCTAAAAGAGGTTAGTTTAGGATATAATGGTAGGATAAAATAACTTCAACATAAGTTGCCCCCAAGTAAGGGGTCTTATAGACAATGGTTCAAAAGTTGTCCAGCGTAGAAATGCTTGAGGTGCACAATGTTCATGGGCTCTAGAAGTTCTTCACCACCTAGGGTAGCCAGTTGGTATGCTACCAATCTATAATTTGCTGTGATCACATATGATCCAAGCCAATTAGGTTGGAACTTACCCTTTTTTTGCATTCAACATTTGTGTTCTTTTGGTTCTCTTTCAAGACCAAATCACTAATCTCAAAATCTTGAGAGATAATGCATTTATTGTAGCTTATTTGCAATCTATTTTGATAGGCTTATAATTTTTCTAGGATAGCCAAATGCTTACCATCAAGGAGTTCTATTTCTTGTAACTTGGAAACTCTATAATCTTCACCATCTTCAATATTCTCTAAAGATACTCATAATGAAGGTAGCTTGATCTCATTTAGGATAATAACTTTTGTGACATAAACAAGGGAGTATGGACTGGGTCCTATAAGTGTTTGATGACTAGTACAATAAGCCCAAAGGGTAGGAAAAGTTTTCAAGTTCTAATTATGGCTAGATTTATTGATAATCTTCTTTAAAATGGCCATAATGGTTTTATTTGATGCCTCAGCTTGTTCATTGCCTTGAAAATTATATGCCTCAGCTTGTTCATTGCCTTGAAAATTATATGGTGTGGATTTCTTGTGCTTGATTTTAAATTTTACACAAATTTATTTAACATCTCTATTTACAAATGATTTGCCATTATCAGATATAATGCATGATGGGATGCCATATCGACAAATGATATGGTAATATATAAACTTGGCAATCTACCTATTGGTGACATAAGTGAGAAGAATGGCCTCAATCCACTTTGTAAAATACTTGATAGCAGTTAAAATATGTTTATGGCCATTTGAATATGTTGGGTCGATTTTCCTGATGAGATCAAGGCCCCATGTAGAAAATGGCCATGCTATAGTGATCAGTTATAGTGGTAAGGAAGGTGTGTGTATCAAATTTCCATGTTGCTGATAATTAACATGGTTCTTTACATAACTACAAGCATCTATCTCCATTTTGGGCCAATAGTAACCTATTTTGAGGAGCTTTTTAGCTAAGGCTACACTGTTGGTATGGGCCCCACCCATTCCTTCATGAACCTCCTTAAGCACTAACTTAGATTCTTCTGAAGATAAATAATGAAGTAGCATTCCATTATAGCCTTTATGATAAAGCAAATTTCTAAGGAGGGTATAATGAGCTATGTAGTGAAGGAATAATTTATGATGATTATTAGAAAGGTCAGGTGAAAAATTGTTACATAGAAATAATTATAAAAATCTTGAAACCATGGTAGTTCAGGTGGGGGATTAGGACCAAAAATAGCATATAACCTTTCTAAATTTGGCAAGACATGAGTAAGATGTAGAAGATTTTCAATGAGAAACTGATACTCTTTCATGTTGTTTTCAATATATATCAAGGACCTAATTATAACCATTACATCGGCATATTTGTTGTTGACCCATGATACTTCTTCATATAGACATCTAAAATATGGCCACCAATGGATTTATACCTGAGTTTAGATCAATTCTTACCAAAGTTTGAAAATATAACCTAAGAATCTCTAAGAGTCTCAAAATTTGGCTTCATAACCATGCAAATAAATCAATTTGACCCATAAATCAATTAAATTGAACAAATGCACAAATCTTTTAATTCAAAATATTGCACAAATGTTCAAATGCCTAACAAAGGTTAATTAACTTGCAAATATTGATCCTAAGCCTAATTGAATTCATCCATGAGTAAATAAATCAATTATCAAAAAGGAAAATTCAATAAATATCTTAAAGAGCATCTTAGAAGCTAATCATGACCTTTTGTGGGTTGTCCAAATGCAAAATATCTCAAGGCACACCTATTCATTCTAATCATGAGATTTTGGACACCTTTTAACCATATTTGGGTTAACTAAGCCAACTAAGGTTAATATTTAATCCATTCCAAGTCATTTTAAAGCCTATAAAAGCAAGCCTAGAGCTCTTCATTTGGAGAGCTTGGAACATAGTAGAGTTATAATGCAGGATTTGATTCATCAAGCAAATGCATAGTGTTATAATGCCAAAATTAAGCCAATACATCAAGCCAACCATGGTGCCAAGAGGAGATGGAGATAGCCAAACCCCATTTTTGAAGACTTCTTGAGCATAATCCAAGCAAGCCAATGAACACATCATTTAGAGTATTCAAAGAAGGCATGTTTCTTTACATTTTAGTTGAGCTTTGTTATTTGTTGTTTGTTCACCAAGCTCCCCCTATGATATAGGCATGGAGGTGTTATGCTTTGTTAAGGTGTTTTTACCATTTTTATTTCATTATGAGATTAACAATTGATTTAACGTCTCCTCCATCATTAAATTCCTTGATCATAAATGGCACACCTGATGGGACCCAATGCATCCCACATAGCAAGGAGATCATTATGCAGCTTTTAAATATTCATTTGGATGATTGAATCTCTCTAAAATTGATTTACTAACCTTATTTTAGTTAGATTTCATTTTTGTTAAATTCTCAAGTTTAAATAGTGATCATCGAAGGTCAAGTGAAACCACTGATGGTTAGGCCCTAACTATCGATGATTTTGCTCACCACCACCGATTCTATGTAACTGCCAATGGTTAGGTTATAGGGGAGAAATAGACCTAAAGAATTCATTTTAATTCTTTTTATCATTTCATTTTCCAATTTATCAGTTTTAAGATCATTTAAATCCATCAAATATGTTTTACCTTATAGGTTTTTAACAAATTTTGTCTAACCAAGCCTAATTTAACATTTTTCTCGTGTGGTTTTGCTTTCAAGTCCACAAGTCTCCATAAAAAATCTTTATTGATCGACAGTAATTCTGTTTAACCACTGATGATTATCTATTAACCGATTGGCAATGGTTACCTTGAAATTGATAATAGTTGTCTATGACCACCAATGATCACTATGTGAAATTAAATCCAAACCTGAGAGCTAAATTTCAAACCTCATTTGCTCAACCAAGAAAGTGCTTCTAAGCAGGGGGTTATAATCTAACATTTACGGGTTGAAGGATTGGTTTGAAGACAAAATTGCATGTTTTTTTACTAATCACACATTTCAATTTAGGTTCTAAAAGAAACTTAGTCTAATCATGCACATTTAAATTTGGGTTTAAAATGATCATGTTTAAATCTCACACATTTGAATGTTGCTGCTTAAAAAGAATGTAGGATTGGTTAAGCCTTAGAAACCTTTCATTTTTAGAGCTTAAAATGAATCCTAAGTCTTGAACATTTATAATTAGTGCCTTAAAACAAACTTAAGACAAATCTTAAACACTTGGAATTTAGGCTTAAAATGAACCTAGATGTTTTTGATTAATTTGGTTTTGTGCAATCTTTTCAATTTTTGCACTTAAGCCAAGAGGCCTAGTAATGAACAACGTCACATTTAAATTGGTGCTTAAAATCAAACATCACTTGCAATTTTTTTTTTAAAAAATAAAAAGGATACCACATGTAAGCTCTACCCCCATCCCCTATAGGGAACTCATGGGATCAAAAGTGCCTTTCCATTGCATTTAGGGCCTAGTCCAAGGCATAAAAAGAACATTGCCTAAGCTCTCCCCAAAACTCACATAGTATTGGATGATCTAAAATCAACCTTAAAGTTTTTCTACTTGTCTTTTATTTTCATGCATCTTGGCTTGTGAAGGGGATGTCATTGCCTGTCATGAGTTCTTTAGGGAAGCATTTACCCAGGACTTCATCTCCTGATAGTGTTTTAACCCCTCTCCATGGGGGGGGGGGTGGTATACAAATTGGGATTGCCCCACTGGGACGGTGGTTTGAGCAGTTAAACCATCTTTGTTAGTGTTAGGTTAAGCTCAGGATGTATGATCAATATGGAAATCACACTACATTGAGAAAGTAATGGATGTAGTGGTTATGAAAAGGATAAAACATTTTCATAACAAGCCAATCGACATAGACTCAATTTATTTGTTATTTCTCTTGTGTTCATACATGAAAATGTGTACATATAGGATCAATCTAGATAGTCAAAAACTTATAAGTTTTAGTCAACCCCACTTTGCCACACTTTGATAAGATTTAGGATGATATACTTTGTTGTATTTTGTCATTTTATTGCTTGGTGTGTTAGAACTAAAACTTGTTATTTAAACCATGTCATGAAAGTGTCTTATATCCAACATTACTCCATTGTTTGAGGAGGTGTTATGCCATTTGTTTGACACCTTGATTTAACTTAGAAAACATTTGTGTCAAAACATTATGAGTAACACTTGATTGAAGTGGGTAACGTTACGCTACCCAAATCATTTCAAATCTTGTATTTTTGAATTCTTTGAAACATTAACCATTTTCACATATTTTGGGAGTGATAATACCCTTATGCTTCCCAAATTGTTTCAAAATACTTGTCTTATCTTGTGTCTCAATTATCATTGTTTGAAACCAATCATTTGCACCTTGTTGGATATTTTTTTAGAACAATCATGCTATTCAAATTCACATAGCTTACTGGTCATCAGAACCCTAGTTTACCTTAGTTGAGTCTTTGATTAACGTTTCCAAATTTGGATTCAAACATTGATTGATTTCTATTTAGGCCTCAACATGTAGGGGATGATACACAAATCTTTTTCTTTTGGGTTGTGTAACTTAAGTTAATCCATTACTCAAGTTTGGAAAATTTATTGTTTGTGCCTTTGTTTGATAAAATCAATCCATCGTGAAAGTTCCTTTTGTTTAGTGTTTTTCACCAATCAGACCACTTTTATGTCTAGAATTAAGTGCCTAGTCTTTGCCAAACTGTTCCAATTTTGTTATATTAATAATTATCATCATCCTTTGTTTCAAGCCTAGATTTTGATGCCATTTGGCCAAAAGTCCTAGCACAGCTTGTTTGAGCCTAGATTTTGACTCCATGTTTGGACAAAAGACCTTGCAATATTTCCCTTTCCTAGTTTAGACCTATTTTGAACACATTTGGACATTAGAGTTGACATATTATTTTTAGGACATTTTGATTGACCTTGTTTGTGTAAAAAATTTAACGTTATACATTTAATGTTATGCTTTTTTTACCAAATCTTTGCATTAGACTTTTTGGAGATACATCTCCACCCTTGACCAAGATAGATCATGTTTGAAACTTTTGTCTTTTCAAACATAACTTTTTAGAGTTTACTAAACTCTAATCCATCTTTTTTCAAAACATTTGTCATTTGATTTGGCCATGGCTCACTATACAAGTAATGGAACTATGTACAATCCAAGATATGTAAATGTTAGCACACAAGAGCACTTTATTCAATACCCTTACAAATACAAGGTTGTTTGGGAGATGGATTCCTATCCACTGTACAACACTCAAACAAGGGAACAAATTCAAGATCCCTTATCCAATTATTTGGTTAGCATGCCTCCTTACACAAAGCAAGATCAAGAAAAAACAATCCAATATTTGGATAGTGTAACTATGGTTATAGAAAATGTACAACAATAATATTATTATGGTAAAATATTATTGAACTATGAGGTAGGGTATGATAATTTGTAAAATACATCAAGAAGGCATTATAACATGTCTTATCAAAACAATGATCAAGCCTCTTTTAGTGATCCTAATGCCATAATACCAATACCATATCGAGATCCATGTATGCTTGTCATGCAGAGAAAACTCATGGATGACCATTTCATTCAAATGAAGACATCATATCAAATGTATCGAGACCTAACACATAAATTTAACAATATGACCATGTTAAACAAGCCTTTCATTGATTTAGCTCATTTAAAAAGAGTTTTAAGGGAATTGACTGGTCAAGAAAATCAGGTTTTAGACCCATTTATGCAAAATACTTTGATCAAAAACTTGTTTAATACCCAAACTATCAAGGAAGTGTCTTCTACTTCTACACAAAATAATGAGCAAAATATAGTGGATAATACATAAGATACAACCAATTTAGACCAAAGTGGTGTTAGCATGCAAACACATAGTCACCAACAAAATGTGCCTTTAATTAACACCATTAGTGGTTTTTAAACTCAAACAATAAGAGTTTCTACTTCCCAACCTCAACCAACTACCTCTAATCCTCAACCAGTTGCTTGTTCTATGACCCAAAGACAAATATTAAGTAGTCATCTAATGACCAGTGTCATGCCATAATAAAATGTGATGAATCCTACTCATCCCCAATAGGTGACAAGTAATATTCCACAACAATAAACACCATCCAATCAACCCATGCAGTAGAGATAGAACATCTTTCCACCTCAATAAAGGGAAACTAATGTTCCACCTTGTTAGGTAGCAGTAAACATAACTCTTTCATCATAGACTAACATGTTGATCCAAAATCAAATGTTGTCTAACCAATAATTTATAAATATTAGTTAGCAATAGATGTCAAATCTTCAACATACGTCCACTTCCCAATAGGGATTAATGAAATAAAGAGGTTATAATCTTCCTTAAGTACCTACTAGGCAACAATTATCTTTCATGACAAACATTCCACAAGTTCAGAGATAGGGTCTTCATCCACAAGTCCCTCTTAATCAACTAGGTATGACTAGTCCACAACATGTCGCCATTCAACCTCAATAGGCATAGTACGACCATATACCACCAACCAACCTCAATATTCCCAATATCAACCTTATATACCCAATTCCAATTAGAATATCACATAACTGCAAGTGCAATTTCAATAATTTCACCCTAACCCATGCATGTGTATTCCTGGTCCATTTTCTAACCAATCCAACATACCCCAATAAATACCTCCATCATACCTTGGTGAAAGTAATCCACTTGTGGTCACTCACCCATCACCTCAAGCCAATGTTCTCACAAATTTCCTCGAACAAGAGCTAAAACAAATGAAGGATGCAATTTCCACCATCTAAGATAGTAAATAGACTAAAAAGTTTAAGTTAGATGATGTATGTTCTTACCCTTTCAATATGGAGTACTTTTAGGTACCATTTCCTCCAGGGTATGAGCCACCAAAGTTTGACAAATACAAGGGGAAAGGTGACCCCAAAGCACATCTAACATAATTATTTGTTGCATGCCAACTAGTGGCCTATAATAACATATACTTCTTTTTATTTCCAGGAATTCTAACTAGACAAGCCTTGGAATGGTTCTTGAAGTTACCAAAGAATTCATTTTTTGATTTTGATGATCTTTTAGATAAATTTGTATAACCTTTCTCTTACAATATCAAGCATGATATTTCATTAGTAGACTTGACACAAGCAAAATTGAAACTAGGTGAAAGCTTCACAAGATATCTATAGCGATGGAAAGCCCTTGCAAGCCATTTTACCAATAGTCTACTAGAAAAGCAACTAGCCGCTATGTTTACCAAAAATCTACATAATGAGATATCTTACTATCTAGAGTTATAGTGTATGCATATATTCAAAGAAATCATTAAAAAAGGTTTAGTGATTGAATGATCCTTTGTTAAAAAAGGGATCATTAACATAAACTCTTCAAATTAGAACAATGGCTAGAATCAAAACTAGGATAGTGGCTAAAATCAATATCCAATCCAAGCACACGCATCGTAACCAACACATGCTAATAACAAAGATAGACCTGAGAAATTCAATTGCAACAAAAATGTTGTAGGTAATAGAGTTATAGAGTTGTGATATGTCCAAATAGTCTAATCACCATCTACTCAACCTACACTACTTTTCTAGCTTACTCCTAACCAATAACCTTTTCAACAGTCACAACACACGTAACAAACACAACAACCTAGACTAGTGCAACAAATGCAACAACCAATGCCTTTTCAAAACCCTCCTCCTCCAAGATGAACCATGCCTACCCATCATGATTTTACTGACCTTAGAGAGCCCATTGAATTAGTCTTTTGTAAGCTCATAACAACCAACTTGATTAGATGGCATGTTCTAAAAGAACAATTTTGTGAGGGTGCTAACATGCCAAACTAGTACGGACCAAAATAATTCTATGACTTTCATAGGGTCAATGGCCATAATTTATAGTGTTGTGTTCAAATTAGACATGTAATTTAGAATATGTTAGAAAATGGAGATATCACATTGGATCATGGAGCTTCTACCTCCAATCATAGTCTTAGCATTTATCAAAATCCTTTTCCCCAACATAATAACCAATAACAATAATAATAACCATAATAGTGGCTAGTGCAACACCAATAACATTAGTATTAACAACCAAAGCTAAACCAACAGACTCAATAGAACTAACAATATAACCAACAACATCAAATTAATGGACAAAACCAAGGTCAGAATAGTAAAAACCAATAGACCTACCATGTAGTTACACATGACTATAATGCAATTGTAAGCCATATTGCAGGAGGTCATATTAACACCATTTTCATTAATCCTAGACTAAGTACTAATTAGACAAGATCATTGCTAATCATCCCAAATCACCCAAAGCATTTTGGTAATCCTTCCTTAACCTGGGATCGCATATAAGCAAACCAATAAGAAGGTATTCCCATGTTGGAACCTTATATTGATAACTCATCATTTTCTCGTGATGAAGCTCAAGTGCATCAAAAATTGAGACTTATCTTATCTAGTCCCCCTTCACCATCATTTGTTAGCAACAAAGGTCCTGTACTTAATCTTGATTGTGCAATCATAAATCAGTAGTCAAAGATTACCATACCAAGCCCACAACCATCTGTCACTTCACCCATCATCCAACCAACCATTTTACCTTGGAATAAACCATTTACCACTATCCCATAAAAGATGTTTTCCATTGTGGAATAATTATGAAAGATGACAATGCTAATCTCCACTTTAGATTTGTTACATACATCTACTATCCAAAAAAACATCTTGACAGAGTTCCTTGGTCAATCTACAATTTCAAATGACATACCCCCTAACAAATTTCAAGCTTTAGTTGGACACTTAGCTCCAACTCAATAAGTGACCTTCAACAAAAATAATATGTCATCCCTTAGCCCACTACATAATAATCCATTGTACATCAAAGTTTACATAAAGAGGGACAAAGTGAAATGTGTCATCATAGACAATGGATCAAGTTTGAATATAGTGTATCTAAAGCTTATCAAGCTTCTCGAGTACACCTCAACAAATATCCAAGCAAAAATAATCAACATCAAAGCCTATGACAATGAAGAATGAGAATCACAAGGCACCATTAGCTTACCATTTATCATTGGGCCTTTGACCCATGATACACTTTTACATGTGCTAGATCTTGATTTATCATATAACATGCTTTTGGGTAGACCTTGGTTACACAAGATTCGTGTGGTCCCATCAACATTGCACCAATGTATCAAGTTATCCCATTCAAGGATGGAGGTTAGTATTCTAGGAGATTTGCATCCATATGAGCATTACAAACATCTAGAGGCCGAGTTCAAGAGATACAATTACCATTTCAACATGAATCTAGTCACCAAATAGGACAAAGGGAAATCCATATTTATTGATTTACCAGAGGCTAACTTAATTGACCTTGACACCCTTGATTCACTTTCCCACATGTTACCTCCTAAAATGTCCAATCATTATACCATCTCGGATAATGGTCCATGAGATTATTTGGCCCATGACACCTTTCACATTGCAAAGCTTCCATAGAACCCAAAGTCCTTTGGAAGACCAAAAGCCAAACCACTCATGCAATGGCAAAGAAAAGGAAAATTCCATCTATATAGGCCAACACCCATCATGTTCATACTAGCCTATGGCCATGAGAAAGATCACCTCAAAGGTGATGAATCATGGTTATATAATGATAAATTGGCTAATTTTTACAAGAATTCCAAGTATCCCATTCCTAATCAGATCATGGAGAACCAAGACTATGAAAGAGGAGGCCTCAAGCCAAGTCAATAGGGTACACTTGAGCCCATTTCTATGACTAAATATAAAATAACCTATGGACGTGGATATAAACTGCCTGGGGGTGACCCCATGTATCTTATTCGAGTTCTATTACCAATGACTAGTGATGATGATGCCGACAATGAAGCAAAGTTTGATCATAGCCAATTCAATGACTTAGCCTAAATAAATCCATTTGATAATAACACCATTTGTACCCTTTGAACAATCATTCATCATAACCCACTACCATTATATTATCCCCAATTGATAGACTGAGACCAATAAGAATCTAACGTACCAATTGATGAATTTTAGAATGATGAAGCTTTCTGTGATTTTCTAAGTTTTAGGGACAATGTTCCATTAGGAGATCATAAATTAGGGTTCTCAATCAAGTTAGATACTGAAGTCTATTTTAGAGAGTGGGTGAACACCCTTCGCTAAAATCAAATAAATAAAACATTGAGGTCCTAAAATGAAACCCTCTTCAAGGCATTTTATGACCAAGGAAAAAGTAAAGAAAAAGGCCAATCTAGTGGTGAAAACCTATTTTAGGTGCTACTATATAGGGGTGTTAAACCTTCTTCAAATTTAGACTAGGAGCCCACCAATGATGAACTTATCTATAGGTATGAGGTTAGTGTTGAAAAGCAAAAGGATTTTGATCAAATCATCCCTGATACCAATGACAATAAACTTGCCTATAGATTTGACTTCAGTCTTGAAAAACAACAAACATTTGATCACATCATTTAGGAGTTTCCAACAACATTTGTTACATAGTCATCCCTTCCCTTAGGGGATTATGATTCATCATGTCTAAGAGAACTTAAAGAACTATTCCTAACAAAGGACTCTGACATAGCCTAAAAGTTTAAATCTTTGCCCACTATTCTTTAAGATAGTTCAAACCTTCTAGTGGAAGACACATAAGAGGTTAACATCGGGTCTTTCGATGACCTAAAGTGGATTAAATTAAGTGTGTCCCTCATTGAGGAAGAGTGTGAAGTCCTTATAGACCTATTAAGGAAATTTGTGGATATATTTTCCTGGGCCTATTCTGACATGCCTAGTTTGGACCTTGCCTTGGTTTTTCACCACCTTATGGTATATCCTGATGCCAAACCAATGAAGTAAAAGTTACACAAAATGCATCCTCACATTACTATATTAGTAAAAGAGTTGGGGAAGCTCTTAGAAGTGAAATGTATTAGGCCAATTGACTATTTTGAATGGAATTCCAATGTAGTACCTACCAATAAAAATCCATAAGGAATAATTAATTGTATTGATTTTAGAGACATTAATAAAGCTTTCCCTAATAATGAATTTTTATTGACAAACATTGACATTATTGTCGACTCCACAATAGGTTATGAGATGCTTTCATTGATGGATAGTTTCTCAGGTTACAATCAAATTAGAATCACACTAGAAGACCAACACAAAACATCATTCACCATTTTATATGGAACATTCTATTATTAGGTTATGCCATTTGCTCTTAAGAATCTAGGGGCCACCTATCAAAGAGCCATGATAGTCATATTTCATGATATGATGCATGACATTGTTAAAGACTACATTAATGACATACTAGGCAAATCAAAGACCAGGGTTGAACATTCATTATCATTAAGGAGGATATTTGAGTGACTATGTGAATACAAAGTTAGACTCAACCCCAAGAAATGTGTTTTTGGCATTACTTATAGTAAATTTATTGAATTCATTATATATTGTAGGGGTATAAAAGTCAATCCTACTAAAGTATGAGCTATAACCGAGATGCCACCATCAACCAATCTAAAGTAGCTCTGTCTTTTGTAGGGCAAGATCTAATCTGTCAGTCACTTAATATCTCAATTCGCTGATAGTGTCATCCATTTACACACCTACTAAAGAAGGGTGTAACATTTCTTTGGGATGATTATTGTCAAAAATATTTTCAACAACTAAAGGACTATCTTACAAATCCACCAGTTTTATTACCTCCTATGATAGGGAAACCATTCCTTTTGTATTTATCAGCAACATATAAAACCTTGGGGGCGCTTCCAGGTTAACATAATGATAATGAAAAAGAGCATGCATTGTGTTATCTAAGTCATACATTGGTAACATATGAACATAATTATATGCCTATAGAAAAAGCCTTTTTAACCATAGTCTTCATAGCTCAAAAACTGTGACACTACATATTGAACAATAAGACCATGGTCAATTCAAAAGTAAATATACTCAAGTATCTACTATCTAAAATAGCTTTACAAGGTTGCATGGCCAATTGGATCATGATTCTCAGTGAGTTTGAGATAGAATATGTGGACCAAAAAGACATCAAGGGACAAGTTTTTGTAGATCAACTCATTGAAGCACCACTTACAGACACAGAACCATTGACATTCCAATTTCATGATAAATTCATTATGACCATAATTGAAACACCTCTTGAGGAATAACATTAGAAGCTATATTTTGATGGTTCATTCACATCACATGGATCAGGGGCATGCCTTTTGTTTATAACACCACAGGGGGATCTAATCCCTAAGTCATTCAGAGTTAGCTTTCCTTGTACCAATAACATGGCCAAATATGAAACACTTATAACATGGCTTCGATAAGTAGTATAATATAATATACATCATCTAAAGGTTTATGGTGATTCACAATTAATCATCGATCAGGTTATAGACTATTTTCAAACCAAAGATGATAAGTTGGTTCCCTATACGGCTATGGTTGACACTTTAAAGTAATATAATACTAACATTTAGTTTGAACATATACCAAGGGCAAGAAATAGAATAACATATGTAATGGATACCATTGGGTTACTAATTCGACATATAAACATGATAAATGACTACTAAATTCTTGTTGAAAATCTAATAGCGCCAGTTCATGAACTATAAACTATCATAATAATCTATAATATTGTTGGTCCTAGCTCTACTTGGTATTCTAACCTTTATACCTATTTACATGACCAAGTTTTACCACCTAACTTATCATAGAAATAAACAAAAACATTCATCCACAAAGCCCAATGTTATACCTTACTCAGACTAATCTTATACAACCATAGTTTTGATGAAACTCCAATTTATTGTTTACCTTTGATAGAATCTGCACTAGCATTACAAGAAATGAATGAAGAAGTATATGGATCCCATACTAGTGGGGAAGTATTATCCAAAAAACTCTTATATACTAGTTATTATTGGCCAATAATGGATGCAGATGCAACTGCATATGTAAAAAGATGTGATAAATGTCAACGACATGCCAATCTAAATCATGCCCCAACCAAGACTCTCAAACCAATGTTAACACCATTGCCATTTGATACATGGGGCCTCAACCTCATTAGGAAGATAATCCCCACATCCTCATATAGTTATAAACACATTCTCATCGCCACAAAATATTTCATTAAGTGTGTCAAAGTTATACCCCTCACATGACTGGAAAGCAAATTATAAAATTCATATTCAATCATCTCATTTGCCACTATGGTATTCATTTTGACATTATATATGATAATGGAGGATCATTCAATAATAAGGATGTCAAAAATTTATGTATGGAATACAACATTACACAACATATTACCCTCAAGGTAATGGCCAAGCCGAAGCATCAAACAAACCATTGTCAACATCATGAAAAAGATTATCAATGATGTCAGTCATGATTAGCACCTTCAAATATTCTATGCCCTCTAGGCATACCATACCAATCATCACAAACCCATAAGATCCACTCTATACTCACTTGTTTATGGTATTGAAGCCCTTCTTCTCATTGAGGTTGAGTTACCATCATTACACATCTCTTTTAAACATGTTCTGGACAACAATGACTATCGAGTAGCTCACCTGTAAGAGCTGGAGTTGCTTGATGAGAACTGCATAGATGTAGTGAATAATATATATGCATAACAGAATTGACTCGATGGCCAATGCAATCAGTGTGTAAAACCTATACAATTTGAACTTGGTGATCTTGTCCTCAAAGAAAACCAAAAGAATACTGTTAGTGCCCAAAATTATGCTAGAGCAATTTGGGTCTTTGTATGAGCTATACCTTATGCTAGAGTTAAGCGAGCTTTAATGTCTTAGTTTATTTCATTCCTTATTAAGAGGAAAGTTTGGGGCATGTAATTTGAGAAATCATGTCTATTATCTTGGTTAGATGAGTCCAGAGGGATGTCTGTCGAAGATGGAAAATATCTAAAGAAGGCTCAGGAAATATTTAAAAATTAACAGCATGTGGAGCAAAGATTCTATGGCTTGAGAGTTTACAGTAAACAAATGAGGGTGTGACCAAGTCTTTTTACAAAGCTTGGATCCTTCATGCTCAAAGAGGAAGTATGTCAATTTCCTAGATAAAAATAACATGTTGCACTTATGTGTTTATGTGATTAAGGTGAGGAATAGTCTAATGAATTGAATGAAAAATATGTATTTGACTTAAGGGACCCTCCCTAAGAGTGAGATTTAGGAAATGGGAGGATTTTTCACTCGTCCCCTTTTGAAGGAAGTTGGTATAAGTGGAGAAAGTGGTCGTGATCTCAATTTTTTATTTATTTAGACACATGGTAAAACATCGGGCCCTCAGATGTTTTGGGCCTCTTTGAAAAATTTCCCCACTTACCTTTTTGTGGACATGCTACTAAAAATACCTAGGGCCCCGATGTCTATTTTTAATAATAAAAAATATTTATGCCATGTGGAAGTGCTCAGGTGCTTGTTAACTTTGGGACCTTTTTGAAAATTACCTCACTCAATTTTATGGACATTTTCCAAAAGGTCCTTGAAGGCCTGAACACTCGAGTTTTTGCAAAAGAAGGAGCATTGCAGGTTATGCCCTTGGTTTCATTAGGGAATCATGACTTTTTGTCCTATAGCACCAAAATGTCATAATAGGTAAAAAAGGTGAGGAAATCCCTGAAGACTCGAACACATGTTTTTTAAATCTATGATTCATCATATTTTGCCATGTATTGTGAAAGAGTGGTTACTTAGAGTGTAAGGGAAGGCCTTGCATTTTCCCTCTATTTTTCAAATGAGGCTCAAGAAATTAATGGGGGCAGGTGCTGATTTGCTACCTTATCTTGGAACATTAATGGTAACCCTAATTCTAAAATATAAGGGAGTATAATTAAGTGTTATTCTTCATTTGAACTTACCTTTTGCATTTAGAGCTAAAGATTTGTGCTTCCAAGTGAATAAGTGTGCTAGAGCAAATAAAAACATGAATATAGTGAATCAAGGTGCAAGTTACAAAGGATTTCTACTTCCACTTGCGTGCAACCTCCACTACTACCAATGGCAGTTACTTCAATAACATCCAAGGGAAGCATCCTATCAGTATTGGATTCAATCAAGGACACTGATGTTATGAATTTAGATTTTAGGGAACTGGTAAATGTTTTGCAAGACCCAACCCCCCACAAGTAGTTTCCAATGTTGGGATGAGCTACATCATATTAAAAGTAGTGTTTCCCCTAGTTGCTTCATACCAAGAGCTTGTCATATCATGTGCTTGAGCATATCAACTAGATACCAAAATTGTCATTAATGATAGTCATTTAGTAGTATGCTCCTTTACTCCAGAGGCCCTCAGAACCATGCTTGGCATTCCTCCTCAACTAGAAAACATCACACTTAGCATTGAGGAATGCCAACAATATGCTAACAATGATGAGAAAGCCATGAGGTAGTAAATTCATGTTGGCTAACCAAAAAAATAACCAAGGTCTCAAGAATGTCAAATAACTTGAAGTTGGTAGAATTTAATGAGTTGCCTCAGTATGTTATAGCCATGGCTACCAACATTTATGGGTTACTCACTACTAATAAGTTTGAGATGTGGATGTTTTTAATCATGCTCTGCATACTAAAAGGGAAGAAGAGGATCAACTGGGCCACTATCCTCAGTGACAATTTGCACACATAGATGATGTGCCTCCAAGTAGCCATCACCTCCATAGAGAAATTTCAAGGTACATTTTATAGGTCTTCCTACTTAATGTATATTTTGGTACACAATAGGGTTTTCTAGGAACTTACCAAGAACCCCACAGGGATGAGGATTTATGAAATATATCCTAAGGTAACCTTGGAAGGGTCTAGGAATAGTTTTTCAAGGTGCATAACTACTTCTTCAACCCCATGATGAGTGTGTTCTACCCCCTAAGGAGACTGAATATAATGTTTTCAATAACCAAGTAGGTAATTGAGAAATTTGGCACAATCTATATTCAGTTCAAAACATTCACATAGATCAGGGTGAGTGGGTAATCTGGATGCCCAGTCAAATTACCTAGATACTTAGATGATAGATTGGCAATAATGGAGCTATGCAGGCAGATGCTACCATCACATGAAATGATTGCAATGAAAAATATAAACAATCCTTTCAAGTTTCCTGTGATGATTGGTTTCTATTCATGCCCTTTTATGGCCAAGGCAAAGGGGTTGGAACTGGAAATGAGTTTGTACACACTTGGTAAGATGCTACCCTAACCTAATTATGACATTAGGTGGTTGATAAATATGGAAACAAATATGGTATGGAATCATTCCCACTATGAGGACCCGTGGTCTAATTGTACCACCAAAGAAGATGTAAGGAAGTGGGAGTACATGAGGTTAATAGTGCAATAGGTCATGGCATATGACATCACTCCTCTTCCCAAGGATATGGTTGATTACAAATTGACACTCTCCTCCACATAAAATAAGATCAAGATTGAATCCTAGTCCATCGCTCTATCGAATTTCACTAAAGAAGAAGATGATTCCATCCCCAAATGAGCAACATGGATAATGAAGAGAACCTTCAGGTGGTTGAAGGAGAATGGAGTAAAACTTAGGGCACACAACACCCCTACCCTCCAAAAGTTGAAGGAGGTTAAAGAATTGAATGCATTCTTCCTTGCACATAGTGGTGACCCTCTGGTCCCATCATTGTCTGCAACAGGAAAAGGGAAAAGAAAGCTAAGAGATACTGACTTCACCAAGCTGATAAACATTCTACAAAATCCAAAGTTGGGATGTCTTTCTAAAAGATAATAAGCCTAGCCAAAAATTGGGATAAAATTTTGATAGGGTACGTCATACTGGATAACACCATCCCTATTTCAATTTTAGGGAGAGAAGCTCTAGGGGTGCTAACCATCTCAACAAAATCTCCCATAGCCAGTCAAGCCCCAGTCCCAACTATCCTATCTCTGTAGCAAGCTACAGTTAAGTCTCTTCCCAAAATATATTCAAGGAAGAGAGGAGGCAAAGAATAATAGGAGCCACCAAAATAAAAAAGATCCAAAAAGACACTCTAACCTCCATTAAAATCTCTGATCAAGCAAAGGACAATTCTCTTCAAGGACCCAATCACCGAGGAGTGCCCCCTAAAGAAAAAGGAAGATCAAGCTTCATATGTGTAGAGGGTGAAGGATATAAGCGAGGGGGAGGACTCAGATGAAGAAATGCCGATAGCTGAGGTAATGAAAAAATAGCATGCCTTCACTCCCCCTATGGTGAGAACTAAGTAGAGGACCCATAGAGACAAATGTCACTCCCCTTAGAAAATCCTGATGGAAGGAACATCTGTAGAAGGGGAACCTAGAATAGAATAAGGTAAAGGTGATGAGAAAGGGGCCAAGACTTCAAATGATTTTCTATCGTTTGATGATGTTGTAAAGGTTGGTGCCGAGGTGGACACCCAAGTAGAAGCCCCTATTGAAAAGGAGCCCCACTCCCCTAAAATAGAGGTATTTATCCAAGATGTTATTTCTTAGTCACTTGTGTAAGATAAAGTTGATGAAGTCGAGGACACCCCAAAGCAAGATGATAGGGATCAGGGTGAACATAGGGATGACATTCAATCTCCCACTAGTAACGTAAAGGTGGGAGAATAAGAGAAAGATAAAATAGGAGATGAGGGATCAAGCCTACAAATGGGCACCCCTACAACTTTAGAGGTCAATAAAGAGGTCAAAGAGAGTGCCCCCGAGGATGCTACTTCAATCAAAATCCCTTGAGGGAATCTCCTCACCATCAAGGTGAATGACCCAAAGAAGAATATAGGTTTTAAGGCCATGATTGGTGAAGAGTTGCCTAAATGTGATAAAGAAGTCACCATAGCCTCTATAGACCCAACAACCTAGGGTGTTATGAAAGGAGAGGCCATTGTTCTATCCTCCATCCAACACATAGAAAAAGGGAGTTCCATTGACAAAATGTGCATGGAGTCTTGCCAACTTGGGTCTGATTTTAAAGTTTTGGACCAAGTTGAGCCAGTCCAAGAGAAGGAAAAAGAAGAGTAGAGAAGTGATGAAGACACATGGAAATTTGTGTTGGGCCCTCCTCCTAAACCAGTGACACTCCCAACAGCTACATCCCCACTGGAACCACTCATCACTACTACAAGGCCATCCTTAGCATCCATAACTTTGATGGGTTTCCATACCAGGCCCCTTCTTTGGATTATAAACCAAGTGAAAGAAAAGAAGGATGTGATGATCAAAGTAGGGGATACTGATATAGCCTAGATTGTTCAAAATCAAAAGGCTAAGCCCCTAAATAAGGCTAAGATTCATGTTAGAATGACATTCACTGACATAAGGGAAAGAAGTGTTGAAGTAACCATTCCTCCTCCCAATGCACTGAAAAAGGATACTCCCATGGAAAACTATTCCATCTACTGCTAAAATCTAAGGGAGCCATCAAGGAAGGAATTGAAGCATACTTCACAAGTCCTAGCTGACATGGTGATGCATATAATGGATAAATATAAACCCACCATAGAGGAATTAAAGGCAAAAAATTAGACTATGATCTAGTACTTGCAAAAGTTACTGAGTGATCCCCAAGTGGTGATTCCAACTGCCATCCAGGATGCTAACCTTTCCCATATCTCTCTTAAAGCATTGGACATCACATGTGGTGAAGATTTAAAGATTATAGGATGGGTGAAAAAAATATTGCAAACATGGCTTGATAGCTTGAGGCCAAGAAGTAATCCATATAGCTATGGAATGGCTAGATGATGAGACAGACAAGCAAGGAGAGTGTAGCTCCCTATCATCTATTTATGATGTTGATATCAAAATGTTGGAGGCACTTAGGCCCAAAATAGATGAAATATGTAAAGTGGGCAAGGATATTTTAATCATAGAAAAAATTATCTCTCCATATAATATTAAGATGCCCAGAGAGTGCTAATTGGCCATAAAGCACAGGATCACCATTCTCAAGGATGGCACTTTTGATTTAAAAGGAAAAGAGTGGTCTCTCAAGAATTTGAGAATAGATATTGAGGCCACTCTGATAACAATGCTAACACTAGATGGTGTGGTGGACCTAACAAAAGAACTATTGGAGAAGGATCTGAAGGATCTCATCGATGCACCTCATGAAGATTTTAATGGCCAAAAAATAAAAGACCTGGTATCTCTCAAAAAATCATGTGATATGTTGGAGGCATTGATATGAAATAAATAGGGAGTGATCTATAGATCCAACAATTGGTTAGAGGAATATGACACTAAATTCAAGTATCAGATGGGCCTGAATAGAATGATCCTCACTAGTATGATCGAGAAGTTTGTTACACACAAAGACAAGTTGACAAAGGACATAATCATCAATGAGGATTATACATCATGACGAGATACCCCTAGTTTTTTTCCCAAAAAGGGAATTATCCCATACCTACCTTTCTCTTCTTATCCTTTTATCCTTTTTGTCTCTTTCCTTTTAAGGAATTTTTGTATTTTTCTCGGTAGTGGCACGCCCCTTTTTGAGTTTGTTTTGTTTAAGGAAAGGATGTTTTTGTCTCTTTGTGCAAGTGGACAAAGTTTTGTTTTGTCCCTTGTGGGTTATTTTACGTGTACATAACTATAAAAATTATTTTTTAGTGGGAAATCATATCCTTCATCATCAAAAGAACACACCTACAGGTTCGAGGAGTCAAGTTTGTTACAACCAACACCAGACCTACAAAGGAGTCTTCCAACTAGAGTATCTTTATAGAATATGCCAAGTATGGTTATGGAATTATATAAGTAAAGGGGGTTTGTCCTTTTATAAAGGTCGGATAAAAATTTGAGTGTAAAAGAGATAGCTCAGAGATTCATCTCTGTGTAGTGCCCTGGTGTGAAATTAATTTCATTCATAAAATTGTTGGCAAGCTTTGAGATCATCTATGATGTTCCCTTGTTACATAATCATTTTTGCAGAGTGTCTTATGATATCTAATTTTAAAAAAATGTGTTGTGATCAATCTTTTCCTAGTAAATTAATAAAAAATATTCATGGTTTCCATTCTATCTTATTGTTCAAATGTAGTGTTTCTTTTCACAAGCTAAATAAATTGGTTGTCTGGTGTATGTTTCTTTATGGTAGTCATTTGGAAGGTGCAACCAGAACATAAAATCATTTCTATTTTAAAGTTTGGGGAATGAAACATTGATATCCTTTTTAAGGGTAGTCCTGGGCTCATGGATGCAATAGGAAAGAATTCTTGAAAGGTACCCTATACTAATGCTTGTAATCTTTCAAGGGCCATATGTGCATAGTTTTTTCTTGGCTGTTTTAAGAATTAAGCAAGCAATTTTTGATAAAGGAGATATCATGATTGTGTGAACCCCTCCATATTTAGTTATTATCCCTCCACATCTTTTCATCAAAATTTTCTTGTAAACATTGTCCTACCCTATTCTACCATGCATACAACATACAACTAGCATACCATAAGTACTACCTACTTGACGAATGCACTATAAATTGTTCACCTAAAGTGTATTCAATTTATATGCTCAAAATCCTAGCACCGTCATTCTCACTTACCCCTTATAATTTAACAAAAAAATTCACGTCAAAGATTGCAGCCATTTTCCCATCTGTCTTAAGTAGATTTCATATGACTTAAGCATTCATGCATTTCATGTGACAACCCTTCCAAGATGGAGTGTGTGAGTCTAGTTATGCTTTGGTCATATTCCCTCTTCCCTAATTACAAATCCCCATGAAGGTTGAAGGTTTAAAATCCATTCATCAAAACTAGCTACCTCCACCCATAGGTCCTCTCACCTTGGTTCAGGTAGAGCCAAAAGCAGTAGGGAACTTGTTGTCCCCCAAAAAATAGCTATCATTTTTGGGACAACGTTTGAAATATTTTGGTCTTACAGACCAAAATTGTATATTCCATTTTCAAAAAAATTGTCTTAGACATTTAGATTTTTCATTTTCAAAGCTTCTCAAAAAATCTACAGACTTTGCAAGTCAAGCTCAATGGATTTTACATGTTTATCTTCTACGAACGTTGTATCTTTAGATGCTATAGGCAGGTTCATTTATACAGGTTCAAAGGCTTCTGCAAGCGGTTTTCAGTCAAAAGAATTGATTTTCAAATTTTTTTCATTTTTTGGGATTGGTTCAGAGCTTTGTTTTAGTTGGAAATCTCCATCAGCTAACATCAACAACAGGTTCAACATTTGTTTCATCCTCTGGTTCAACATCTTTTGTTTCAAAGGATTGTTTCAAAGCTTAAGTTCAATAAAAAATGTCCATCGACTAACATTCAAGGTGGCTTGAACCATTAAACCATTGAACCATTGAACCATTTTGGTTCAAAGGTTCAATGGTAGGTTCAACCAAAGGAATAGTTCAATGGCTCGGTTCAACCAAGTGGTTCAACTCTTTATTTCACTCAGTTGGTTCATTCTTTCAGTTCATCCTTTGGTTCAACGTCTACAGGTTCAATAACAGGTTCAAAGACATTTTTCAAAGCTTTGTTTGAACTATTGAACCAAAACTTGGTTAAACATCTTGGTTCAATGATTGGATCAACCACTTGACTCATTGGACAATTCATCGGCCTTTGGTTCAAAGGGGCTCAACGCGCTCCGTTGAACCATTGAACTGGTTCAATCATTTGGTTCAACGACATGGTTCAACATGTCAGTTTAAAGGAAAATTCAAAGGGGCGGTTCAATTCAAAAGGAAGCTTCCTGAAGGACAAATGCCCTTGCAGAGGATACTTCATCAAATAAAAGCACCCTTCCAAAGGGACGTTTTCCAAGAAGCTCGAAAGGTAATTCTTTCAGATTTGTTTAAGGCATTTGAAAATTGGCTAACACTTAATTCTTTTAGACTTTTATTCAAAGGAATTCCTTCAGATAAAAAGTTTGAAAGAATTCTAAGTGACTGCGGGCTCAAAACATCTGAAGACCCATTCAAAGACTTCGTGGAACTAATTTCTGTGGACTTTTGTCCATGGGAATTTTCCCCAGGCAAATTGTCCACAGAAATTACCTGAAGGATAGTCTGCAGGAATTTTCCCCAGGGAAAATGTCCGTGGGGAACTTTCACGGGAGAAAGCCTGGGGAAATATTTGTCCACGGGGACTGCCAAAGTAAAGGGTTGCCAAAGGACCTCGAAGGGCAGGTGCCCTTGCAGGGGACTCTCAACGGCTAAAGAAAGGGCTATTCAACACATGTCATTTCTCAAAGCCCAGAAGGGTAAGTCCAAGCTGGAAGAATAAAAAGCCGAAAGCCGAAAGCCAAAAGAAGACCAAGGGGTGACGCCACCAAAGACGTCAAATTCAGGATAGTGAACTAGCTGTTGAGAGCATATTGACGGGCATGTAAACGTCAATTTTAAAGCCCATGAAATAGTCGTTGATCCTTTGGATATACAGACTTGAATACATTCCCAGAATTCAAGACAAAAACTAGCTAAAAGTGAGGAAAGATAGAACAACGAATGAATCTAGAGCCTGATTCAATTAATCTGGAAAGGAGGAACGATGAAGACAAGATCAGACCGCCAGGTGGATATTGAAAGTTGTAATCTTTCAATTGCGTGGCTTGTTTGTCTACATTGAAAAGATTAATTGGGTAAAATGCCCCAAAGTTCCAGCCTATCTTCCTAACATTTCCCAATGCATCATGATGTATTACTATTCCTGAGTCCTTCTAGGGGCTATATAAGGGACTTTCTTTCATTGTAAATATATCTTCTTTTTGACAATTTAAATGAAACTATGCCCAAATTGAGAGGCGTCATTGAGACTTTGTGCTCAGTGTATTGATCATATTCTGTTAATGAAAGCAAGGGATTTTTTTAGACTTTGTGCTGTGACATATTTTCTGTTTCATTAATTTAATAAGCAGGATTAGTAAAATTAGTCAAGAAGGTGTCCTGAAGAATCAACTGTGGAGAGACTTTGTGCCCCCATAGCTACCTTCAGTGTGTTTTCTTTTTATTGCTGTGTAAAGGACTTTGAGCTTTCATTGCCCTTCATATATTACTCTTAAGCATTTTAGGTAGAGACTTTGTGCTCTGTCTCGATTTGTTGGTTACCATACTCTCAGTTACATTCTGCTTTTATTTCCAGGAGTATTCTTGTGTCTGGCTGAATAGTTTTTTTGAAAGAAGAGGAGAGCTGTTTGTCATTCCCTTGATTTTTTCCTTTGTTTTGTATACATGATCTCTGAAGAAAGAGAGATGGATGTCTGGTCCTATCCCTGAGTATTTTTTTTTTAATACATATACATAACATATCCACAGGGAACCTCCCCTTGATGAGAGGAGAGAGCAGTCTCCTTTTGATGCGATAAACTTACACATTTGGATGACTAATCTTCCTACTTTGGCTAATAAGACCTATTTTGTTTACCAGTACATTGATAGACAAAATATTCAACCAATAGAACTAACCATCCCCTTTGTTGAGCCTCTCTTATTCATTGTCCCTATTTGCTTCTTTTAAGGTGTTGAGCCCTCCCTGGCTCTAATGAAATACATTCATGGCTCCTCAACTTTGACTTGAACTCCCCTTCTTGATTTTTAATCCTAGGTCATGTGAGGCCGAGCGATAATAGTGCATTATTGATAACCAACATGCCTTTTTTGGTACTATTATCGAGGACTTATCAGCCTTGTTATGAGCCTAGTTATCAAAAAATATCGAGTGTTTCAATAGAATTTATTTTGATTTGATTTGCTTATACTTATTATATTATTTCTCTTGTAATACTCTTCAAAAAATTTACACTTGGTAGTGGGAATATATTTAACATATTTGAAGGGTGTTATTAGGGTGTAAAAGCTAGCCTCTCTTTATGGTTGTGCCTAGTTTTTGTTGGTCTAAAAGTCTTATTTCTAGTGGTGAATCTGTTCTATCATAGGTTTAAGGTACCAATGCCTATTATTTGTACCTTCCTTTGTTTTTAAACCCTCTCTTCAGCTCTACAAACATGGAGGGTAATAAATCTTATTTCTGAAGGAATCCTTGAAACGAGCTTGTCCTTGAACTGAAAATCCCTTCCAAAAGGCCCAATTTTGGAAACCTATTGTGGGTCAAGGCTTAGGATATCAAGTAAGACCTGATCAGTTTGTTCCACTTCACATGCACCCCTTATTCTCTAACATCCCATTAGTTGAAGGGTACCTAAGTACTTCAAATAGTTCTGAACTCCCTATAAGTCAAGATTCTTCTCCCCAAAGAAGCATTTCCCCACTTTATAGTTATCTGATTAGTGATCACTCTTGGCTTTCCCCTGGTTCTCCTTCATCATTTGATTCAAAAATGGGAGATCATGACTTAAGGAGGAGGATGTTCAATGTAGATAATGAAAATGATGGAGAGGAGGATCAAGATTTGGGTAATCAACATAGACCATTCATGATTCTAAGGTTTAAACCCATGAATTTCACTGGTATGCTTGACTTTCCTAATGAGGTCCCTGTCAATATTAGGAGTGTTCTACCTAAGTTCCAGGGAAATAATGTTGTGTATGGAGTGCAACATCTAAAAGCCTTTTTAAATATAATTAAAGATTATGAGATTGATTTTGAGGATGTGTGTATAAATCTCTTTGTTAACACACTTGAGGAAGAAGCTCAGGAGTGGTTCAAATCCCTCCTTAATGGATCTATAGATACCTAGCAAACAATGATTGATGCATTCAAGATGTAGTTTGGTGAGAGTATAGATCCTTGATTCTTGCTTGCCAAATTCAAAAAACTCAAAAAGAACCCTAATGAATGTGTAAAGGATTTCAATTCAAGGTTCGGTACAATGTTGATGAGGTTGCCTGAGGCTATCATGCCCAATGGTGCCACTTCCCTAATTACGTATTGTGATCCATTTGACAAAAAAGTGACCTATTATCTCAGAGATAAGGCTCACACAAATCTAAGAATGGCTTTCAATTTGGCTATCCAAATAGAAAATAACATCAAATTTATAGGTAAGCTTCTAAATAAAATGGTTGATGTCAAGTTGGTAAACCATGAGAAAATACAAACCTCCCACAAAGGAGTGGACTTGGAAGAGATAGTGAAGACTTTGGCCATTGCCATCAAGGAAATCTCTTACAAGTTGGCTAGTGTTGAGAAGGGATTATCCTAGTGTACCTTCAATCATGATGATAGGAGGGAGCATAAGAGAGAGGAGAAAAATTATCCTTGAGATCAAGGTCAAGGTAGACCACCTTTCCAAAATAGAAATAATGACAAAGGAAAAGGGCTGGCAAGGGATGACAGGAATCATACTCAAGGGGCCAGAAGGGATGTGCTGGATCCTTTGGCTGTAAAGATTAATGTAGTTGATGTTGACATCGATTGGTGTGATAAATGGTGTGAGGGATGTTTAGAGGTGGTTGGTTCTGAAGCTGCATCTGATGAAGATGACATTTGCATAGTAGATTTCTAGGAGGTAGAGAGTTACATCTTCAGGGAAAGGGGGTAGGTACCATATCAATCCCAAACTAGGAGGACACTATGGATTATGATTATTTCACTTTTATTTTTTATGAACCAAGTGAAATGGATTTATCTCCATCTATAAAATTAATGGGTGCTACCACTACTTAAGCATTTTGGGATGCGTGAGAGAAGGTAAGAGCTCTATCCCTAGATTTTGTCTACAAAATTAATATGATGCATGAGTATGATTTGGTGGTTCATGATTTTAAATTACTAAGATCAATGATGAAAGAGAAGTATGGGGACTCTCCCACATCAATTTAGGATCAACATTTGATGATTCATACTGCCATTGCCCAAGAAAAGGAGTATAATCTAAGAAGCAAGGACTAGAATACTCCCCCCAAGGATGATGGTGTTCCTGCTCCTAGGGTAGAGACTAAAGAAAAAATAACCACTGGAACTAAGGAGGTCCAAAATTCTTCTAAGCCCGGTCTTGCACCCTATCATGCTAAACCAAGAGTTGCCTAGGCCAAGAATCGGACCCCTTTTCTCTCTAGTATTCCTAAGAAGGATGAGCATAGGAAGCCTCCTTTGAAGAGTGAAGTCAAAAGTATCATTCCTCCTATTTTTGTGCCCTTGGCACTAGAAGGATATATTTTAGATGAAACTATCACAAGTTTACCCGCTAATACTCCATTTCCTAAATACAGTGTTTGTAATATTTCCCATGTACTGAGTTAGCTGAAGGTCACAATACCTTTTGTGGAGTTGCTTAAGATCCCAGAGCATAGATGGAGAGTTTTTAAGTACTTAGGGTTAACTAAAAAGGTTACTACCAATGAAATTGTTGAGGTGGATCTTCCTTTCATTCCCCCTAGAGAAAAGAAGAATGCCTTGAAATCCTCCAAATAACACTTGGAAGTGTACCTGGGGACAACACTGGTAGAGAGCCAAATGGATGTTGACCCATTCTATACCACTTTGGTAATTAGTGGATTGATCATCCATAATTGCATGTTTGATTTTTGTGCTTCCTATAACATCATGCCATTGGCTATCCTAAATGAGCTATATATAAGAATAACACAACATATGGATGATGCCTTGTCATGGATTCTAGATAAGTGCCTATAGTCAGCGTGGTAAAAGGGTTGGTGGTATAACTTGTGCAATACCCCAGAAAGTTCCTAAGTATGGATGTCATTATTGTAGATTGTCCACCTAAGTGGGGTATGTTGCTCTCCTAAAAGTGGGATGCTAGCATTGGTGGCAGCATTCAGATGGATTTATCTTATGCCACAATACCTTTGGATTGAAAAATGGTTCACCTAAATTAGGACATAGGATAAATCCTGATGCTAATATCCAAGATGACAAATCCATTTTGGTTATAGATTTTGATGAAGTATGTTCCAATGTTGGAAATGGGGCCAATTTTTTTTTATACTCCTAAGGGCCTAATTTTTAAGTTCTCCTTTCAATTTGATTTTGAGTGCATAAACAATATTGTAGAATATGAAGCACTTATGATAGGCCTTCAGATCACCTAAGAATATGGATTCAAGATATTGTTAGTGAAGGGTGACTCTGAGTTAGTGGTTAAATAGGTTCAGGCTATTTACACCATGAGGCAAAAGAGGTTGAAGTAGTACCAAAATGTTGTCTAGGATTATTTAGAATGGTTTGATGCTTTCAATAACTAGTACCATGCCCAAGAGCTAAATCACTTGGGAGATGTGCTTGCCAAGAGAGATGCAGAATTCAAGATTGAATTTGGAGGTGCCATTTATGAATATCAAGTTGAAATGTTGGTAAGTCCTATTTTAGAAAATATTTACCATTGGCAAGTCTTTAATGATGATAATCACATAAAAATATTTATATGCTACACAAAGGAATTTGAGGGAATTATTACAGACTATGAGTCAATGATCCATGTCTATGATGGGAAGGAAACCCTATATGGGATGGAAATAATATAGATCAAGACTAATACCATCCCTAGGGGATTAGTTAGTCTTGAGGTAGCCTTTGATGGAGCAGACCAAATCAAATATAGAAGTACTTCTATATCAGAATAAGTGATTGATATTAACATTGGGACACCAAAAAATCCAAAGAAGATCTAGCTTGGTGTTCACTCAAGTAAAGATGAAAAGAAAGCATTCATCACTCTATTGAAGAAATACTAGGATTGCTTGGCATGGTCTTACATAGAGTTAAATGATTATAAAGAGGATCTCTTTCAACATGTTATTTCCCTACAGATTAATACAAAGCCATTCTACTAGAAGTAGTAGCCAATCAACCCCATCTTGACCATCAAAATGTAGGAAGAGATAAAAAAGCTAAGTGATGGCAAGATCATCTAGCCTATCGGATATTCATCATGGGTGGCAAACCTTGTCCCTATTAGAAATAAAAATAGAGACATCCAACTCTATGTATATTTTTGAAATTTAAATAAGGCATATTTAAAAGATAATTATCCACTACCTAACATGGATAATATGCTTCAAGATATCACTAGATCAGAGCTATTGTCTACTTTGGATGGTTTTTGTAGATACAATCAGGTGGTGGTCAAAGAGTTAGATAGAGCTAAGACTAATTTCACCACCCCATGGGGCAACTACATGTATGTTTGATTTCCTTTTGGTTTAATAAATGGAGGTGCTACTTTTTAGAGAGAAATGGATGTAACCTTCACTAGATTTATTGGCTGTTTCATTGCTATCTACCAAGATGATGTCACTATGTACTCCAAAAAGAGGAGTGATCACCTGGCCCATTTGGAGTAGTTACTTATCAGATGTCAGGAGTTTGGGATCTCCTTAAACCCCAAGAAGTGCCATTTTAGAGTAAAAAAGTGAAGCTACTAGGACACATTGTAACCTAACAAGGTGTTATGATAGACGTTGAGAGACTAGAAGCCATTGATAAAGTGCCCATCCCACAGACCAAGAAAGGTATTCAATATTTCTTTGACCAAATTAATTTTGTTAGAAGATTTGTTTCCAATTTTGTAGATATTACTCTACCGATTAATTTTGAAGAAGGATCAAATCATAAAGTGGGAATAAAAGGCTACCTAGTCATTTCAAAACATCAAGGTAGCCTTGAAAATGGCCCCAGTGCTTATTAGCCCAGACTACAGAAAAGAGTTTCAAATCTTTTCATTTGCATCTATGCATACCATTGTTGTAGTAATACTGTAAAAGAATGATGAAGGTCATGAGAAATCAATTGCCTTTTTCAATAAGGCACTTCAAGGATTTGAGCTTAGATATACCATAATGGAAAATCAAGCCTTCACTCTTTTAAAGGCTATCAAACAATTCAGGTTCTATGTTTTGAGTTCAAATATTATTTCCTATGTTTCTTACACTATGGTGAAGGACATATTAAATCACAATGAAACTAATAATAAGAGGTGTCGTTGGGTTAATAAAATACAAGAATATGACCTAGAGATATAAACCACCAAGCTTGTCAGGGGCATGGGTTTGGCTAAGTTGATGACTGTAGAAGGTAAATAATGCAGAGATAATGATGGATAACTATGAATCAAAGTATAATATATCACCATGGTATATAAACATAGTGTATTACCTGAGGACTCTGAGTTGTCCTCCTCATCTAAAAAAGAATCAAAGGAGGACATTGAAGCTGGTTTCCCAGAAGTATGTTCTGTTGTAGGATGACCTCACATGAAGAAACTCTGATGGTGTTCTCCTAAGATGTTTAGTATAGAGTGAGGTCTCTCCAATAATAAAAGAAATACATAGTGGTGTGTGTGGTGGCCATTTTGCCCCAAAGGTCACTGCACACAAGATCATGAAGGCCAGATATTGGTGTCATACACTATTCAAAGATATAACTACTTGGGTTAGAAAATGTGAAGAATGTCAGTAGTTCTCTATAAGGATGAAGGCATCCAAATCACTTCCCCTAAAACTAGTCTCTGTTAAGGGGCCTTTCAGACAATGACAGATGGATTTTATGGGTGAAATATCAAATGCCTCAAGTGCTGGTCATAAATGGATCCTAGTGGTCACTAATTACTTCATGAAATGGGTTGAGGCAATTCCTACCAAGAGATCAACCCACTAGGTAGTGATTGATTTCTTATTAAACAATATCATTTGTTGATTCAAGGTACTAGTCAAAATTATATGTGACAATGCTATGTGATTCAAAGCTAAACAGTTGAATGCATTATGTGAGGATTATAGGATTACTTTGGTTTATGAATCCAAACATAACCCTCAAGGAAATGGACAAGCAAAGTCCATTAATAAAAACTTATTGAAAATTATCAAGAGGACTCTAGTTGACAATAAAATAAAATGGGGTGAGCAATTGAAGTTTATTGTTTGGGTAGATAGATTAACTCTGAAGAGATCTACTAGAAAAAGCCCATTTGAGCTCGTGTATGGGACCCAAGCTATTCTATCTTTAAATCTAAAATTGATTACGTACTAGTTCATGTGACAAATGGTCGAGGTGGGAACAAAAATAATCCACTATAAGGGGAGAATCGACCAGATCATCAAACTTGATGAATCTAAGAGACAGCCTCACAAAAAGCACATAAAATTTAAGGAACATCTCAAGAGGATTTTTGATAGAAAAGTTACTCCATGAAATTTTCAAGTCCATGATCTAGTTCTGCTTTGGGACAATAGACATGAAGATAAAGGGAAGTATGGCAAATTTTATTCCCTTTGGATGGGTCCCTACACCATCAACTTTTAGATAGGAAATCACACCTTCTATCTCAGAGACATCGATAGAGAGATTTTGGAGCTGCCTGTGAATATCAGACATCTTAAGCAATTCTTAGATTGAGTTTTTATTTGCCTAAGTACATATGTATATAATTATCTATCTTATGGTCCCTTTGATCATATTGTATTTTATCTATCCTTATCTCTTTTATATTTGGTTGATTGCCTTGTTGAAATGGTGATTCACCCATGGCATGTTTCTTATTGACTCCATATCCCAATGGATAGGTAACTAATCTGGGGTTCTCTATGTACCTGTTGGGGGTACCTGTCCTTGAGTAGGAGCCTATGTTAGTGCCTAAAATTAAATTAGAGTAATTTGGGTCTTTGTATGACCTATGCCTTGTGCTAGAGTTAAGCGAGATTCAATGTCTTAGTTTCTTGCATTTGTCATAAGGAGGAAAGGTTGAGGCATGTAATTTGAGAAATCATGTCTGTTATCTTGGTTAGATGAGTCCATAAGGACATTTGTCAAAGATGGAAAATACCTAAGGAAGGCTTGGGAGATATTTAAAAATTAACTATGTGTGGAGCAAGGATTCTATGGCACGAGAGTCTATAGTAAATAAATGAGGGTTAACCAAGTCTTTTTCCAAAGCTTAGATCCATCATGCTTCAAAGAGGAAGTATGTCAGTGTCCTAGATAAAAATAACATGCTGCACTTATGTGTTTTGGTGATTAAGGTGAGGAATAGTCTAATGAACAGAATGAAAAATATGTATTTGACTTAAGGCCCCCACCTAAGAGTGAGATTTGAGATATGGGAGGATTTTACACTCCTCCCCTTTTGAAGGAAGTTGGTATAAGTGGAGAAAGTGGCCATGATCCCAGTTTCTTTTTGATTTGAACACTTGGCAAAACATTAGGCCCTTGGATGTTTTGGGTCTCTTTGAAAAATTACCCCACTTACCTTTTTGTGGACATGGTGCTAAAACTCCCTAGGGCTCCGATGTCTATTTTTAATAATAAAAAATATTTGTGCCACATGGAAGTTAACTTTGGGACCTTTTTGGAAATTGCCTTACTCAATTTTATGGACACTTTCCAAAAGGTCCCCATAGGCTTGAATGCCTAGGTTTTTGAAAAATAAGGATTATTATAGGTTGTGCCCTTGGTTTCATCAGGGACTTGAGAATTTTTGTCCTAAAATACCAAAATGTCATAACAAGTAAAAAGGTGAGGAAATCCCCAAAGACCTGAACATGATTTTTTTAAATCTATGATTCACTCATAGTTTGCCATGTATTGTGAAACAATGATTACTTAGCGTGAAAGGGAAGGCCTTACATTTTCCTTCTATTTTTCAAATGAGGCTTAAGAAATCAATGGGGGTAGGTGATGATTTACCACCTTATCTTGGAGCATTAATGGTAACCCTTTTTATAAAATGCAAGGGATTATAATTAAGTGTTATTCTTCATTTGAACATACTTTTTGCATTCAGAGCTAAAGATTTTGTTTTCAAGTGACTAAGTGTGTTAGAGAAAAGAATGATGTGAATATAGTAAATAAGGGTGCAAGTTAGAAAGGATTTCTATTTCCACCTATGTGCAGCCTACACTACTACAATGGTAGCTACTTTAAAAGCATCTAATGGAAATATCATATTAGTATTGGATTCAATCAAGGACACTGATGTTATAAATTTGGATTTTGGGGCACTGGTAAATGTTTTGCAGGACCTCAACCCCCATAAGTAGTTATGAATGTTGGCATGAGCTACATCACACTAAAATCAATGTTTCCCTTGGCTAATCTATACCCAAAGCTTGTCATAGCATGTGCTCAATCATATCAACCAGATACCAGAACCATAATCGATGGTAGTCATTCAATAATATGCTCCTTTACTTCAAAGGCCCTCAACACCATGCTTGACATTCCCCCTCAACCAGAAAGCATGACACTCAATGTCAAGGAATGCCAACAATACGTTGACAATGACAAGAAATCCAACTAGGAGGTAGTAAACTCATGTTTGTTGACCAAGAAAAGAACCAAGGTATCAAGAATGTTGAAGAACTTGAAGTTGGTAGAATTTAATAAGTTGTCTCAGTATGTTATAGCCATGGCTACCAAAATTTATGGGCTACCCACTACTAAAAAGCTTGATACATGGATGTTTTTAATCATGCTCTACATACTGGAAGGGAAGAGGAGGATCGACTGGGCCACCTTCCTTAGTGACAATTAGCATGCACAAATGATGTACCTCCAAGTATCCATCACCTCCAAGGAGAAATTTCAAGGTACATTTTATATGTCTTCCTACCTAATGTATAGTTTTGTACACAATAACATTTTCTAGGGGCTTACCAGGGACCCTACAGGGATGAGGATTTATGAAATATATCCTGAGGTAACCCTGAAAGGGTCTAGGAATAGTTTTTTCAAGGTGCATAACTACTTCTTCAACCCCATGATGATTGAGTTCTACCTCCTAAGGAACCTGAATAGAATGTCTACAATAGCCAAGTAGGTAATTGAGAAGTTTGGAATCACCTATATTTAGTTCAAAACATTCATGTACATCAAGGTGAGTGGGTATTCTAGATGCCCAATCAAATTGCCCAGTTACTTGGATGATAAATTGGCAATAATGTATATGTACCAGTAGATGCTACCACTATATGAAATTATTGCAATAAAAAAGATAAACAATCCTTTCAAGTTTCTTGTGGTGATTGGTTTCTATTCATGCCCTTCTATGGCCAAGGCAAAGGGGTTGGAACTAGAAATGAGGTTGTACACACTTAGTAAGATGCTACCCTAACCCAATTATGACATTAGGTGGTTGATAAATATGGTGACAAATATGGTATGGCATCATTCTCACTATGAAGACCTATGGTCTGATTGCACCATCAAAGAAGATGTTAGGAAGTGGGAATACATGATGTTAATAGTGCAAGAGGTCATAAAATATGACATTTCTCCTATCCCCAAGGATATGGTCGATGATAACATGACATTCTCCCCCACATACAACAAGAGAAATATTGAATCGTAACCCATCGCTCTACTAGATTTCACTAAGGAATAAAATGATTCCATCCCCAGGTGAGTGACATGGATAATGAGGAGAACCTTTAGGTGGTTGAAGGATCATGGAGTTAACCTTAGGGAATACAACACCCCTACCCTCCAAGAGTTGAAAGAGGTGAAATAATTGAATGCATTCCTCCCTGCACATAGTGGTGACCATCTAACCCCATCATCATTTGAAGTAAGAAGAGGGAAAAGAAAGATGGGAGACACCAACTTCACCAAGTTAGTAGATGTCAAGAAAATAAATGTATCCCAATCCAAAGCCTAGATGTCTTTCTATAAGATAATGAGCCTAGCCAAAACTTGGGATAAAATTATCATAGGGTAGGTCTCACTGGCTAGTGCCATCCCTATTTTAATTTTAGGGAGGGAAGGTCCCGGGGTGCTAGCCATCTCAACGGCTTCTCCCACAACCAGTCAAGCACCAGTCCCAACTATCCTATCTCCAAAATAGGCTGTAATTGAGGCTCATCCAAAGATATATTCAAGGAAGAAAGGAGGCAAGGAACAAGAGGAGCCACCAAAACAAAAAAGAGCCAAGAAGACCCTCCAACCTTTAATAAAATCTCAGATCAAGCAAAGGATAGTTCTCTTCAAAGACCCAATCATCGAGGAGTGTCAATAGATAAAAAGGAAGATCATGTGTTATACATTTAGAGGGTTAGGGATATGAGCGAGGGGGAGGACTCAGATGAAGAAAGGTTGATAGCTAAGGTAATGAAAAAATAACATGCCTTCAATCCCCCTAAGGTGAGAATTGGGTAGAAGAACCATAAGGAGAAATGTCACTCCCCTTCAAAAATCTTGATGGAAGGAGCATCTATAGAAAGGGAACCTACAATAGAAAAACATAAAGTTGATGAAGAAGGGGATAATACTTCAAATGATCCTCTATCTTTTGATGATGTTGTGAAGGTTCATGTCAAGGTCACCACCAAAATAGAAGCCCCTACTAAAAAAGAGCCCCACTCCCCAAAAATGGAGGCATTCATCCAAGATGTTATTTCTTAGTCACCTATGCAAGATAAATTCAATGAAGTCAAGGACACCCCAAAGCAAGATGATGGGGATCAAGGTGAACATGGGGATGACATTTAATCCCCCACCAGTAGTGCAAAGGTGGGAGAAGAAGAGAAAGATAAAATAGGAGACGAGGGATCAAGCCTACAAATGGGCACCACTACAACTTTAGAGGTCAATAAAGAGGCCAAGGAGAGTGCCCCCAAGGATTCTACTTTAATAAAAATCCCTTGAGGGATTCTCCCACCATGAAGGTGCATGACCTAGAGAAGAATCAAGGTTTTGAGGCCATGATTAGTGAAGAGTTGCCTAAACACGATAAGGAAGTCACCATAGCCTTTAAAGACTGATTGGCCTAGGGTGTTATAGAAGGAGAAGCCAATATTCTATCCTCTATCCAACACATAGAAAAAGGGAGTTCCATTGACAAATTGTGCATGGAGTCTCACCAGCTTAGGTCTAATTTCAAAGTTTTGGAGCAAGTTGAGCCAGTCCTAGAGAAGGAAAAAGAAGAGCAGGGAAGTGATGAAGACACACAAAAATTTGTGTTAAGCCATCCTCCTAAATCAGTGATGCTCTTAGTAGCTGCTTCCCCACTGGCACCACTCATCACCACTATAAGTCCATCCTCAACATCTGCAACTTTGGTGGGTTTCCAGACCAGGCCCATTCTTTGGATTGTAGACCAAGTGAAGGAAAAGAAGGATGTGATGAGCAAAGTAGGGGACATTGATATAGCCTAGATTGTACAAAAGCAAAAGGCCAAGCCCCCAAAGAAGGCTAGGGTGCATGTTAGAATTACATTCATTGACATAAGGGAAAGAAGTATTGAAGTAGCCATTCCTCCTTTGGATGCATTGAAGAAGGATACTCCCATGAAAAACTATTCCATCTACTGCTAAAATCTTGGGGATCCATCAAGGAAGGAATTGAAACATCTTCACAAGTCCTAGCTAACATGGTGATGCACAAAATGGATAAAGATAAAGCCACCATGAAGTAATTAAAGGTGGAAAATCAAGCTATGATCTAGTATTTACAAAAGATACTGAGTGAGCCCTAGGTGGTGACTCCAATTGCCATTTAGGCTCTTGACCTTTCCCATATCCCCCTTAGAACACTAGACATCCTCTTTGGTAAAGATTTAAGGATCAGAGGATGGGTGCCAAAAGATTGGCAATATGACTTGACATCTCGAGGTCAAGAAGTAATCCATACAGCTATGGAATGGCTAGATGATGAGATAGATAGGCAAGCAGAGTGTAGCTCCCTATCATCTATTTATGATGCTGATATCAAAATTTGGGAGGCACTTAGGCCAAAAATAGATGAAATATGTAAAGTGGGAAAGGATATTTTAATCACAAAAAACATTATCTCTCTGGATAATATAAAGATGCCCATAGAGTGTCAATTGGCCATAAAGCACATACTAACCATGCTCAAGGATGGCACTTTTGATTTAGAAGGAGAAGATCAATCTCTACAAACTCTGAGAACAGAGATTGAGACCGCTCTATGAGAAATGCTAAGGTTGGATGTTGTGGTGAACCTAACAAAAGAACTATTGGAGAAGGCTCTAAAGGATCTCATCTATGCACCTCATGAAGCTTTCAATTCCCAAAAAGTAAAGGACCTAGTATCTCTCAAAAAATCATGCGACAAGTTGGAGGCATTGATATGAAAACAATAGGGAGTGTTCAAGAGAACCAATAATTTCTTAGAGGAATATGATGCCAAATTTAAGTACCAAATGGGCCCAGATAGAATGTTCCTCACCAGTATGATCAAGAACTTTGTTACACACAAAGACAAGCTGGCAAAGGACACAATCATCGATGTGGATTCTACATCATGATGAGATAATCTAAGTTTATTTCCAAAAAAGGGAATTATCCCATACATCCCTTTCTCTTCTTGTCCTTTTCTCTTTTTTATCTCTTTCCTTTTAAGGAACTTTTGTATTTTGGTCGATAGTGACACGTCTCTTTTTGAGTTTGTTTTGTTTAAGGAAAGGACGTTTTTATTTCTTTGTGTAATTAGACAAAGTTTTGTTTTTATCCCTTGTGGTTTATTTTATGTGTATATAACTATAAATATTATTTTGTAGTGGGAAATCATATCCTTCATCATCACAAGAGCACACCTGCAAGTTTGAGGAATCAAGTTTGTTACAACCAACTCCAGGCCCACGAAGGAGTCTTCCTACTAGAGTATCTTTATAGAATATGCCAAGTATGGTTATGGAATTGTATAAGTAAAGGGTGTTTGTCCTTTTACAAAGGTCAGCTAAAAATTTTAGTGTAAAAGAGATATCTCAGAGAGTTATCCTTGTGTAGTGCCTTAGTACCAAATTGATTTCATTTGTAAAATCATTGGCAAGCTTTGAGATCATCTATGTTTTTCCTTGTTACAGAGTCATTTATGTAGAGTGTCTTATGATATATAATTTTAAAGAAATGTATTGTGATCAATATTTTCCCAGTAAATGAATAAAATATGTTCATGGTTTCCATTCTGTCTTGTTGTTCAAATGCAGTGTTTCTTTTCACAAGCTAAATAGATTAGTTGTCTGGTGTATGTTTCTTTATGGCAGTCATTTGGAAGGTGCAACCAGAACATAAAATACTTTATATTTTAAATTTTTGGGAATGAAACATTGATATCCTTTTTAAGGGTAGTCTTGAGCTCATGGATGCAACAAGAAAGAATTCTTGAAAGGTAACTTGTAGTGTTGCTTGTAATCTTTCAAGGGCCATATGTGCGTAGTTTCTTCCTGGTTGTTTTAATAATTAAGAAAGCATTTGTTGATAAAGGAGATATCATTATTGTGTGAACCCCTCCATATTCAGTTATTATCCCTCCACATCTTTTCATCAAAATTTTCTTATAAACATTGTCCTACCCTGTTATACCCCGCATACATCATACAACTAGCATACCATATTTGCTACATGCCTGACAAATGCACTATACATTGTTCACCTAAAGTGTATTAACTTTATATGCTCAAAATTATAGCACTTCCATCCTCACTTACCCCTTGTAATTCTACAACAATTTTCACATCGAAGATTGTAGCCATTTTCCCATCTATCTTAAGTAGCTTTCATATGACTTAAGCATTCATGCATTTCATGTGACAACCCTTACAGGGTGAAGTGTGTGAGTCTAGTTTTGCTTTGGTAATATTCCCTCTTCCATAATTTCAAATCCCCATAAAGGTTGAAGGTTTAAAATCTATTTATCAAAACTAGCTACCCCCACCCGTAGGTCCTCTCACCTTGGTTCAGGCAGAGCCAAAAGTAGTTGGGAACTAACCATCCCCTTTCTCATGCCTCCCCCAATCATTATCCCCATTTGGTTCTTTCAAGGTGCCAAGCCCTCCTCAGCTCTAATTAAATATCTTCATGACTCCTCACCTTTGAATTGTGATCCCCTTCTTGATTCTTGCTCCTAGGGCATGTGAGTCTAAGCGATTACGGTGCATTACTAGGAACCAACAAATACCATAGTTGAAAAGAAGCATAAAGGCAACTTTAAACCTAATTATATTAGTCCTTTCATCATTATTGTAGACTATGGACTAGGAGTATAGAGGCTCACCACACCATATGGATACAAAATTGATGAGCTTATGAACATTATACACCTCAGGCAGTACTACTCTTGAGTGATATGATGTATTATCTATGAGAATCATTTCAAGTTGTAGCATATTATCAATATTTTTCTTTATAATACACCTTTTCTACCTTCCTATCACTTCTTATCATCGTATCAACCTACCAACATATCACTTTGCCTATCATGTAGCCGTTCTACCATTCTAACCCATCAACCTAACATGTTTTGATCCATCATATCCTAGCCCATTTGATCTTAGTTCATCCATTGGTTTCATGTTTTCAAAATGAAGAATTAGATCAGTTTTAGTAGTTGTTTTAAGCAATCCAGATAGAAGCAGTATTTTGGCTTAGTATGATAGAAGTTTGGTAGTTGCATCATTTGTTTCTTGTCTTTTCTAATCATGTTTATTTATGTGACCCTAATTATATCTGCCTACATGGGCAAATCAGTGTTTCACCAGTCTTGCTAGTAATTATAACTTCCTATGTGTAAATTAGTATCATTAATCTGATCTATTGTATCCTTGTTATAACCACATATGGGCAAACTATGGGCAACATTTGTTTATTGTGCCTTGATATATCAACTTGCTATTTCCTATGACATACTATGCCATCATATGAACTGTACCTATTTTATTTGAATTGGCTGGTACACTAGTTAGATTCTTCCACTGTAGGGTGGAACTACTGTGAACTAAGGCCATTTTGGGACTATGTGGGTCATGTTTGATTCACGTTGAGCCCAACCTAGTCGCTCTTTTCATCATGCTCTCACCATTTTACGAGCAACCATTTTAAGTTAACCATGTTCTTGTCATTTTGTGAGCTTGGACCATTTGGTGTCTCATTAATCTCAATTGAGTTGAGATATGTAGAAAATTCTAGAAACATTTGAAAACTATTTAGAAAAAACAAAAAACATTTACCACTTCTTTGCCTCAAGGATTCTGGGAACCCTCACTAAGTCACAATAAATCACTTATCACTTAGTTTCCCCATCCTTTTAGCCTTTTATCCCATGTACTTGCTATTTTTCAAGATTATTCCTATTCTTCTATCACATCCATCATGTTTGTTTTTCATCAATTATCATCTTCTTCCCATTTCCTAGGAGAACTACATTCGGCCTAAAGTTTTTGTTGGTTATATCATCCATGAAACTATGTACACATCATCCACTTGCCTAGTTCATATGGAGATAACTCGGTCACCTCCTTCCTTTTCTTTTATTCCCCCATCTTGTTTATTTGTTAAGTGGTCACCTATTTTCTAAGGGCAATCTTCATCACATTGTTTGTGTCACATTATTTGTACTAACATTGAGACTAAATATTGTTTGTTTCTTTATTGTTTATTTATTTGTGTCACTGTTTATTTACTTTTAGTACTATTGCCTTGATTTAGTATAAATGCATTCATTGGGTGATTCCTTGTGCATTTATACTTGAATCCACCCATATTCATACATCTACATTTTCATCATGGTTTTTATCATTGGTGCATTTTTTTCCTTTAAGTATTAGATCGGGAGTCAGTCCTTATGCATATTTTGACCAAGTCCTCATGATGTTCTATCATGATGCCTATCGTTAAGTGTTATATTAAAAATAAAATTTGAGAGGCCTACATAATAATGGTAGTATCAACATTTATTTAGCATGAACACTAGCAATAATATAGATCTAATCTCAATCATATCCTAAACAGAGTAATTAAATAATGAAATAATTTTAACCTTTATTAGTTTGGATAAACATCTCCCTACTAGAAGGTTGTCTCAATTCATCTTTATTCTCTGTATCAAGTTATCATCATCATGTTTTCAATCATCAGTTATCAATCATGTTCACCATAATCAGGGTCTAATGATTATAAACACCTTTGGGCAAACCATTGTACACCATCCCACATGCATTCTTAGTGATTATAACTACCTTTGGGAAAATCATTATGTTGTCACCAATTCTAAATCATTTACTTTCTTTTGCCTACCTGGGGCATGTTGTTATATTGTTTGTCTATCCTAACTGGGGTAGCTCCATATTCTCAATGATTATAACTACCTTTGATAAAATCATTGTATTATCATACCACATTGCCACTATCGGGGTAAAATGCTTATAACCACCTTTGGGAAAACCATTGTACACCATTCCACCTACATTATCAATGATTTTGACTAACTTTGGCCAAATCATTGTGTTATCACCCCATCATATTCATTTGTTTGGTCCCCTCATCTCACTTCCTTATTTTGAGGGACTGTTTGCCAATACTTTTTCCAACCACTCCCTTGAGGGGAAACTATAGTTCATTCATCATTGTTGAAGTCATAAGCACAAAAGAACCATTTTATTCTTTAAAAATATGTTACTATGATTATAACTTGTAATGCCTTCCCAAATAGGGGTAAACTGTAGACATCTAAAAGTGGCCACTAATGGCTTTATACCTGACTTTAGAGAAATTCTTATCAACCTCTAAAAATCTAGCCTAAAAATCTCCAAGAGTCTCAAATTTTGGCTTCGTAACCATCCAAATAAATCAATTAAATTGAATAAATGCGCAAATATTTTAATTCAAAATCTTACACAAATATTCAAATGGCAAACAAAGGTTAATTAACTTACAAATCTTGATCCCAAGCCTAATTGAATTCATTAATGAGAAAATAAATCAATTATCAAAAAGGAAAATTTAATAAATATCCTAAAGAACATCTTAGAAGCTAATCATGACCTTTTATGAGTTGTCCGAATGCAAAATATATCAAGGCACACCGATTCATGCTAATCATGAGATTTTGGATACCTTTTAACCCTACTAGGGTTAACTAAGCCAACCAAGGTTAAGATTTAACCCATTGCTAGTAATTTCAAAGCCTATAAAAGCAATCATAGAGCTCTTCATTTTGAGAGCTTGGAACGTATTAGAGTTATAATGCAAGATTTGATTCATCAAGCAAATGATAGTGTTATAATGTCAAAATTAAGCCAAACCATCAAGCCAACCATGGTGCCAAGAGGAGATGAAGATAGCCAAACCTCATTATTGAAGACTTCTTGAGCACAATCTGAACAATCCAATGAACGCATCATTTGGAGCATTCAAGGAAGGTATATTTCTTTACATTTTAGCTAAGCTTTGTCATTTGTTGTTTGTTCACCAAACTCCCCCTGTGATCTAAGCATGGAGATGTTATGATTTGTTAGTGTGTTTTTGTCATTTTGATTTTATTATGAGACTAACACTTGATCTAACCTCTCCTCCATCATCAAATTCCCTGATCATAGTTCAAACTATAGAGATTTAAAATGAGTCTTGAGATTATCCATAATATGCTTGTAGGGTACAAGTTGTCATATCTAGTTATATATATATATATATATATAAAAGGGGTAAAAAATTTATTAAACTTAAAACATCAAGTTACAAAAGCTTCCAAAACAGCCCACAAGACAAGCAAACCAAAAACAACAGCCTCAAACCTCAACTCCACCAATATCTCTAGCAAGAATGGGTTCCAGTTCCTGACGTAAATCACCAAGCAGTTGCTCCCATTCATCCACCTTACGGCCTTCTCCCTCTTCTGACGCCCATTTTTATAAACAATCATCCACCCTATTCCACTCCCATGGAATGTGGGCATAGGATACCGACTCCATGCAAGAACTTACCTGTAAAATCTGCTGCACAATCGTGGCCAACTGCTAACTCACATCAAAAAATTTACTCTCCAAGATCAAGTTAATCAGGACCTGAGAATTAGCTTCACAAATCACCCTCCTCCAACCAAAATCATAAGCTCTTCTCAAAGCATATAGGATAACCAAACCTTCCATCTTATTAACCATTTGTACTCCCTAATATGCCAAGAAAATAAAAACCATAGATCCCAAAAAATCCCTAACAATCCCACCAATCCTAGCCACCCCTGGGTTGCCCCTGGATGACCCATCCGTATTAATTTTCAAAAGACCAGCAAGTGGAGGCATCCACTTCCCCAACCATTAAACTTTTTACTGCCCCTGTGTACCATGTTTGACACAAGCCGAGATTAGAGATAACTCTCTTATGCCAAATCATTCTATCACCTCAGTGTCTCCTTTCTTCAATGGCAGCATAACCTCGCTCTTCGCTTCAATATATTCCTAGATCATTCCCTTAATTTTGCTCCAGACTTGCTGAGTCACCAATTTTTCCCCCTTAAAATTCCTCTGGTTTCTTTCCAGCCAAACTTGCCAAAGTAGGAAAACAGGGCTAGCGTACCATGCATCCTGCAAGAAGGAAGTTGAAGAAGGGGGATAGCCCACTCTAGACCAAAAATCTACCAAAGAGACAACGTGGATGTACTAGCACTGCCACTGCCACGTGTCCCATCAAAAGTGCCACAGTTGAAGAGTGAAGGGACAGTGAAAGAAAATGTGAGAGGAGTCTTCCTCCTCTCTATTACAGAGCACACACCTCGAAGGACCAGTAAATCCCCGCTTTTGAATATTGTCCCATGTCAAACATCTGTTCCACACTAAAGTCCATGTAAAATAGTTACACTTCGGCCACAAGAAACCATTCCAAACTTTCTTCCACCACTGAACTTCCCCTCTATCCTCATGCTGCTGGGAAATCAACTCCTAATATGCATAAGAGACCGTATACTTCCCCTTGGGGTTCAGGGACCAGGCTAACACATCGTTGTCCATAAGTGCATTACAACTACGTCGGGACAAAATATTTTTTAGGTCTGTGCACTCTGCCTCCAAACCAAGAATCGACCACTCCTCCGAGGACTTCCATCTAAAAATCACCACCTACCCTTGAAAGGAAAGGGATTTAAAGTCGCACACCCTTTTCTAGCCAGCTTCACAAAACCTCTGGGCTAGAGTACTTAGCTAAGGATACTGGCTAATTATAGGAGGGAAACTGTCCCATGAGTCATGCCAAAACTAGACCTCCACCCCACTCTTGCATATCCAGAAAAGACCCCTCTTAATCAGCATGGCTCCTTTCTTGAGAGTCACCCAAATTGTCAAGCCTTTACCAACCAAATCATACCATGGAATATCCCTCCTCAGAATCCCAAAAAAATACTTGTGGGACAACACTCTAGCCTAAAGTTGATCTTGCTCCACACACCAATGCCAGTATAGTTTGGTAACCAAAGTAGTACCAGATAGCACATACTACCATAATCCCAGCCTACCAAACCTCTTTGGGATGTAAACCATCTCCCACTTAAGTATGCTCCACTTGGTTGAAGATAAATTCCTAGCCCATAAAAACTATCTTGTTAAGGAGTCCAAGTACTTAACAAAGCTCATCGGCACCACCTGGATCATACACCTATAGATAGGAAGAGCCTGCACCATTGATTGAATTAGTTGAACCTGACCCACAAAGGATAACCAACTATGGGTCCAATGATTCACCTTGTCCTGGAATTTGTCTAGGATCGCCCGCCATGACTCCTTAGCCAGCTGGATAGCAGAGATAGGAATCCTGAGATAAAGCAGTGGGAGACTTCCAATTTGGAACCTGAGGATAAGAGCCACTCTTTGCTATATGGCCAGAGGGGTGTTAAAGAAAAAATAGATGATTTTACCTCATTAATTACCTATCTAGAGGCAACAAGGTTAAGATCCAGGCTCTTGCATATGTTAGATGCCTCCCTAATAGTACCCCTACCCATCAAAGCCACATCGTCCACAAACTAGAGATGGGATTGTATAGGGATTTCCGCTCCCCACTACCAACCCTGAATAGCACCATCACCCACATTTCTTTTGATCAATCAACCCAAGACTTCTGCCAATAGAAGAAACAAGTAAGGAGAAAGAGGGTTGCCTTGCCTCAATCCACGAGAAGTGCTAAATAGATTAGATTGCTCACCATTAATTAGAACTAAAAAGGAGGTCAAGTTCACACAACTCAAAACCCAACAAATCCAATCCTCTACAAAACCAAAGGTGCCTAAGACCTTCTGGAAGAAGGACCACCAAACTCTATCGTAGGCCTTTGACATATCCAGCTTGATAAACATCGCCTTCTCATTGGACTGGGTCATGGAATGTATAGTCTCAGTAGCCATCACCACCCCATCCAAAATCTATCGACCCTCTACAAAGCCACCTTGCTCCTCTGAGATAAGCGTAGGCAGCCACTTTTTTAACCTCTCAACGATCAGCTTAGAAATAATTTTATAAGCGACATTGCAGAGAGAACTGGGCCTAAAAAGACTCGGCCTATCAGCCCCTTCACCCTTAGGAATGAGTGCCAAGAAGGTGGAGTTCAAAGCCTGAAGCATTTACTTGTTCCTCTGAGATTCTTGAACAATAGCTAGGAGGTCAAATTTAATAATTTCCCAAAATTCCTCGAAGAAATCAATCAGGAAGCCATCTGGACCAGGTGCCTTTCCTTTTTGCATCATAAAGACTATCCTCCTTAACTCCTCCAAGGATATATCCCTCATCAAATGCTCATTCATATCCCTGGTCACCAAAGAGAGAATACAAGACAAGATCTGGACCTCTTCATTCGAGTCCCCCTGCACTTCTTCCTTGAATAACGAAGCAAAATACTACACTACCTCATTAATGATACCCTGTGTAGAAGAAATAGTCTCCCCACTGTCCAACACCAACGAAGTAATCCCCATGCCGTGGTGTCTAGCCCAAACCAAATTGAAGAAGAAGGCTGTGTTCTTATCCCCTTCTCTAAGCCATTTGATCTAGGCCTTTTGTTTCCAAAAGATTTCCTCCCTTAGTTTCCATTCCTCCAAATCTTTTAAGGCCCTGGCTTCCTCCCTTAGCAACACCTCAGTCACTCCCTCATCCTGAATGGTTTTGGTAATGACATTCAGCTCCATCTGTGCTTCAATTTTCTTTTGGAAAACATTCCCAAAACTTTGTCGATTCCACTTTTTGATCTGGTACTTGACGAATTGGAGAAGCTTAACAGAAGTATACATTACTATTCCCATAGTAGGCCTCATCATCCAAATAGGTCCAGGTCCTTGAACCACATAAGCTGAAACTTGAAAGGCACCTTCAGAGGCTCACGGGTAGAAGAAATGACCAATTTTATTGGCCAGTGGTCTGAGCCCCTCCAATCAAGAATCTCAAGGCAAGAAGACCATGAACCCCCCACCCAATAACAGGAGGTCATGAATCTATCTATACGCTCTACAATGCACCTGTCCCCCACTCTTTGATTATTCCAGGTAAAGAATCCATTAACTGGCTTGATATCCACTAAATTGAGTGCCTCAATATTATCCCAGAGTAGGAGAGAAGAAGGTTCCATCCGTGCATTACCTCCTCTCTTCTCTGTTAAATCAAGAATAACATTAAAGTCTCCTGCCACAATCCAAGGCAAATAGGGAAATAATTGACGAAGAAAGTGGATGTTTTTCCAAACAAGAAGTTTACCTTGGAAATCTGTGGGAGCATAGACATTAGAAAAAAGGACTGATTCCCCTAACTCAATACATGAAGCCACCAGAGATAAAGAAGATTTAAAGGAAATCTAGGACACAAGTTGGATCTTGCACAGATTCCAAAAACAAGCCATGCCCTGTTAGGACCTAGGTTCACACAAAGCTCTGACACCAATTGTCAAAATTAAGAGCACACTTGATTACCTTTGTATAAGCAACTAAACACAGAATTTAACCAGAATGATTAAGTAACTAGAAATTAGAAATAGCACAGAATATGAGAGACAATACCCAATTGTATTAATACTCTTCCAGAAGGAATTACAATAAAGAAGCTGCCACACTCTTCTTCCCACACCTCTAAGGCTCCCACACCTCTAGGGCATACAATAATCTCCCTCAAGAGTTCTCTCTCTCAATTACGATCACAACAAACAACTCAAACACAGAGTTGTTGTTCACCTCCACCAGTCAGTAATAGTACTGCCAGTACCTCCGAGTACTCCACGTACTCCAAGTTTGAGTACACCATGTACTCCAAGTAGATCTCACCTGATCTTGCTACCTATTGTGTTGCTAATCTCCCTGATCTTACTGCCACCTATAAATCAACCTAGTTTTGCATACCTGTAAACCTAGATCTCGCACACACACACACACACACACACACACACACACACACACACACACACACACACACACACACACACACACACACACACACACACACACACCTGCAGATCAACCGACCTTACTTACCATGTAGATCTAACCTAATCTTGCTACACCACAAATCAACCTGGCCTTGCACACCTACCAATCTAGATCATACACACATGAAGAACCCTTCTGATTCTCCACACCAGCAACCCTGTGGATCTTCTACCAGATCTTGTTCTCCCGTAGATCTACCTGATCATACACACTTGGCACTGTGGCACTATGAGGAGCTAACTTTGCTCTCTTCCCTCTGAAGGAGCTAACCTTGCTCTCTCTATCTAACACACTTTACAATATAGCCCATGAGTCTATTATATAGATCCCATGCAAATAATAATTATACTTTTAATTACAATAATTAGAACTGCAGCTCCAAGACTAAAATTAGTCTTTACATGAAAATAAACTGTTCATGAAACTAACAATTCTATAATTGCATAGGTGACCGACGTCGATCACTGTCTGCCTGGAGATGACCGACATCGGCTGATCCATGACCGATGTCGACAGCTTCCTGTTCACCTCTGACTGACGTCGATTGGCTTGACTGACACCAGCGACTATGACACTCAACACCTCCTCCATGTTTGCATCTTGGTGAAGCTTTTAGCTCCACAACCTAACAATCTCCCACTTGGAGATAAATAGCTACACTTGTACCTGTACCTGTACATTGTCTAATTTGTTTCCTGGCTTGTATCCCTCTTCAAGCTTAATTTTGAAGACCAACCACCATAGTGAACCCTGTGATGCTACTCCTATCATCCAAGTAACCTGCCACATCCGAATATACATACCCATGTAGAGAAGTCCCTAACCTCACATAGCATGAATCCCTGCTGTTGGTCCCTCTCAGATACCTGAGAACCCACTGAACTGCTCTCTAGTGCTTCTTTCTTAGATTGGCTATGAACTTGCTGACAACACCCACTACTGGGGTAAAAATAGGTCTAGTACACATGTACTTAACCTCATCATGTGAATTGGGACACTGTTCTGTGAACTATCCATCCATAGGTGTGCTAGTCAATTCTGCATCCTGCATCTTGAACCACACCACTACCTTATTCACACAATCATCCTGAGACAACATCAACCTGTGATCTTCCCTATCTCTAAGAATACTCATGCCAAAGAATTTCACTCCTCCTAAATCCTTCATGACATATCACTGAACTAATTTTACCCTTAGCTCAACAAAACCCTATATGTATGAACTTGCAACAAGCACATCATCCATATACAGTGACAGGATAATGTTGTGACCATTATCCACGTGGTAAAAATAAACATAGTGATTATAATGACATTGACTAAAGCCATGCTTTGTCATAAACCCATCAAACTTGTACCACTGTCCTGGAGCATACTCAAGACCATATGACCTGGCCTTTTGTCTCATGTGTCCATTCTCTCTCTTTTTTAACCAAGAAATCCATTCATCTTTCAGTGCTTTCTTTCCGGCTAGCATGAATCATACCTCCATAACTTAGGTGCAATATTCCTTATATCATCAATAAAAACTTTCATTTCTTGAAGAAAGAGAATATCAGGTACTTGACATCTAACTAATTCCCTAACAACCTTTTGTTTGGGACCACTATTCAGTCCCCTTACATTCCACGAGATAATGATCATTTCAAAGGAGTTAAGAAGTGTGAGTCTAAGGTCTTAACCATACCAGACTCCACCAAGGTCTCCCCAATCATCTTGAGTCTATCCGTATCCTTCTTGTGCCCCACTTTAGCACTTTTTTCTGACGTCCCCTTCTTTCCCTCCCTCTGGAGAATACCTAGGTGAGGAGAAGATTTTCCTTTCTTATCCAATTCTATCCCCACAACCCTTGCCAAAGGGTACAGGTCCTCTCCATTTTATTCCATGTCCCTATCTGTCACCTCCCCCCCAATTCCTCTATCTGCCCCTCAACAACCATGGGTAAGGCTGACTCTTCCTGAAGAACCACTAGAAGATTGGCTGAATTAATCTCTGGTACTGAACCTCCCACGAATTGCTCCACACTCATTAATCCCAAAATTACTTCTTGCAGGCCTAATTCATCCAAGATTTCAAACCTATTGAAAGAGTCATCATCCTACCTCTCCCTAAGGGTCCTCTTCTGGCCCCTATTATGGCTTTGAGCTTTCACCTGTAAAAAACCTTCAGCATCCCTGCTCTCCCCAACCCCTGATTGCTTCCCTTTGTAAGTGTTGGGAATGCTGCTAGGTGGCAATTGAGGATGTTGCTCCATTGGCTTAGCCTTCAGACATCTGTGCACCAAGTGTCCATACTCATGGCAAAGGTGACGCCTGAAGGGAAGGGTCTCATAGTCCAATTGTTGCACCCAAGAGTATGAACCCACACTCATTTCCAGTGCATCAGGTAGTGGTTTGCTCAAATCAATTTCCACACAAATTTGGGTAAAAGTCATCACTTTCTTACCTAAAGTCTAAGTTGAAGACCCCACCAGCCTTCCAAGTGTCGAAGCTAACATTAGGAGAATGTCCTCACGATAGCATTCAATAAAAATTTTGGGGAGCCTAACCCATACCAGAACCCGAGTTGGTAATTCCTCAGAAGGATTAAACCCAGCATGTCAAGGTTTAATAAAAAGTTTGACCTGATTGTAAAAGTATATCCCTCTTTCAAAAACCCTGTTACGGTCAGCCAGGCATACAAACATGACCATGAAGTAGTTATTTTCCAATAACGTGACCTCCATTTCTCCCTCTAGCTCCCACACTCTCCTGGCCCAACCCTCCAAAAATTGAAGGGAAACTTTCAAACCCAAAAACTTGCAATACAAAGAATGCTTGGAATAATATTCCACATCCTCCAAAATCATATCAAAAGGAATTACCAGTTTAGGTCATTCCTTGCATTTCTCTAGGCAACCATTAATCTTCATAATCCTGGATCCCCTGGGCAAGCTCCATTCTATTGCTCCTGGATTCTGGGAAGAAAACTCCTGACCTACTATTTTACCTTGTTGCTCCTGCCTATTCATGCCCACAGCTACACTAAAACTTTTGCCAAGCATGGTTTTTAAAGGCTCCAATTGAGCCATGATCATGCCCTCCTTGATCCAGCATGACCCTACGATGCCTCTACCTGATGTCGTAGCCCTTCACCACTCCCTCGCTCCCCCAAACTACACCTGCGCACACCAACCCACTACTTTGAACAGGCTAGGGCATGACCACCCTAGCTCGGTCACGACCTACACATGCTGCAACCCGTCATTCTCTTCGCAACCATATCTAGTTTGATATTGATCAGTGGTTTGATTGATAATTAATTGAGAATCACCATAGATCATTAAGTACCTGATATCCCACTGTACTAGAAGATGAAGTTTGAAAACAAATGCTTCATACTCAGCCATATTATTTGTACAATGAAAATTGTTGTGAAATACTTTGGGAATCATATCTCCTTGTAGTGTAAATAATAATATACTAGCTCAAGATCCTCTAAAAGTGAGGGAACTATTAAAATATAGTTTCCATATTCATATTCATGCTACACTTCTACCATTGTCATAATAGAATCATCTGGAGAGTTGAATCTAAGGGGTTGAGTGTCTATAATAGGGGCCTTTGAAATTTGATCAACAATAACCTACCCCTTGATAGCTTTTTGATTTTGATACCAAACATCAAACTCACTTAAAACCATGACCCATTTGGCCATGCAACCTGTGAGAGTTACTTTGGATAATAAACATTTGAGAGGATCCACGTTAGCAATAACAATGGTTTTATTGTTCAACATAAAAATGTCATAATTTTTGGGAAGTGAACACCATAGCTAAAAATGCCTTCTCAATATGTGTGTAATTGTGTTCATAAGCCACCAATTTGCAAATTAAATAATAAACTGCATGTTATTTACCTTGATCATCATGTTGGACCCAAAGTGCCCTTAGTGCATCTTAGTTGCTGAAATGTACAAAAGCAATGGTTATCTAGGTGTTAGTGGTCTCAAAATTGGTGGGTTGGCCAAATATGTTATGAGCTTTAAAAATTATAATTGACACTCTTGATTCCATTGAAATGTGATCCCTTTCTTCAAGAGATGTGTAAATAGGTGGCACTTGTCTACCAATTGAGAAATGAACCTACAAATAGACTGAATCTTTCCTTGCAAGCTTCAAAGTTGTTTAAGATTTGAAGGTGGAGGCATTTCAATAATGGCCTTGACCTTAGCAGGGTTGAATTTGATCCCTCCTTATGCTAAAATAAACCCTATTAATTTTCCTAAGGTGATATCAAAGACACACTTATTAGGATTTAGATGGACCTTATACTCATGAAGTATCTCAAAGATTCTCTGTAAAATGCCAGGATGTCCAACACATGTTCTTGATTTGGTTAGGATGTCATCAACATAGTATTCAAAAATATCATGCATCATGTCATGGAATATGGTAGTCATAACACATTGATAAGTATCTCTAGCATTCTTCAAGCCAAATGGCATGACTTGATAAAAAAATGTTCCTTATGAGGTGGTGAATACAATTTTGTGCTAGTCTTCTTGGGCTATTTTGATTTGATTATATCCATAAAATCCATCCATGAGGGAAAAAATCTAATACCTATTAGTATAATTTATAATCATGTTGATGTTGGGCAGAGGAAAATCATCTTTGGGGCATGCTTTATTGATTCTCTAAAATCAATACAAAGGCGTATACCCTATGGATTTTTGCTGACTGGAACTATGTTTGATATCCATTTAGAATAGTCTAGTGGTCTAATGAAGCCTGCTCCTAATAACTTATCCAATTTGGATTTTACCAAAATATTGATGTGTGGATATATCTTCCTCAATTTATGTTTAACTAGTTTCGCATCTAGATGAACAACAAGGTGATGCACAACCAAGTGAGGGTCTAAGCTTGGCATGTCTGAATATGCCCATGCAAAAATATCAATAAAATCCATCAAAATGGATATAATGTACTCTCACTCTATTTCAATAAGGGAATATCCAAGGTAAATAATTTTGGGAATCTCTAAGGCCAACTAGCAAAAATCTTAAGAAAGTCAAGAGCAAAATGCTCAAAGACTTGTTGTTCTGATGTGATGATGGTATTGGTTATAGAGATAGGACTTGATGAGCCTTGTGCATCCTTTAGGGATAAGCAAAGTTTCCCATCCAAGAGCACATAAAATAAGTTTTCACTCAAGGGCTTGTTTTTATCTTTGCTTTTTCCCTGACCAATGAGTGCCTCAAAGAGGTTTTCACCTAAAGACCTTGATGTTTTATGTTATTCACAACTAATAAAGTTTGCCTACTCTCCAAAGTAGGAAGAAGGATCCAAATAAAAATCAAAGCCTTGCTTATGATTACCAATGGGTAATTCATCTATAAGGACCATATACCCTAAAATTGATTCTTCATTCTAAAATTCATCAAGGCGTTTGACTAAATTTTACTGGTCCCAATCAATGAGTTCAAGATAGTAAAGGCATAGGGAATAATGAGGTGTTAAGGTCATAATGGTATTTGAATCAAATAAGTCTATGTTAGCAAGCTTGTTTAAAAGGCTATAATGGGATGTTACGTCACTACCAGGAGTCTCATCATTAGTTGATTTAGAATAATAACTATCAAAAGTCATGAGGTCACCCCTAAACGGTATAAATCCAAGACTGTGATTCAAATTAGGTGTACCAGCTGATAAAGGTTCCAAGATTTATTGCACTTGTGGGCTAAGGACTTTTCTTGTATACTCAAAATTATCCATAATATGATTAGGAATAGGATATTTTAGATTTTGAAAACAATCAACAATGTTGTTAGAATATAACTAGTCTCCCTCATTGAAAGCCTCTCGATCCTATTTTGGCAAAGTAGTAGGTATAAATACCTTCAATGGTTTTTGTGTTTATTTCTTATGTTGCCAAATCATGTTAGGTCCATTAGGGATTTTGGAAGGTTTGGGTTTAAATTTTTTTTTGGAATACTTAGACAACTTAGCAATATGTAAGGCATCCTTAAGATGATACGTGGAAATGTCCATGTCTTTTGTAACAACCTATTTTACAAGAGTTGAGAGGAATGGATAAACCAAAGTGGACACAAGGTAACTAGGGTTAATATAATTGGATTTTGGTGGATGTAAAACTATTTCCTTTTTATTATTTGTAACAAATTTAGAACCAAGACAATAGTTATAATTATGATATTCAACCTCTAGATGTTTGTAATACTAATAAGGCTATAGATTGATAGGAATAGTAACCTCAATCCCATCATGGGGAAACTTAAGTCACTAATACAAGGTAGATAAAATAGCTTGTACTTCATGTACCCAAGGATGACTAAGAAGTATGTTATAAATAACTTAATATCCATAATATGTAACAAAGTGTGATGGGACACATACCCAATAATGATTGGCAAATAAATGGTACCAAAATATTCTCTCTCGATGTTGTACAAAATATTCTCTCTAGTTGAATGTCCTTTATAGTGTAGGAAAATATTTGCATTAGTTTGAAGGATAACATATTCATCCCTAAACCATTATCCATAATAACACACTCTATTTTATGGTTTTCAATGAATAATTCAAAATATAAAGGGTTATTATGGCTTGGACCAAGAGTGGACACATCTTTTTGATCAAATGTGACTTGTCAAAATGAAGACAAATGTCCTACTAGTGTTTGGAATTGTTTAGAATTAATATCTTGGGGAATAGTGGATTATTGTAAAAGGTCATTCAAAATAGTTCTATAGACTTTAGACATACGCAAGAGATCTAAAATAAAAAATTATGTAAGTGTTTTACTCAGTTGGTCTGATAGACTATAAAGCTTTTCAATAGTAGGACAAGATAGTTTAGCCTTGACTGGCATAATATTTGACTTGGGATCTAAAAGAACAATATTCACATTGGGTTTAGTGGTAGAAGAAGAGGACAAAGGGCCCTGAAGATTAACTCACAAGCGTCTAATTGCGATTTATAAAATCTAAAGGTGGCAAGGAGCCATTATAATTAGAAGATGAAGGTAAAGGGCCTTGGAGGGTGACTCACAAGAGTCTAGTTGCATTTGAGCAATTTTGAGTTGATGAGGAACCATTATAATTAGAAGAAGGATGAGGACTAGAAATGGTAACTTATGCAAATAGAGGCACAACAAAATTACATGAACTCAACATGATGTTAATTGAGGGAGAGGGTGTTGACCCTATAACAATGGGTCTAGTACTATGAGGAGTACATGATGGTTCATGAGATTTAATAGTAACTGTGGTAATGTGGTTTTCAAAAATGCATCCCATGATGTTACTATAGTCATAAGGCACGTTATTGTAACCTAGGTTGTTAGCATGGGTATTATGATCTTGATTATGATTGTGACCTTGATTTTGATTCTATCACTAATTCTATCCTTGGTTCTGATTATTCCTTGGTGATTATTGATTATGTCAAGGGAATGGATCTTTATATATTCCCATATCTTGATTAGTGTCCTATGGAGTAAGTTTAATCTCAACTTCACCACTCTTGATCAAATATTCAATAAGGTGTCACAACTAAACAGAATGATAAACATCATGACCAATAACACAATGGAAATTACAATTTTTTTTACGTGATACCAATCGGGTTTGGGTTGATCTTCAGTAAATAGCCTTGGTATAGGCTATACAATAAAATTAGCTATTATGATTTTTTAGAACACTGCCTCAATAGACTCTCCTAGTTTTCCTAAGACTCTAAATTTGTTATTGAATACCCTTTGTGGAGGACTCTTTGTAAAGTGTTTGATGGATTAGGTGGAGATAATTACACATTTAGAGCTAACAGAGCCTACATCATTTGTACGTGTCTTGATTTAGTTACTCCATTTCTAACCATGTTTTTGTTCTTATTGAAACCCTTAGGTTCTCTATTGTAATTATTTGACTAAGAGATTGGGTCTGATTTGACATTTGACCCTATGAATAAATATTGACAAAGCCCTTGGTGATAAATGCCTTCTCAATATACACACCCTTATCTATAATTTCTTCAAATGTGTTAGCACAAGTAAGCCATAGATTATGTGCCACCTCAGGGTCCAATTTATATGCAAAAATGTCAACCAACTATTTATCTAGTAAATTATGTTGAAAGCACCCAGCTAATGCTGTCCAACACTGTGGATATGCTATGAAGCTTTCACCATCTCTCTATTTAGCTTTGTGCAAGTCAATAATGATCAATTCATGTTCAATATTATAAGATAAATGGTTGAATTTTTTTCCAGATAAATCATTCCAATCTACAACTGATCCCTTGGGTAACTTAAGAAGACAATATAAATCTTGTCTTGCTAAACTTTATGGAAATAAATGAAGCAAATAAATGCTACTGTAAGCTACCTCTTGGAATAACATAAAAATGCTTAAATGTCTTCACGAGGGTTTAATTTTCCTTTGTATTTATCAAATTTGGGTGCCTCAAAATGAGGCAAAAAGGGGACTTAGAGAATTATCAAATTGAATGGATATGGACACATCTCATCAAATTTATACTTCTTGATTTTTTTCTTGTCTCCAATCATGACACAATTTATTTTATCGAATTCCATTCTTGCATGTTTGGTGTATTGATATGTGGAATATAATTATGTTGGGGTGGTATGTGCCCCTACTACATGGATTTTTTAGGGATATACACCCTACGATCTATAACCTTATTTTGGTTTGCTCTTTGAGTTGAGTAAGTAAGCCATTGATTTTTGGGTTGATACACATTCCCTAAAGTTGATTGTCTTGAATTATACATGTTATATTGATTTTGGGGAGTCCATGGTCACTTTATCAAAGTACATGTTGGTTGAGAATAACTAGCCAAATTATTTTGGACAATTTCCTCAATATGCACTGAATGTTTTGGTCCTTGATTCTATGAAGGAATAAGAGGTTATTGATGATTACAAAATATATGATCCATGTCTAGCAAATCATGTTGCATAACCTTTTTAGACTTAGGTTGTTTAATAGAGTCATCTTGATCAATCATTAGTGTGTTCTTAACTAGAGTGTGTTACATTGGTTCAACCAAATTCCCTTGTTCCTTAGAAGCATCATTGTGTATTAAAGTAGTTACTAAAGAGTCAATTAAGTCTCTGATAAGTTAGTCTGCATATCATTGAATTATATTTTTGATCTAGGTGATAATATCTTGATCTTTATGTGTTGACTCTATGAACACTTCCTTTCCTTTACTAGAAGAAGCAATGGTTATTTTTACAACATGAGCGAGGAATTATTCTCTCTTTTGCTCTTCTACCCTAACTAAGGTATGTAAATGTTCCATATGAAAGTTTGATGTCAATCTAGCATCGGATTCAATCAACCTTAGGAATGTTTTATCTTTTTCCTATAGGGGTTGATGTTCAAATTAATCTTCCTCAAATCCTATGGTCATGAGAATGTTCTCAAATACCATGGAATTATCTTATATATCATAAAAGTGCTCTTCCTCATAGCTAGGGATGTAAGAGACCCCACTACGAGTATACCTTTACATCATGTCTAAAAAGGTTGTTCTCTACGTTTACTAATATTTGGAATAACAGCTTCACTGTACCTATACCTGTACACCGTCTAATTTGTTTCCTAGCTTGTATCCCTCTTCAAGCTCAATCTTGAAGACCAACCACCACACATCTTGTGGTGCAACACCTGTCATCCAAGTAACCTGCCATATCCGAAGTACTTGACCCTACATAACATGTTAACCTGCTGATAGTCCCTCTCATATACCTGAGAATCCACTGAACTACTCTCCAGTGCTTCTTTCCCAGATTGGCCACAAACCTGCTGACAACTCCCACTACTGGGGTAATATCAAGGAGTACACATGTACTCAACCTCATCATGTGATTGGGGACCCTGTTCTGTGAACTGTCCATCCATAGGTGTGCTTGCCGTTCTGCATCCTACACTACCTTCACACAATCATCCTGTGACAACATTAACTTGTGATCTTTCCTGTCTCTAGGATTACTCATGCCAAAGAATTTCACTGCTCCCAAATTCTTCATGACATAACACTGAACTAACTTTACCTTTAGTTTAGAAAAACCCCATATGTATGCACCTGAAACAAGCACATCATCCACATACAATAATAGGATAACATCGCAACCATTATCCAACCTGGTAAAGAAACCACAATGGTTACAATGACATTGACTAAAGCCATGCTTTGTCATCCACCTGTCAAACCTGTACCATTGTCCTGCAGCTTTCTCAAGACCATATACTCTAGCCTTTTGTCTCACGTGTTCATTCTCTCTCTTCTTTAACCCAGCTGGCAAATCTACCAAATCTACCGTTTAGTTTTCTTCCAAAGAATTCATGCCACGCTCCCACTGTTTCTTGGATCCTACCTGCTCTACTTCTTTAAAAATTCCTAGTTCTTGACCATCAGTGAGCAAAAAGTAGTGTAAAGAAGGGGAATAATGAATTTGAGGCTTACTTACACTTTTAGTCCTCCACATGGGTGTTTGAGACTCCTTGACAGCTTGTTGTCTACCCAAAATCTGTTCCAGTGATCGATGTCGGTCACCACCCAGTCTGCATCTAACTGACATTGGTTCCATGTGACTGACCTGACTATTGACGTTGGTTCCCTAACACCACTGACTATGCCTGTCTGCACATGACTGACATCAGCACCTGTCTATTCGACGTCGGTTCCACCTGACCGATGCCGATAACTATGTTCTCTTGTGAGTGATGACTTTTTACCTGCGAGCTCACTTAGAATCAAAACCCTATCCAAATTGCCCTACTTAAAAGTATCTAGCCCCATCCACTGATCTTTGTCCATCATCTCCTCCATAAACACCAAGGCTTTCCAGTTATTAAGTTTGTCAAATACATCAGACTTCCTTTTCCTACAATAAATCCAATCCTTTCTTGTAGCATCCCACTGCTCACAGAAATCTCGGTCTATGCTTTCCAAAGCTGAACTCTTACCATTTGACTTAAGAACATCCATTCCCTTCTCACTTATGTGACCAAGCCTACAAAGCCACATCTTTGCAATAGAAGTGGAATCAGTAATACAAGTAGGTAGATAAAGAGTACCTACTTTCTTACCACATGCTAATTCAAGTGCATCTTTGGTTACATTCCAAGAATCCACTATGAGAGTTACTGTGCATCTCTCATCACCCAACTTTCCTAAATAAATTAGCCTCATCTTCAGAATTGGGACTTGCATGACCTCCTTCAACACCCATGTATTGGCCGTCTGCAATTTCAGTCGCACTTCCCCTTTGCCAATACTTTGACAAGGCTCACCAACCCCTAAATAAATCTTTCCAAAGTCTCCATGGACCTTAACATGGAAAAATACTTTATTTGAGGCTGCATGGAAAGAGGCAATAAAATCTATAAACCAAGATTCTACTTTATCCAAGGAACATATAAGAGCAACCAGTGCAACAATCCATGCAACAATACCTGCTTTTTTATTTCCTTCATGCTGATCTGATACCAACCAACAATCTTTCTTTTCTTGCTCTTTCTTTTCATAACTCCGTAATTGATCATTTCTGCCTTTGAATTCCTCCATTCTTAGTGTACTTTCTTCTACCATTTCTATACTCCCACTCAATCAGAAACCCCTGAGAGTGACCTGTAATCAAACACAAACCTGCTCCCTGCAACCTTAGCTCTGATACCACTTGATAGGATCTAGAAAGCACAATTGATTACCATGTACAAGTAACTAAATGTGGAATTTAACCAGAAGTAAATAGTAACTAGAATTTAGAAATAACATAGAATATGAGAGACAATACCCAATTGTATTAATACTCTTCCAGAAGGAAATACAACAAAGAAGATGCCACAGTCTTCTTCCTTACACTCCTCTAGGGCTCCTACACCTCTAGGGCATAAACAGTAAATCTCTTCAATAGCTCACTCTCTCAATTACGATCCCAACAACAACTCAAACACAGAGTTGCTGTTCACCTCCACTAGCCAGTAATAATACTGCCAGTCCACCAGTCAGTAACAATACTGCCAGTATAAACAAGTACACAATGTACTCCAAGTAGATCTCACCTGATCTTACTCCTTGATGTGTTGCTATCACCTTTGATCTTTCTACCCCGTAGATCTCCTTTGACCTCACACACATACACATGCAGATTAATTGACCTTACTTACCACATGTAGATCTTCTACCTGATCTTGCACACCTGCAGACCAACCTGATCTTAAATACCATTAAGAACACTTGTCCTCCAAACCAGAACCCCTGTGGATCTTCTACCAGACCTTGCTCTCTCACATATCTACCTGATCATACACACCTGGCACTATGGCACTATGAGGAGCCAAGCTTGCTCTCTCTATCTAGCACCCGGGGAATCCCTACTTTGATCCCTCACCCTTTACAATACAGCCCATGAGTCTCTTAAATAGATCTCATGCAAACAATAATTAGACATCTAATTACAATAATTAGATCCACAGCTCCAAGACTAAAATTAGCCTTTAACATGCAAACAACTGGTTCATTAACAAACTGTTCATGAACTAGCAGTTTTGGAACTACACAGGTGACTGACGTCGGTCCCTATCTGCCTGGAGATGACCGATGTCAGCCAATCCCTGACTGATGTCGGCAGCTTCCTGTCTACACCTGACTGACATCGGTTGGCCTAACCGACGTCGGTGACTGTGACACTCATCAACCTCCTCCAATGTCTGCATCAGTGAAGCTTTTAGCTCCACAACCTAACATGTTTTATCTTTTTCCTCTAGGGGTTGATGTTCAAATTAATCTTCCTCAAATCCTATGGTCGTGAGAATGTTCTCAAATACCATGGAATTATCTTGTATATCATAAAATTACTCTTCCTCATAGCTAGGGATGTAAGAGACCCCACTACGAGTATACCTTTACATCATGTCTAAAAAGGTTGTTCTCTACGTTTACTAATATTTGGAATATGTTTTGCAAATGATAACAAGGTGTGTTTTAATTTTCTCCAAATAAGTGATAAGGTATTAAAGAGACTATAATAATAATAAGGTGACTTAGTACCACACAATTAGAAGAAATGGTTCACAAAATTACTCAACTTTGGTGGGTTGAAATCATTAAATCAGAAGAGGGTATGATAACTCAAAAACCTATAGTGTAAACTAGTAAACTAAACGTAGGTTTAGAAATATTTCAATACCATAAAATCTAGTTCAACTTCGATGAGTTATTACTAGAAATTCCTTTAGATTAGGAAGGTAACAATGCAAATTAATAAAATCAAGATGTAAAACATACAATAATTCCTAAGTATAAAACTAAAACTAAACGGGTAGCACAATGCCACCACATGGTACTAAGAGGTAGAATAAAACGTGTTCTAGAACTTAGAGTATAAGTGACATGCTAGATAACCTAAGTTCACAATGATCAAATGATGATGGGTCTATAAATGACCTTTAATACAAACAAGAAATTATACCCAAGTTAACTCAAACTAAGTGCAAATGGTAAACCAATTAACATGTTGGTCTAGAACTTAGAAATGTGAGATTTTGAATTTGAATTAAAAAGTGAAGGACTTGGATATTTTTGGAAAATGGTTTAGACTAAAATGGATAACATAACAACATTGTTTAGATAACACAAACACAATGTTTCAAATGAGGATTTGAATAAGTCAAAAGATGATTTTGATTTGGTCACCATAACTTCTCCTTATTCAAATAAAATGGTGGACAACAAATATGTTTGGTTGATGTGTTTTTTTAACAAATAAGTTTGACTCAAATCAAGACTAAATAAGTAAAGGATAAAAAGACCAAGTACAACTAAGTAAATCATCCTAAGCACTAAACTGACAAGGTTGCTTTGTATTGTTGAAATTCATCTATATACATGCTCTTGGGAGGATTTTAAGTGTTAATCTAAAAATAAAAGTGCATGAAGTAGTAGGTTTTTTACACCCCCATCTCTCAAGAGATTGTATAGCAACATGGACCTTTAGGCTACTCACCCTACATCAATAATAAGTCCACAATAAGTGGGGTTGTTCTAAATCTTAAATTTTTTATTGTCTATATGGTCCAAATGTGATTAACACTAGAGATGACTCATATCAATGAGTTTATATCGATTAACTTACTATGCAAGGGTCTATTCCTTTACATAGTGATTCCATCTATGTACTACTTAGTGAAATCCCTTGGTTAACCAGACTTGACTCAGGTTTTCATTATGAGATGTTAGCCTCTCAACCCCTAGCTCTCATAATATATGTGACTTGATTTATACACCTCATTGTGGAATAGGATTGAAATAATGCTGGGAGATGAAACCCTAGGTAAAAGCTTCCCTAAAGAACTCGTGAAGAAGCTATAAACTCCCCTTCACAAGCCAAATTTCATAAAATAAAAATAAGTGAAAAGACTTTAGAGTTTGATTTTAGATCACCCAAATCATATGGGTTTTAGGGAGATCCTTGACAAAGTCACAATTACAAGGAAAAGGTGCTTTTGGTCACCCAAGTTCCCTAAAGGGGATGGGGGGAGAGCATACATGCACTCTTTATTTTGCACAAAAAACAAACAAATGATAAATGATCTACCATAAAACAACACACTTTTAAAAACTTTGTAATTTAAGTGAGTGTAAATTTTATGCACCAAAAGTGAAGTGTTTGATGAATTTTTTGGCCCCTTGGCCTTAATTCCAAACTTTGAAAAACTTTCATAACATAACTTAACACAAAATCATCTAAATTCTTTTTAAACACCAAAGGGGAAGTTTAAGACTTAATCAAGCTTAAAGTTGACATTTGTCCAAGCATGTGACCTATAAATGTTAAAGGGTTTCCTTCTGCTTTGAAGCATAATTATTAATGAAACAAGCAAGATTTAAAAACTTGCTCTCGAGTTCTTTATTTTTATTACACAGAGACTGACATCGATCAATAATGACTAATGTTAGTTAAAACAAGACTAATGCCAGTTGTTAAAGACTGATGTCAATTACCTGTGAACCCTTAGGCAAAAAACTTTTTTCACAAAAAACACTTGTTAGACCAAGTTAGAATAAAATCTCCAACAAAGATCTAGATCATGCAATATAATGTTTAGACAGAGACAAAAAACTAAAATATTAACTTAGAATTTTTTAAGAAAGCTTAAAAATCCAAATTTCATGTCATGTTCTACCCTGCACTAGAATCAATGTCGATTAGACAAGATCGATGCTGGTTACATAGAACCGATATCAGTCACTATGTAAACTGTGTCAACCAAAAATAAAAAATAAAGGAAAATAATGATAAAAATTTGATTTTTAAGGATTTTTAAGAATGTTTTAGGAAATCTAAGATTGTCAAATTGCTCTTCTTGATTGAATGGGATGTGTGGTCTCATTGGGCATGCCAAGATGTAGATATGGAATCCAAAGATAGTTAGATCAAGCATTAGTCATGAAAACTCAAGAAAAAAGCATAAGAACATAACTATTTAAGCCAACGCTTTTGATGGGGTTTGGAAAATGACAATTAAGAGATAATAAAAGAAAGCACATACATAATACCTTCCCACAAGCATCCCATCATCCAAATGTGGCTCAAAACATGATTTTCCCCTTGATTTGGTGCTCAAGTCTTGATCAATGATGCAAGGCAAAGCTCCTCCATCATCTCTTGTGCAAAAATGAAACTAGGCTCATGATATGAAATCAAATGTATGCCTATAAATGAAGATATACTATTACAAATTAATCATAATAAACACCACACACAAATGGTTTGTGGGGATAATTCTACATAATAAGTTTACACAAATGAAGTTTAAAAATGGTGGTCTTAGTCCTCTTATTTATACATTTTTGAATTTAATCAAGATCAACCATAACTGTCCATCTTGAGATCCATATGTGTGGCCATGAATTAATCTAATTTTTTATAATTAATTGATAAATACCCTCATAAATATTTGGAAGGAAGGGGTATTAAAGAGGCATGGGAGGCCTTAAACCTGATAATTGTTGCATTTATGGCTTATGGATGCCACCCCACAAATGATGCCATTTGATGATACAAATATTAAGAATCAATCTCCAACTAAAAGATATTCAATAATTTTCATGGATTTTCCACTTAAGCCCTTGATTTGGATTAATTTGCCTAAGTGAGACTAATCAAAATTTATTCAATTCTTTACAAATTAGCTACACACTTTTAATCAAACTGATCAGAATATCATATTACCAAGTCATAATTTGATTGAAGTGGAATTAGAAGGTGATGTTAGTTGCGTATGGAACAATATCCTATTTAGGATGTTATCAACATGAAATAACACATACGCATATCGTGTGCTTCCAAATTAGAGGAATTCAGTGATTTAGAGTGCCAAAATGTATTTTCATCATTTTGACTTGAAATGATTTGAGAAATTTTATTAATCACATAAAATGCATTTCCCCATTTATGAATACATTATACTAAATTGACACTTGTATATAATAAGCTTGAACCATTTAGTGTGTTTAAAGTGATTTTGGCCTAAATTGTGCATTTTCACAAATTTTGAGTAAGATTGATAATTTCAACACAATGGCATTAGAAATTGGATGTCTACACATACCATAGTAACCCATAGATCTAGTGTGTTAGCAAAAAATGTCAAGTACATAGAACATGAAGTATACTAAAAAAGCTTTAATCATGGATAAAGACACATGGAAGTACATATATGAGCTCAAACATGGTAATATAAAATGACCATAAAATGATATACCCTGAATGTAGTGTGAGCAAAGAAGGTAGATGACCCCAATGTCCTAGTGACATGTGTAGAGGGAAATCCCAACATCCAAAAATACATAAATCATGTATCTGTGTATGCTTATATCACACTCAAATAAAATCATGAAACACGTGTATGTAAAATTAATTGATTTGATATCCATCAACATGGAACTAATACATATATGTCAAGGAGCTAATAGAATATGTAGATGCTAAAAATATTTTTGGATTTTTTGAATGCTTTTTATTGTTTTAGTATTTTTGGAATATTACACCCTTAGGTTACATCATTTACATGAATGTAGTGATAATTGAAGTAATCACCATACACAATGGAATCTAGCTGGGAATAAAAATGCTCAACTATAATGATCATGTGGTAACTAGGTTTCTAGTTTCAGTTTAAACACTGTAACTGATTATCTATGGTAGTATCAAGTTTATCATATTTATATGTTGTGTAATTAGTATCATCAAGATCGTACCAATCTATATTATCATTAAGGTCATAATCATCAATGTAATTATTTTTATAGGAAAAAATTAACTTCTTAGGTCATTCTTGAACATGTGATATACCATTTGGAGTATTTGTATATAAATAAGGAAACGTGCCATATTATTATTGTGAGATTTTAGTATGCCATTATTTTTATTTATGTGCACCTTAGATGTCAATACCTCATGCACATCCTGAGTTATATGGTATACCTTGCCTTTATCTATATTTAGTTATGTACTTTCTAGAGATGGATTCAACTGATATGTACCAGGTCCTATAGGTAAAGGTATTGAGTGGATCAAGATGAAGTTTGTTGAACTATTCATCTACCATATTGGTATTATGAATATCATAGCCACTATCATATTTAAATTGTGCCCTTTTGTTATTTGGTATTGATTATCAAAGGGATCTCACATGGTTTAATTTGTGGTGGTTTTGGTAGCATTGGTTCCTTTGGTAATTGTATATCATTAAAAAAATTTGAAACCTTTGGTAAGAATATTTACTATATTTCTTTGTTATTTTAACCCTTATCTTGATTTGAATTATCTTTGGTACACATATTTATTGTTTTTGTACTTGTGCTTTAGGATAAGTACTCATAATGTGAGTGGTTTTCTTAATTGATGTTCAAATATAAGATCACCACTATGTTTGTGACTTTGTATTTGGTTATTCAATATAAAACACCAATCTATATGATGCCCATGCATTCTATGGTATTTTTTAACCCTAATTTGGATTATGAAATCCTAATTGGGTAGATAGGGTTAAGGATATATAAATGATAGGACACAAGGGTGAATATCAAATCTACAACAGGCCAATTAATGTGCTAAACTTAGATGTATCATATGTTAATTTTATTAAACTAATATAGGTTATTAATAGAAAGTACAACTATGCTAGATATAAAAATGCCATAAAATAGTTTACTTAGCTAGTTATGATGCTAATGTAGATTTGGATTCGCTATAGTAAGAAATTAGGCAAGAATATAGTTCTAGAACAATTGTCAAATTCTAGATCTAGTACTTGTGGCTCTTTGGACAGTTGCATCAGCCTAGGATATGTTAGGTGTGAAGCCACTATTCATATCTCACTATTCATGGGCACTATTCATAGTCACTATTTATAGTGATGTGGCATCTTGAGATGGCATATTAGTGATGTAGTATATAGGAGTACAAATGATGTGGCATATAGGTTACATGGCATACAGGGGATGTAGTAGGTGGACCCATGGTGGGTCCCAGGATGTGATCAGGATGATGTGATAGGTATGGGGTGTAGTATTCCACTAGAGGACATAGGTTTTGTCCTTAGTGAGTCACATGTGGGTTGTTACATGGTGCAAAGGATAAAGGGTCATGCATGGGTTGAATTTGTAAGGGGACCCATGATTTACATGTGTAGAGAAAGTCAAAAGGTGATTACAACACCCTTTGGACTTGTGTGGTCACATGGAAGAAGATGATAATATGAGCACTATTACATATTATCCTTACATGTGTGAATGGGGCGCAATTCTAGGAGTCACATGGGGTAGCTTGGATCTTGTCTAAACTAGAGCATCTAATTTTTTGACCCTTAGAGATGTAGACAAGAAAAACACTATTGAGTGTTTGAACTCACTTGTGGGAGTGGGGAGTAAGTTTTGGAGCCACATTAAGGTGGCCTTAGATCTTGTCTAGTGTAAGGTCATTTTTTGATGACTTTTGGTATATGGAAACAACCACCACTAAGATCACATGACACCCACTCAAATGTGGCAATTTTTTTGTGTAGCCATGAAGTTTATCCCTCTCTCTCTCTCATGTAAAATGCTATAAATCATTGATTTCTCTTTGTATTTTATGAGAAGCCAATTGGGGTTATTCACTCTTGGATCATTGTTGTAGGTTGGAACTTGGAAGGCATGGAATCTTAGCTCACCTATATGCTTGGGTTATAATCATCATTCATGCTTAGGTGGGTAGATCCTGCAAGGCTTAGATGAGAGCATAACTCACCTAGTTTGTATGTAAGCATGGAGTTCCTTGAGGTTAGAGGTTAGATATTGAAAGGCTATGTTAGCTTGGCTCACCTAGTTGGAGCTTATAGGCTTGTTATATCAGCTCATATAGATGTTATTTTAATCTTTGGAGCTTACCTTGGATGTTATGGTGTTATCATCATCATGGAGTTGCATGTTATAGCTGGGATGTTGGACCCTGTAAGGCTTGGTTGTAAGCTTAGTTCACTTGAGTGCTTGTAAGCACTATAAAGGAGTTGTTAAGAGGAGATGATGTTGTAGAGAGATTTTTGTTGATGAATATGAAGTCTGGATGTTGCCTTTACCCTGTGGTTTTTCCCTTGATGGTTTAGAAGGGTTTTCACATATATCTTCTATAATGTGTTTTCTCATATTTTATATTTTTTGTAGCTTATTTTATCTCTACATTTAATTCTTGCACATTTTTTAGGATTAGGCCTTTTTAATCCTAAAAAGATAGTGTGTCAACATTAGTGTATGAGTTTGATGCTAGTGTCTTGTACATAATATCTACTCAAACAAGATGTAAGCACTTAGATGCTTTTGGGTTTGTCTTTGCCTTCACCTTGTTGCATTTAGATCTGGGTCATAGACTATCACTCCTGGTGAAATGTAAAACCCTAGCTTTCCATGTTTAAAGTGACCTTGGATAAAAATGGGTTAGTGGGAACATGGTGTCAAGCTAAAGTTTAAAGACACTATTATCAAAGGGTGTTCCCTACATAGCCAATACTCTAAAATAGGGCCTTAGACTCATGTAGTTCTTCCCTACATGTTGGCTTATGTGTGAATCATACAATGTGTGTAAAACAAGTATAACAGTGACCTAGCTTGTAACTTAGTGAATATGATCTTTTGATTGCTTCATTAGTACTTCATATCTATAAATGGGCTATTCCTTTGGATGATATCAAAATAGGGTAGAATAAAAAATCTTTTGGTAACTTGAGTGCTTTTTTAATGCTCTTTTGGTCTGATAATTAGGTGAGGAATGAATGAGGGTTGATATTATATTTATACCAATCCTATCATGAGATGACTCATATTAAAGTACTTAGGCCAACCATTATGATATGTTTCATTTGCAAATTGGATGAATTTAGGGCTTTAGACACCTGCGTTGGGTCAAGATAACAACATCAATGCTATTATCTATCCTAGATGTTAGTGTCCAAAGATAAGGAAAACAAGCATGGGCTCAAAACTTGTAGAGGTATAAGATAAGTACATTTTAAGCATTATAAGCAATATGGGATGTTTGTGTCATCAATATAATGTTAGTTAGACTAATAAATAGGTCAAGGCATGTACGGAACTAAGAGGAACAACCAAGGTTTGAGTTTTGCCAAGTATACAAGACTGAGGTGCTATATAATAACAAAATATCATCTACAAGTATTCGTGATAATATTTGTATCTCCTTATAGGATACATGTGAGGTAGTTTGATCACTTTGTCTCAAATCATTTCTCTTAGGGTTTCACTTATCTATTAATAACCTTTTGGTCACTTTTGGAATCCCTTGTTTTGGATGCATTTTGTTTTAGCTTTTCATTTGGATGTCAAACCATGTTTGGCACAACATTAACAGATGAGGATGTAAACACATAATTAACACTACCATGTAATGGATTTTGTACAAGTGTAATGTGTTTTTTTAACTCTTTTATTAACTTGCTCATACTAGTGATTTGATCTACTAGGGATTCACAAGCACAAACCCTATGTAATTGAGATTGATTGCCTTCATTGAAATTATAGGGTTGGCCACCTTATCCCTTGGATAAGTGATAGCCTAGACCTAATTAGAGGTATGAGATATATCTCCCTCCTTAAGGTTAGGAAGATAAATAGGCTCCTTTATATCCATTTTTAATGTTCTAAAAATTGATATGAGAATAGGATAAGAAAGACATACAAATGCTAAGGAACAATCAACCATGATACAATAAGGATATACATTTTTTAAACTACTGACTATGTTTTTTTAAAATATGATAGAGGTTTTTCTATAAAAATAGGAAGTGAGATAAATCCATAAAAATAGGGGGGAAAGTACAACGTACGACCTATAGGTTTAAATTTACTAAAAATGGTAAAATGTTAAATTCACACAACCCATACAATATTTTGGCAAAACAAAAGAAGTTTTTGTATATATAAAAATAATTGTGAAAACCTCTAGATAATATGAAATTCGATCTATTATGAATCAAAAATATGTCAAATAATGTGAAGTGCTTCATAGGCAAAACCCTAGAATATTCCCAATAAAGAATCAACAATTTTGATAAAATGGTAATTTATTTATGAGATCTGAGAGAGTTTTTGAATAGAATATTATTTTTGATGAAACCAAAAAATTAATTTAAAATTAATTACACCATTAATCTTGTATGTCAATATTTATTAAAAATAATAAATAATAAATTATAAATTATAAAAATTGAAAAATTTGTATCAAATTTTAGCGAACAAAAAGAGGGTTTTTAGTATACCAACCCAAATAGTAAATACCTCTTAGGAATTTTTAAATACATATTTTTGGAGGCTGAAATTCACTAACAAATGAAGAATCATATTAAAAGTGTATGCACACAAATCCGTTGTAACCATAGGAGGGTAAAACTCTACGGTAAAGTTTTAAATCTAAAAATCCATCATAACAAGTTGAAACCCTAGGAGGCTTGGAGCCCTAGATCAATATTTTTTGCATTCACATGAATCAGGTTCACCAAATGTTTAACCCTAAAATCTAAATTAAGAAATCTAGGGTTAAAGGGGATAGAGATCGCCTAGGGCACAAGGGTGATAAACTATCTCTATAGTAGACTAATTAATTACAAAACTCAGATAAAACATATAGTGAATTTATTATACTGAGATATGTTAAAAATAGAAAGTATAGATATGATAGATATGGTAATGACAAATAAATAAGATAATTATTTGGTTGTGCTATTAATAAAAATCTAGATCTAGAATAGGTGGGAAACAAATTGGAAGAGTATTCTAGAATAGTTGCCAAATTCTAGATTGAGTGCCTTTGTAGCTGTGGATACTTGTGTCAGCTTGGGATGGTTATGTAAATGATAGTGCCTAGGTCAGATGTAAGTGTCTTATATATAATACCTACTAAAATTAGATGCAACCACTTATATGCTTTTGGGTTTTTTGTTGTCTTCACTCTGGTGTATTCAGATCTAGGTCATGGACTATCACTCCTTATCAAATAGCAAAACCCTAATTCTTCACCTTCATAGTGGCTATGGGAAAAAATAGGTTAGTGGGAACATGGTTTTGATCTAACCCAATTTTTTTTTTTTGTGAATGAGTGTTGTCTACATAGCTATTACTCTAAATAGGGCCTCAAACTTATGTAGTTCTCCCCTACGTGTTGTCTTGCATATGAATCATGCAATATGTGATAAGTAAGTACAACACTAACCTGGCTTATAACTTTGAAAATATAGAACTTGGGATAATATTTTATTAATTTAGACATATATATATTTTATCCCTATGGATGATATGAAAATAGGATAAAATAAGGAAGCTTTACTCACTTGAGTGTTTAATTGAATGCTTTTGGTAAGTTGCTTAGTGAGCAGCTAAGAAGTTTATAGGTGAGGAATGAATGAGGGTTGATCTTATATTTATACTAATCCTTTTAGAGAATATATCATATAATATTAATTAGTTTGACCATTAATATATGTTTCATTTGTAAATTAGATGACTTTTAGGTCACTGGACACTTGCGTCAGAGTAGGACACCTATGTCGACATAGGTGTCTATCCAAGATGCAAGTGTCTAGGGAATGTGAAAACATTTAAAGATAAAAAAATTTAGAGGCATAAGATAAATAGGCTTTAATAATTATATTCAAGATAGAAGGATTGGGTCATCAACATAATACTGGTCAGACTAAGAGATAAGCCAAGGGGCATAAAATAGAACATATGCGAGACTTGTGAAAGAAGGAAAGGTCTAGAACTGAGAGGAACAACCAAGTTCTGTGTTTTCCAAGTGTATAAAATTGAGTTGATATATAATTCAAAAATATTGGTAAATTAAATAATTCAAATCTTGGTGTAAGGGGATCATAAATTTATCCACTTGTACATCTAAGGATTTGAGAGTAGTTTATCTTATTACCTAATGGAAAACTTGATTTCATGAAATGAGGATTGAGTCTTTCAAATAATATACTTAGAAATAAATAATCTTTTCCTTCCCTCTTAATAAAAACATAACCTCCTCATTCTTATCTCACTTTTATTTTTTTTAATGCCTTCAATACTCATACCTGTCACATGCACTATTTTATCTTAGAAACCATGAATGATACACCCTTCATAACCACTACTTGAGCCTTCAAAGATTTTTGGAGGGCACGTATATTGCAATTAGAGGGTGTAATTTTCATCTTGGTGGGACATTTTTAGGTCATTTTTATTGCATTTAGTAAATGTAATGGAAATTTTCTAATGTTTGTTAGCACACTCTTCTAGATATTTTTTGTTGAAGATCGAAGGTTGGGATCTAGTCTAATAGGTTATGTGACCCTCCCCGTAATCTTTTTTTTGAATTTTTATCTCTTATGCAACCTTTTGTGAGACATATTCTACATATGGACTCCATTTTCTAAGCCATTTTTTTATTGCATGTTTTTCCACATCATATGAAACCATGTTGTGCATTGGCTTTGAAAATTCACTTTTTTCCCTTACCTTGTGAAGGGTACATAACATGGCCTCATTTTCAGAACCCTATCAAGGAATTTTTTTCTCTTTACACATGGAACCTTTCTATCAAGACTTGTGTGTTTTTAAACATGTGATTCAAGTTGTGGATTTTGGGACACTCATGTAAAAAAATTTATCGTTTCCTTGTATTTTTTAACACTTTGACATGATGATGGTTCTTTGTGACTTATCATATCCCCAACATTAGTTCATTTTAATGTGTTTTAAATAGTGGATTTTAGGAGTTTATTCACCATATTGAGCATTCATTGGTTAGTTTAATCTGCCATGTCCACTCATGTCATTTATTAAGAGATAATTGAGGCCCATTTCTATATACCTCGTTGCATTTTCTAAGATAAATTCTACATCTTTTATATAAATAAACACCTTCATGTGTATGTGTGCTTTCTCTATTTTATGGAAATAATGATTTTGGTTTCCTCACATATACATGGATATCTTATTAGTAACTTTGTTTTTTAGAATCCATGTGCATATTTCAGTATGTCTCATCTTTTGATGGCATTCTTTAGTGTACTCTTATATATTTTTAAAACTTTCCTTGATAGCATGACCTCCTCCATGATACAAGTGACATCTAGTATCCCCAACATTTATTAGGGTTCATAATTACCCATAGGTATCCATTTTTCATGGCATCAAAATTACCACACTATTTTAATGTTTTGAATAGTGGATTCATACCACTCATGTAGATATCATGGGTTTTTCACAATGTGTTCAATTTTGTTTTGAATAGTATCATCTGAGTGTGGATTAGGCCACCTTACAATCTTGTGAAGCTCACCACTATTCTAAAGCATCACCTACTTCACAACTTGGCCATCATCTTGAGAGAGACATCCATTGTTGTTACCATATTGTATCTAATTCAACATTAAGGGGGATGAGTACGCAATGCTTCCTTGTGTCCTTTCTACCCAATTTTTTGATATCAATGTTTATTCTAAGTGAACCTCATACAAATCACTAGTTCCTAGTTTTACCTAGCAATTACAATGGCTTGACACCCATGTATTCTTGAAATATGGATTTACATCCATATGGAAACTTGACATCACACTGTATTTTCTTGATATGTGTACATAAGTACCTCATCATGCCTTGTTTTCAGGATATTTTTTCTAATTATTTTAAGAATATATTTTTTTTTTATAGACCTCCATAAGTTTCACTTAAGGGGGTTGTTAGTGCAAATATTAATTTTGTACCTTTGGTTAAGATAACTTAGGTAGTTATATTTTCCACTAAGGCCAGTTAGTGTGTGCACTTGCCCAAGTATATATTTAATGCTTACCTACCTCACATGTGCTACCATAATTAGATGAAACCTTTATTGTGCCAATATTAAAAGGGAAAGAAAGGTATACATTTGTTATATATTTTCTTCTCTTTTGTATTTTACACACCAAAAATACATACACACAAATGTTAAATATTAAGTGAAAAATCTATAATATATTGTTTCTCATTTTATTTCTCCTCTTCTTGCCTCTCTCTTGCATGAGATATGTTTTAGTGCTTATTTGATCATGACTAGAACAAATATTGATATCAAAAAACCTAAGAATCAAACACACCCCAACCTAGTAATTTTAGAAAAAAATTAATAATTCATGTTCAGTTTTAGTTTTAGATTTCATGTTGGTGTTCAATTTTAGAACGGTATAGTGAAATAGAAGTGTAAAGGGTGTATTTGGAAAAACATTGGTTACTTCAATAACTAAAAAATTATATTAGCAATGGAAGAAAAAGGTAATTCTCACTAGTTTCAACTACTTTAGTTGGAAAGGGTATATTACATATGTGCTTCTCAGTAGGGGCATTTACTACATGGCCATGATAGAATAAATTGTTCCTTTTTACCTTTTCAAATGAATCAAATGAAAAAATCATTGTGACAAAACAAATCCAATGTCCCTTGAATTAAAGTTTCACTTTCAGGGAGTCATGAATCCTTGGGAAATTTTGAACATCTTGGAGGATATTTTTGGGAAGCATAGTAATATATGAGCATGTTAGGTGGAAAGTGAGAGTGGAACTCTCATTCTAGACAACTATCATTAAATTTCATCGCTTAAGTTAAATGCTTGATAATTCTAATTATTGAGATAAGTGTAACCAAGACTAATGACCAACTCATTATGAGTGTTTTTTTTAAAATTGGGTCGGCCCTAATTAGTCTTCACCCCAAATCACTACACATAGTAATATTTTTTTGGTATTGCATATGTGACACCAAATTTTGATAAGTTCTATGAGCAACTTTAGAGATAACATGGAAAACTAGTTTTCATTTGTGACATCCAACCTGGATGTACAAAGCAACATGCATTAGTTGTCAATGATACTAATGTGACATCACAACCTAATTTTAAAAAAGGAAAGGGCCTTACTAAAGAAAAAATAAAAGCAAATCCTAGGCCTAAGGGAATTAATAAACTTATCAAAAAAAAATTCCTCATCAAAGAAAAAGACAAAGGTAAAATGAATGAAAAAGTTGACAAAGAGAGTTACAAATTTTGTGGTAAATTAGACCATATTAAACATTGATGTTAAAAAAATGGCACATTTGGAAAAAGAGATGATAAAAATGTAGCTTCCTCTCTCCAAAATAGTAGCAATAATTTCTGCAACAACAAATGTATTACTAGTTCTAAATGAATTTTGGGTTCAAGGTCATCTCATCATATAGAACATGAAGGATCTCAATTTCACACACTTGACAAAAGTTCCACAATTAAAAAAAATGGTAACTCTAATTTTTAGTTGTTGAGGGTGAAGGGTCTATTGGGATGGAAAATGGCATGTTTAACATGGTTATCCATGTTGTATACTTGTATGTGAACTTTCCATCCATATATTGGATCACACAATCAAGTAAAAAACAAAACTATTGAGTTTACACCTACCAATGTTGTCATAATAAATGCAAAGATCAGTTTCTTATTATAACCAATGGAAATGTTGATCATCAAATAAGATTGTATAAATTAACAACTTTTTACTCACTCAACCTTCATAAGTCATGATTTTGTATGCAAATGACTCAAGTAAAATAATGACCCAAACAAACTTTGGCATGAGTGTTTTGATCAGTTAAATTATCACTCATTACAAGACCTCGGTAAGTGTAACATGGGCCTTGTTTTGAAGAAATTTTCCTTAAAAGATGAAGTTTGTCTAGGAGGTGCACTTCAAAAACAACACAAAGATCCTTTTCCTAAAGGTAAAGCTTGGAGGGCAAGTGAAAAATTATAATTGGCTCATAGTGATCTTATGTCATTCCCATATGTTTCATTTCAGAAACATAAATGTTTGCTTATATTCATTGATGGTTTCTCTCATAAAACATTGGCATACTATTTGAAAAATATAAATGAAGTCTTTAAGCACTTGTTGAGAACTTATCAGAGAGAAAATTCAATGTCTTAGAATAGAAAATGGAGGAGAGTTTGTCAACAATTAAATGATCAAATTTTATGAAAATGGAGGCATTTTACTTCAATATATTTTTACCCTACACCCCTTAGCATAATGGTTTATTTGAATGTAAAAATCACACACTTAAATAATGACTAACTGCGTAATGCATTCTAGAAACTTGCCTCCTCAATTTTGGGCAGGGGAAATCTAGAGTGCATACTATATGCAAAACCACACTCTCCAATTAGCAATATAAGACATGACTCTTGAAGAAAAAGGTTTATTTTCAATCCTAATGTTTCTAACTTCAATATCTTTGGATGTAATGCATGGGCACATATCCTAGATGATATGTGAGAATCAATGGAAATAAAGTGTTGTCCTCATATTATTTTTGTCTAATGTAAAGATGTGAAGGCATATGGTCTTCTTGTTTTTGACACTATTTAACCCTAAAAATATATATTGGGGTATATCGGTGTTAAGAATATATAAATGAATAAGCACAAGGGTGATAAATAGATCTACAATAGGCCATTTAATTACAAAACTTAGATAGAACATAGACTAAATTTATTATGTTGAGATATCCTAAAATGGAAAGTATAGTTATGTTAGATATGGAAATGATAATGAAATCAAGGTACTCAGTTGATTATGATGCTAATATAGATATGGATTTGGAGTAGGAAAAAAAACTCAAAGAGGATTCTAAAATAGTCGCTAAATTCTAGATTTTGTGCCTTTATAGCTTCATACACTTGTATCAACCTTGGATGGTCACATCAACATTAGTGTTTAGGTTGGACGTAGGTGTCCTATATGGAATAACTAATAGAATAATATATGACCACTAGATGATTATAGGTTTTTCATCACCTTTGTTTTGGTGCATTCATATCTAGGTCATGTACTATCACTCCTTGTCAAATAACAAAACCCCATTTCTTCCTCCTCATAGTGGCTATGGGAAAAATGAGTTAGTGGGCACATGGTGTCAAGTTTCCCTGAAGACCCCTATGTTAATGAGTGATGTCTACATATCCAATACTTTTAAGAGGGCCTCAAACTTATGTAGTTCTCCCCTACATATTGTCTTGTATGTGAATCATGCAATATGTGGAAAATAAGTACAACAATGACCTAAATTGTAACTTAGAAAATCAGGCCCTTGGGTTGCTCATTCAATACTTAATACCTATATATGTGTTATTATTATGATTTATATGAGAATAAGATAAAATAGGAAATCTTTGCTTTATCGAATGCTTGATTAAATGCTTTTGATAAGTTACCTTGGTCTATGTTAGGTGTAGGTGAGGAATGAATGAGGATTTATCTTGTATTTATACCAATCTCTTTAGATAAATAAATCATATTAAATGACTTAGGATTACTATTAGGATAGGTTTAATTTGAAAATTATATGACTTTAAGGCACTAGATAGTTGTGCTGGAGTAAGACACCTACGTCGACATAGGTGCCTATCCTAGACACAAGTGTCCAGTGAGTAGGAAAATAAGTACAGGCTCAGAAATTGAAGGGGAATAATATAAACAAGTTTTAATAATTCTAAGAAATATATAATTCATGAGTCATCAACATAAGATTAGTTGGACTAAGAGATAGGCCAAGAGGCACCAGAGAGAGCAGATGTGAGACTTGCAGAAGCAAGAAAAAGTATAGAATTGAAAGGAATAACCAAAGTCTGATTTTTCCATGTGTAAAATATTGAGGTGATATATAATTCAAAAATAATGTCTACATTTTCCCTTCCCCCCTTAATCTAGTAATGAAATTTCTAGTTTAAAAGAAAGGAATGCATATTTGGGTGTGTATAACACACCTTGTCTTTACTTGAGCCCAACTTAAGTGCTTTGATGGTGACTGACTTGAAACCAAGATCATGTTACAATATATAATCAATGCATATAATATAAATTTAAAGCACTCTAAATGATTGAAATTGAAAGAGCAAGGTTTAGGAGTACAATTGTGTATTGATGCAACCATCTTACCTATTGACAACTTGATTTGAAAGATGTATCATTATAAATCATTAAAACTAAGATTAGGATAAATATATAAATATAGAAAGTGCATATATCTAAGGAGATAAAGATAGAGAGATATATGAGGGCACATGCCCCCAAACTTGGAGCAAAGATGAATTACCACATGGAAGTTAAGACTAGCTCAACTATGCAATCTAATCATACTTATAACCTAGTGAGTATGAGCGAACCAATTCAATTCACACTATTAAACTAGTGAGGCTGGATGATACATTCAAATCCAACATGAAACTTGGAAATATTGAATTATTTAATCATCTCAACCATACCAAAAACTAAACCAAATACTATAATAGATTGGCTCAATATAGTTCATAAAAGTCCAACCTGGTGAGTGGTAGTCCTTGAAAGTGTTTAGAATCTGAAAATGATTTGGATTTTGTAATATTAGGTCCACATTGCATAACATATGAACCTTAGATATGTCTCATGTTTAAACTGTGTATAACAATGGTAAAAATGTATAGAATTTTGTCACAAATATGAATATGAATCATGTAACTATGTGCTTTCATCAATTTAGAAACTGTGTAAGTGTGGAGAACATGCTTATAAACCATGATCCCACTATATATGGATAAATATGAAAACTGATATAAGTGTAAATTTGGAGAACATGTTTCCAAAACATACCCCCAATGTATATCTGAAACTATAAGTGTGTAGAAGCCATGCCTCTATGACATGCCCCCACTAAATCTGCAACTGTAATGTGTGTAGAAGCCATGAATCTATGACATGCCCAAAATGATATTCCCCATATTTTAGGCATGGGAAGAATATAATTGGTAGTTACCTCACCTCAAAGGGATAAGATAACCATATAACTATGAATGAACTATGTAACATTTATGAAAACATGTCTAGGTAAATATATCATTGAAGCACATAAAATGTGATCACGTCAAATCCTAAGATGCATGATAAAGATCATGGAAACATATATAGTAACATTAAAATCTCAACAAGAAACCAAGCACACACATAAGAGCACTTGAAATCAATTCAAAATGCAATGGTCTAAGGAGACCACAAACAAGGGGCATGTTCAAATGTTACACAATTGAATAGACATGATTTAGTCAAATGCCCAATAAAATAAAAAATGACATGTTTAAATGTCCATACAACAAACAATGACATATTAAAATATCAAAGAAGTAACAAAAGCATAGGGCACACAAATAATGGATCATATTTCAATGCTTAATAAATAATACAATAGCAAGGTGAGATACTTAGGGAAGTGCATAAAGGGAATCACAAGAAACCATCATAAAAAAACCATAGTAGCCCATGGATTCAATGTGTTAGCATAAAAACTCAAGTACATAGCATATCTAATACTCTGTAGAAGATATAAGCATGGATAAAATGCATGTGTAAGTACATATATGAGCTCAAAACATGTCAATGTAAGGTGGCCAGAGAATGATATAACCTGGAAATATCATGATCATAGAGGTGGATTCCCCCAATGTCTTGGTGACATGAGTAGAGGGAAATCCCAACATCCAAAAGTGCATAGATCATGTGTTAGTAGAGGTTATTGAAGCATCAAAACATGCTAAGGATGAGGATAGCTAGGTTATACTTTAATGCACAAGATAGTGCATCGTATTCATACAAAAAAGTTGGATAAAAAAACATATCAAGGATGAATTATTATACGTTAAATAGGAAGTAAGAACAACCAATAATTCATTAACATGAATAGAGTATTCAGATTAAATTAGATAGAAAGTAAGCAAACATTATACATGAGAACACATGCAAGGAAAAAGGTAAGAAATCACATAGGTAACCATAACTAGACAAGTCTCTATTGATCTCTTCAAAAGTGGAACTCTATTCTTCTTACAAACATAAGTATATATAGTCATTTCTAGTCTATGAATATTCATATTCTTCCCGTACTTGGTGCCAAAAATGGAGTATGTTGATATTCTAACCTATTACAAGTCATGGAGATATGATAAAATAGACATATACATGATAAAATGGGTACATAATGCACAAATATTAGATGAATATCTTGCACAAATTTACAATCTAATTTCTTCTCCCAGCATTTTTTCAAACTTAAAATGTTGTCTCATCTTGAGACAACATCACAGGACCATATAAAATTTCACAAGTGATCAGAGGGCTAAAGAAGTGTTTAGAATAGTAAGAGTCACTATAATCGCTCGAGGCACCATTTCTGGTTTTCACCTCTTGTGCACTATTTATCCACCCTTTCAAGTTTTCAACTAAGTGGCATACCAACCTACCACCCTTTCAGGTTTTTGATAGGATGGTGTAACTAGGTCACTACCATTTATGGGTTTTCAACCATCTTGGCCTTGCTTGTCTTACTAAGTCATCCCCAATATAAAACTCTATATAAATTTTCACAAAATTTGTACTTTGTGTAGTACTTAACTTGATGGAAGTGGCACAAACACAAATGATGACTGACTAAAAGAGTCCTTGGAATTAGACTGTGTAGCATTGTAATGAGCGATGATCTACTAGAGCTTTGATGATAGCTTGTACAGAGGTGTGTTGAGAATCTAGGCTATATCATTGCAAAAGAGAGATAGATCAATCTTGTAAGCATGCCAATCAAGCATGACTTCTTCGATAATCTACAGTAGGGTGTGTAATGGTGCATGGTATCCAATTATCTACTTGAGATCTATGTCATCAGTAATGCTCATGGTTTCCTTAGTATTGGTGACCCTAGTTTGAATCTTGCCATTCAATTGCTCTAGTTTATCTATGTGACATTGAGTTTGGATACCAATGAAGGAACTACATAGAAGTTGACTCTACTAGTTGAGGATATTATCATGTATATTATCCCTGGCATTGAGAAACTCTTGAAGTGATCTATCATTCTCATCCATAGAGGTAGTGTGGCTACCCATAGTTGCCTTAGAGGTTATGGCCATGGTGAAGTCTGCATTGGAACTAGATGAAGAAGTATCTAGTTGCTACTTCAAGTCCAACAAGTTGTAAATGACTTGTGCTTGCAATTCAGTAATGTCTAGGATGCCTTGGTAATCCTCTAACAAAGTGATGAGGGTCATAGCCTCAGCATTCACATCTTGGCCCAATGTGCTGACTGTGTGAATTTTCTAGGCTATGCACCAGTCCTTGGTTAACTTAGAGACTAGAGTTTTGAGTCTTCATTGGTCAAACATGACTTGGTCCCTAATTTCTTGAGTAACCAACTCTAGACATGTATCTTAAATAAGCTTGAAAACTTCATGGAGGTGAGCCTTAAAATCAACATTCTCTAACTTTGATTGATCCCTTTCTTTCTCTAAAGAGGTATCCTTCCGCACAATGGACTCTTGAAATGTTGTTGTGCCCTTGATTTATTTCTTTAGTGGGAGTCTGGAGACATCTAACAATGTTTCCTAATCAATGGGGAGTGCTACCAATGTGCTTACAGTCACTAAAGGGTGTAGTCATGACATTATCACAAGTAAGAGAGAAAAGGTGGTGCATTAAGCACCAATAACGGGACATCCCAAAGCCAAAATCTTCCCTAAGGGTAATTCTAGGAGTTGAGGACCTACTAGGGCTATAGATGGTTCTTATTCTTATTATGACCATGTTACTTCTACTTGTTGTTTCTTAGTTCCATGATGTTACTATGTCGTGGCCTCTATTTCTAGTTTGAGTTATTGCACAATGTCTTTAGCCTACTTTCTTTTGACTTCCTCTTCTAGTTTCTTATTCAACTCTTCCTACACAACCTAATATTTGGTTTCTTATTCCTCTACCTATAACTTCTACACATGTTCTTTTTTTATTTCTTTTGCTCTGTCAGGGTCATAACTTTGGCTTGTTCATCTGTAACCTATGCCTATCCTTATGCTTTTACTTGTGTTTAGGCCTATGCCTGTGCATGTTGTTGGCATAGACATTCATATTCTTCTTCCTTCTTCTTCTTTGAAGCTTCCTTAGATTATTATTGTGCATGTGTGGCTTATTTCATGGCATGTTATACCTATGCTACTATGTCCTATTTATATGTTTCTTCTTCTTTTGCCTTAGCCTTGGTAGCAAGCTCAAATTATTTATCTTTCTATAATTGCACCTCCTGTGCTTGTTTGGTTGAGTTAAAAACTTCATGTGCCTTCTTAGCCACTTCAATGTCTTTTTATCAGTCAATCTCTACATCCTTGGCATTTTGTGTGGCCTCAGCGTCTTTGACTTGCTAAATTGCTTGTTATTATTATTGAGCTTGATCCTTGTGTTGTTTCTTCTCCTTCTGTCTGACTCACCATTTTATTATGTGAGATAATTCTTCCCTTATGGTCTATTATTCATCTATGGTGGTTTTCTCGGCTATGATATCTTTGACCTCCTAAGCTTGTGGTGACAATGATGAGTCACTTGTCTAGACCACAAAGCTGGAAACCTATGATCTTTTTCATCCAAGTGTGACCACCATGCATTTAGGTGGTGGTGAAGTGCAGGATAGGGTAGGTTTTGTTTCTTGTGCGATGGTTGGTTAACTTAATATGTACTCTTCAAGTGTATGAAATACCCTAACCTCATGCTTGGTTCATCATTTGTGCATGAATGAATCTAGATGGATTTTTGGAAGTGGTGCAAAGACATCCTTAGTTATGAAGGTAGTAGAAGGTTGAGGCTATAAAAAGTTAATCCTTCACTGTAATTACTTTGCTTCTTCTCACATAGTGTCAACAATGATAGATGCAAGGCACAGTGGTAGGTCAACCCATAGATTTAAAGGAACCTGTTTACGTACTTGGACCATGTGTACAACTTTATAAAATAATATTTACTTTACCTCCTCTCTATCATCAAAGTATCCGGCCATGTCTATGATCATTACCTAGTAGACTTCTTGTTCATTCATGCCCATTTGTGGAAGGTCACATGAGCTTGTGATCTAAGGCACCTTAGGATCATCTAACTAGGTCATCGTGTTTCTTCTCTTATGCTTCAAAGGAGGAGAGGCATATTAATTCTTAATGGAAACCTTACACTTTCCCTTATGTGGCTATGAACTAGTGGCTTCTTCTAGTTATTGTACTATAGGGATGGGTGTGCCAGGTGGTATGGCCTGTAGTGGTGTTACACACTTGGTTTTGAAGGCATTCTATTTGATGACTTCAGCCTACACCATATCCATAGTGATGAATAATGGGAGAGGTCCAAAGGGTGACCTTGACAACTTGTAGATGTGTATGAAGACACCTTTTAGCAGTAAAGTGATAGTAACATGTTGGCCCAAATATTGCATTATATCTGGCGGTACTAAAGGATGTGTGGTGATCAACTTCAAGCACTCCACCCACCATGATTTAAATTTGCCCTCATGTTCAAGGGCTCTTTGCTTAGGTGTCCATATTAGGTTGAGTAATTATTGTGTTGGCTAATATTTGGTGTCAAGGTACACCTCTCCCTCTAGGGACTTTCATTGTGTAAAACATAGCAAAAATATAAGGAACTGGTACTAAAATGTCTGCTTTATATATGTGTATCACTTATCAATGTTTGTGAGTAGCTTCTGAATGAAGTACTTTGGCTAATTGAATTACTTGTTCTAATGGATCATATGGTGGGCGATGTCCATAACTCCTTTTGGAATTTGTTTCATAGACTTGGTTATTTGCCAGAACCTCTTTATGATGCATTTGATGAGGATGCACACTGGCTCATCATAAATTTATTCAATTGGGATCCCTCTTGAGCCTTTAAAATAAAAATATTGAACTTCCTAGAGAATAGGTAGCATTATCATCTTATATGGAACAAGGGAGTCTCCTCTCCAAAGCATGCCCAAAGCTCAGGCCATGGCTTCTGTGTTGATGAAAATAGTGGTATCCAGACCAAGGTAGATATTGTTGTCATTATATCAGTCAAGTAAGACTTGTAAAATCTCCCCCAAGTCACCAAAAGTGGGAATTCAAAGTAAGCACTCAACATCTATATTATGGAAGCGATGAGGGACTACAAGAGTAAGTGGTTGTACAACATCAACAACGTCTAGACAAAATAGATTCTATTCTACTGCTCAAAGGAAATCAAATGACTCTAGATTATTAAACTTTGTCTGCCTGAGAGCCATATTGATGCTCATTAATTTTTTTTGTGTATCTATCAATCCCATGATGAGTTGTGAAGTATCCATGCTTATTGAAGTGATGAAATTACAATGTTATTAGCTCTGTGCACAATAAAACTAGCTCGACTCTTTGAAATTATAGGTCATGAAAATTATTTGCAAGGATGAAATATAGACTTGGTTTACGATCTTAGGCCTTTATAGATTTTGCACCTATTGGTTTCCACGTAAATTTCATGTTTAAATGTCTATTCAATATGAATGTAATGGTTGATGTGGAAAATCTTATTTGATCTAGAAATTAAAATAGTTAGTCATTAGCACAAATGTGAAGATACACCGTTATGCTCTTTACTATATATATGAGAGTATACATGGACGATGTTGATAGGCTACCAATTTGTTGAAGATTAATTCAATCAAACCTTGGATCTTGCATGAACTTCTAGTGGATGACCATTATACAGTGAAGATCTTATTGATGTGACTTATCTATACCTTTCCCAAACTTAATTGCTTTCTTTCACTCCTGCTAACATCCATGATGGCACATGTGAATTATCCTATGCACATTTGGTGCATGCTATACTTGGTATCTTAGTTTTCTAATGGTAGTGAAGAGATCATCTAAAAACACATAGACATAAAAAGAAACACACAAAAAACATGTATAAATGAGAAATCCTAATCTAATCGGTGCTACTCAGCACCCACTCAGTAGAATGAGATAAATTAAGACTATTGGTGGTAGGGCTTAAGACTACAGCCATTCACCCACCCTAGCAAAAGGGTTCCTTGGAGATATCTTGACATAATGGTTCCTTCCTATGATATTTCATGTATAAAATAAGGTCCTTTTTGAATCTATAGTTTGCCCATAAATGCTCTAAAATGACTATTATATAGCAAAATTGGTTGATTTTTATGAAATTCCTTGTGGCAATATTCCTATCATGCCATGATTTCTAGCTCTACTTGTGAATTTCCTACGTCCAAGATGTTCTATGTCTATACTCATCCATATTATTCAATTCAAGAAGTCTGTTAGTGAGATACTCATGATCTACTAGTCTCATGACCATTATAATGCATAGATTGGGTACCAAATATTCCATTGGCATAACTACTTCAAGCCCATAGACCAACTGGGATGGAGTAAAACTAGTATCCCTCTTATAATGCATGTGATATGCCCACAAAATTTTAGGAATGAGATCTTCCCAACCATCCCTCTTAGCATCACAAATCTTTGTCAACATTTTACCCAATACTTTGTTAGAAGCCTTAGCTTGTCCATTAGCTTGTAGATGGTACACAATATTTTTATGATGAGAAATAATGAATTCCTTAGTAAGAGCCTTGATGGTATTTTTTAGGAAGTGCATCCCTTGATTGCTAACAATCTTGATGGGGAATCCAAACCTTGTAATAATGTTCTCATAGAGAAACTTTATTACATCCTTCACACCATAACTGGGTGTTGCAGCATCTTCAACCCATTTGGTAAAGTATTCGATCATACTGATAATATACCTTGCTTTACCACATTTACTCAGTGGATTGATAGGTCTGACAAAGTCAATGCCTCATTGTTTAAAACATTATTTAGCTAACAAAGGCTACAAGGGCATTTCATCTCTTTGTAGTGGTTTACCCATGCATTGACATACATCGTAGTATTATGCTACTCTATGTGTATCCTAAAAAAGATTTGGTGACCATAACCCACTCTATAACAACTTCTTAGTAGTAGTTTCACTAATAAAATGTCCTTCAACTATTCCTTGGTGTGCCTTATGTAAGAGTTGTGGTCATTCATGTTCTAGAATTATCCTACTTAGTAATTCATCCTTCCCTAAATGATACAAAAGCCCATTAATGATGGTATATGGTAAAGCTATGATGACAAACTACTTCTTGTCTCTTTCTTGACAATTCTAAAAGAATACTCCTTGTTTAAGGAAGTTGGAGATTGCTTCAAAAAATTTAAGAATTATAGAAATGCAAAATAGATGAGCATCAGGAGAATATTCCTATAATTCTTCTAGTTATTTTCCATTGGGAATGTGACTGAGATGATCTAGCCCCATATTTTCTCTGCCTAGCTTGACATTAATGTAAAATTTAGATTCTTAAAATAGTATCAACCATCTAGAAATGCATCCTCCCAACATTGACTTATTAACAAGGTAGCGTAGATCTTGATGATCTATGAAAAATTTAAATGGCATCACAAGAAGATAGTGTCAAATGTTTTGTAGTGCGAGCACTATAAACAGTGCTTCTTTTTTAGTTTTCATGTAATTATTTTATGTTTCAGACAACTTGTGACTTGCAAAGTGAATGGGGTGGTCCAATCCACCATCTCCTAGCTACACAAGCACAACATCGATTATGATAACCGAAGCATCAATGTACACATAAAAGGGCTTGATCCAATCTAGAAAGATGAGGATAGGTACAATAAGAAATCATTACTTTAGTTCGATAAAGGTTGCTTGACACTCTAAAGTCTAGACAAACCTCGCACTTTTGCATAGTAAATATTCTAATGGAAATGAAATGGCTACATATCCTTTGATAAACTTGTGATAGTACCCTGTATGACCAAGAAAAGAGTTCACTTTCATGGAGCTGACTAGTGGATGCATACTCAGAATGACTACAACTTTGGCCTGGTCTACCAGAATGCCTTCACTACACACTACATGACCTAGCAAGACACCAAAAGGTGTAAAAAATAAACATTTATTTTAAATTTATAGCAATGCATAGATCTTGACAGTGTTGTAGAATGAGGTACAATTTAGACAGATGTTATTTAAATAAAGAAAAGATATCCCAATCATCGAGATAGACTTCCAAAAAGTTGTGAATGAAATATTTAAATGTAGTCACCATTGCATGAGATAAAAATGTAGGTGCATTCTTGAGGCCAAAAGGCATTACCTTGTACACAATGGATCCCAATTCTATGGAAAAATTAATTTTAGCTCTATCTTCTTATGTGATGGGTATTTTATGATAGCCATTGAAGCCATCCATGAAAGAGTAAACTTCATGTCTTATGACAAATTTCAAAACTTCATTTGTGAAGGGAATTGGGAATGGATCATTCACACATGTATCATTCAAAATTCAATAATCCCCACTTTTTTTTATCTCCCTTATTTTCTTAGGCTACACTACCATAGGACTAACCCAATCTACCTTTTATATAGGATAGATTATACCTATGTCTTGCATTCTATCAAGTTCAGCCTTTAACTTCATATTTGGATTCAACTTATATAGTCGTTTCTTTATGGGTCATGTGCACTCCTTGAGTTTGATATGCAATTCATTAAGAGATAGATAAACTCCCCTGACCTCTAAAAATTGAGTAAGAAAGACATCTTGGTAGTCTCACAGGAGCTGCATTACTTTAGAAACTTTAGCTTCTGTCCAGTAATCACCTATATGCGTTAATTTAGGAATATCCTTAATTTTAATGTTTGCTACATGATTTTTAATGGGTTGTTGGTAAATATTATGCTTTTCCTCATCAATAGAGTCTTATATCATTCATTTCCATTCCTATTCTATAATTTTTAAGCTACATAACATGTCTTCTTCAATAAGTCTATGATGAGGTTCATTACTGGTTCTACTGGCTGTTCAAGTTTAAATATGTTAGTCAAATCAATATCACCATTTGTATCTGAATCTTCAACATCCTATCCTTCAAATTTTATTTGGTGGCATGGTTATGTAAGAGATTGTTCTTCTTTCTTGGCAGCTTTATATCTTTGTAATGTCATATTTAGATCACAAGCTATGTTCTTTTATGTAGTGGATTCCATCATATGACTTAAATCTTCTACACACCCATGGCATAAGAAATGTTTTATTTTTAATAGCGCATTTTGAATGATAGGGTTCTCATCTTCAAAAACAAATGAATGTATGAATTCACTCTGCAACTATGCCTAATGCTTTGTCTCCCTCTTGTGATCTTGATGCATATACCATGTTGATGGTAAAGGAACAAGTGTATAATGAAAGATGTGAACCCAATATTTTGGATCCACACATTCCTTAGTCCAAACTTCAACACATTAGTGAATATGTATTTTAAGACACTCACCTTCTTGGAAGAAAGGCCAATTGCTTTTGATGACTTGCAGTAGTTGGAACCTAGTAATCATGAGCTTGCATGATTCATCCCACTCGAGCTGATCATTTTTATGAATCGTCGACCATGTTTTTGCAACTCCCTTCAAAGAATAATTCAAAGCACTGACCCACTGGCTGATGGTAGGTACATGAAATTGTAAGCATAGAATGAACTAATTGATATCCTCAATTGCATATTACTCAAGAAGTTATCTCTCATATGCAAAGACCATTCTCATAGGTCAAAGATCATGATCACCATGAGCCTAGTTAAGTAGGTGTATGTCTGAGTCTCCACTGAAAGATGAATCTCTTTACCAAGGCAAAGTTCCTTCTCTAGTTAGTTCTATATAATCCTACATATGATCATCTACTTCATAGAGAAATTTAAATTCTAAATGAGTAGGGGATTTAATAGACATGGATGCATAATATTTTATGACAAATTGGGTTACCAACAGCTGAGTAACTACTCATTTAGGCCTCTATTATTCAGATGTATTTAAACTATTGAGTGAGTAAAGGTTGTACCTAAGGTTTAGTATGCTCATACAAGAAGTTGCACTCGACTGCATGTAGAGCTTTCAAGTTCTCTTCAAAGTTTACCTTCATCCAGTTGGTTTCTTGTGTGACATATGGAGAATCTAGTTCAGCTAGAATGATGTAAGGTTTATGTGCTCTATTCAAAGAAATGATGATAACCTTATTTCCTTGATGTGCCTCTAGTTGATTTTACATATAATTGATAGTCATTTGACTATCATATGCCTATTTCTTACCAATCAATTTAGGGTAATGTGTTTCTATTGTCTTCATATCATTGACTTCAAAGTTACCTTATAGGGTCAGTTTTATGACTTTGATCTCAACATATTCTAATCTACTAATGGGATCAACTCATCTAAAGTTGGTTAAGCTTAAATTTACTAAGATATAACTTGGAATCGGTTGTCTAATATCCTCCCATGTATACTTAGGAATCATGTTGAATGTGCTACCAAAATCAAAGACAATATTTGGAATTTCATATCCTGTAACTTTAATGTCAATTTGTGCATCTACATCTGAGGGCTTCTTTATTTTGATGTACCAAGCAAGCTTTTTTTTCTTCTATTGCCCTCACTACATACACTCCAGTACATTATATAGAAAGTTTGTGATGTTTTGAGATATGTTTTCATTTCATAGTGTGCTTAAAAGCTTCAATAAATCTATCAACATAGTAACAACTCCAGCTTGACACATAATGCGCACGATCTGTCCATACATTTGGGCATCTATTACTATAGCATCTTCTTCAATGGTGTCTTGGTGTTGAATGTTTTTTGACATCTGTGCAACATCATACATGAGCTCCCCTTTACTATAGTTGGGTCTAGGTATTTTTCCTATTTTTATTTTTGAATCCCTTGATCTTGAGGCATTTCAAGAGGAGGCAAACCTTTTTCTGCATGTTGGTGTTATGTAATAGTGTTCAGGAAGGCATCCTCCTTAGGCTACACATTCACCATATTCACATTCCTGATGACCTTATCCTTTCTTTACTTTTCCAAGGTAGGACAATCTTTTGTCTTGTGCTAGTCATATATTCTATAGTATGTGTAATAAGACAATCTTTAGGGATTCAAAGGGTAATTGCATTGTACATGATTATACTCTCCACATAGATAGCATTTCATAAGAGGTCATTGATAGTTATTTCCTTTACCACATTAGTAAAATCCTTTGTATCCACCCATAGATCCTCCTCTATTTGATTGATAACCTCCTTTATACCCTTCTTATTGTTGTGTTATGTTCTAATGCTAATATTGTTGGGTATTATCTCCAATTCTAAATTGTTGTTACACAACTACTGGGGTCTAACTAGTTTGATATTGTTGTATCATTGTTGGGCTCTAGGGCGATGCATAATAATATTGTGGTGATGGTGGTGTCCAACTCGATGAAGGAGGGGTCTAATTGACTAGACCTTGATGTTGGTACTATGGTGAACTAGGAATCCAATGTGGACATGTTTGGGTCGCACAACCTTTATCGACCTCTAGGCCTAGAGTCATCTGCTTCATCGAGGACAATTATTACACAATGATGGTGAATACATTTTTGGTGATGTCTTCTTTTATCTACTATAAAGCCTTATAGTTATTTTCATCATGATTTTGTGACTTATAAAAATTAAAACATAAATTCTATAGGTTATTAACATATTATTTTAGGAGATGGCACTGCATTGTTGCATGCCCAACTACTCAATAGATTTTATAGAACTCTATCTTGATATTAGGACAATCATTCATGTGATATCCTTCTTTCCCACACTCTATACACCATATATTTAACTTAGGTTTATTTGCCTCATGATATTGCTCTATTCTCTTCATAAAATCTTGCAATGTATTTTCATTCTTAGAATTTATGATAGGAGCTTCCCCATAGTCTTCAATTTTCTCTACTCATAGGGCAATAGTTATAGCATATACTTTAGTAGCATATTAAGTTTGTGTAGTAGAAAATCTGATTCTAGAATGTAGTCCTTCAACAAACCATGCAACTTCATCTTTGTCTATTAAGGAAAATTCCACCTTATTCATAACATATATAACCTATGATCATAGTTGTAGACTAATTCTCTTGAATTCTACCTTATTTCCTTCAAGTCTTGAATAGTCTGACTTATACATTTCATTATCTTGAACTCTGTGACAAGCCATTCCTTAACCTGTTGTAGACTTGCTGACTAAATTTATCTATGGTACATAAACTCAAGTGCTCTTCTTGTTAGTGCCCTGACTAATTCACACTTTTTAAAAGCTTCATCAGTGATTCCCTTAGCTTTCCATCTCATTTCATAAGTTAGTAAGTATTATTAAGGGTCTGTGGACCCATCATACATCACCATATTTATAAATGCTCCTACAACACCCATTATGTAAACTAGTATTGGAGGGATCTATTGCATAGTTATTACAAGATGAGATTATATTTTGAGTGATTTTACTTGCATACTATGAATATTTATCTACGTACTAGGAGAGTCAACTTGTGCACTCTATTTTTCTATGTTTCCTTCTTTCCTTTGCTTGGTTTCAACAAGACCTATGGATTTTAAATCCTTTCAAATTTATGTTTCAATTTTAGTACCCAATGATGTACTTATTATAAAAATGGACCTTTCTAACTACTATATTTCTATCTGGTTGGTTGAAAACTTCTACTAGAATATAATAAATTGGGTTGCAGGGATGTGTGTTCTTCCTATGAATGATTCTTTCCTGTGACTTCTTCTTCTTATACATTGGAACATGTGATTAATCTATGATTGTGTTTTGATTCTTTACTTAATTATTTATGTCCTTATAATAATACCCATTCTTTTATATGTGCACTACATCTATAATCTAACTGCTCTATTTCTACATTATTCTCACCTTCTTCTTTGAACATCTCTTCATCTCATTCTTCATCACTTCTTTTTGTCTACTAGCATTCATCATCTTATTTATTAATCATTTGTTCTTTATCTCTTTCATCTCACTCATCATGTATTATTACTCATTCATCACCTATTTTAATACTACTCTTACCTCTACTCACAACTACTTGGGTATCTTCTACTTAATCCATTTGTTTTGTTGTCATAACTCACATTCTGAATCTAGACTTTTATTCTGACTCTTCTTTCCTTGTGTCTCCATTTTGGATTCAAGTTCAATCCTTATATACTCATATAATCATCATTCACTATCATGTTTTACACAACCCATACACCCAAAGAGACTACTCTATATTGGTTGGAGTAGGCACCATGGCCTTGTCCGCAACCAACATCTTCACAAGGATAGGTAGTCACTATAAAATTTTCCCTCTAATTCCTCTGACAAATGATTCCTATAAAAATTTGAAAGCTATGTATCCTTGTACTAAAAAATCAATTATGTATCCACCTATAGTGGTAGTAACCCAATAATCTATTGCTCTGGTCTAGTCAGTTTCCAATTTCTATAACTAATCTATCTTTTCTTTAGTCCAGATGATTGTTTCTTACATTATTGGGTTAAAACAATAGTATTCCAATTGTGATAATCACTTATCTATATTTTAAAACAAATTTCACCAAAATATTTAATAAATATCTCCATAAATATGCTCTCAAATGATTTATTGTATGGTAAGACTAGTCTGTTTTGATTCTTCTTCTGCAAAATTACATACTCTTTGGTCTAACCATGTCTCAATATCTCTCTACCCTAGTAACCATCTTAGAATTGTTTCTTCTAGGAGGAGTGTTTCCATGCTCACCACACCATTGTTAACATAGGTTCTTGAAGCATCAGAACATGCTAAGGATGAGGATAGCTAGGTTATACTTTAGTGCATAGGATTGTACATTGTATTCATATAAAATGTTGGATAACAGAAGCATAACAAGGATTAATTATTATGTGTTAAGTGAGAAGTAAGAACAACCAGCAATTCATTAACATGAATAGAGTATTTAGATTAAATTAGATAGAAAGTAAGAAAACATTATACATGAGAATACATGCAATGAAAAAGATAAGAAACCATACAGGTAACCATAACTAGATAAGTCTCTATTGATCTCTTCAAAAGTGGAACTCTATTCTTATTACAAACATAAGTATATATAGTCATTTCTAGTCTATGACTATTCATATTCTTCTCATACTTGGCACCAAAACTAGAGACTGTTCATATTATAACCTATTACAAGTCATGGAGAAGGATAATATATATATATGATAAAATGAGTACACAATGCATGATTATTAGATGAATATTCTGCCCAACTTTACAATTTGATTTCTTCTTCCAAAATCATGTATCTATGTATGCTTATATCAAACTCACATAAAAGTGTGAAAAACATGTGTATGCAGAAGTAACTAATTTGTTATCCATCAACATGGAATTAACACATAAATTCCAAGGAGCCAATAGAATATGTAGATGCCAAAAACAATTTTTGGATTTTTGAATGTTTTGATTTTTTTGGTATTTTTGAAATATTAGAAGTATTTGCAAATTTAAGTTGGATCTTTGACATTGTTTTCATCATGGTTATATAAGTTTAAATACTACATAACATATTCCTCCTCATGTTTTACATGTGTAATAGAAGAACCAATGCTATAATTTAGAATATGTATTACATTGCTGATTTAGATCAATTTTAGCTTCCATTTGATATAACCAAAATCTTCCCAATGTAAATGAGTGCAATGGAGTATGGGGTAAGACCCATATTTTTGTAAGGACAACATAGGCCCCATAAGTAATAGGAATAACAAAGAAACCTGATGAATCTTTCTATTTCCCCTTATCACGTACATCTTTGGCATAGTACCCAAGTTATGATAAATACCTTTCACTATAATAGTTTTTTGATTTTATAGTATCAATGTGGTTATGCCACAATTAAGCACCACTCATGAATAAAGTAATTGTTAAATCTTGGTGATGTGAATGATTTTTATGTTGTTCCCTTTGGGATTCTTGCATAAGATATTGAAACCATAAAAAAATCATCTTCTAATTATAAAAAATTGGTTTAATAACCTTTGGGTAGGATATAGAATGAAATTTTAACCTCATCATAAATGCTCATGTGGAATACTTTTAGCAATAGTTTGTCATCTTTTGCCCATTGACCAAAAGAATGTACATGGTTAATCATGTGTTCGAATGGGTCCTTATGACTAAAAAATAGAGGTAAATATGGTAGTTCAAAATCTTGTAGATAAGGATATTCAATTATACATTGTGTAAGAGGTTGATTGTTGAATAAAGTCACATTTTCAGTACTATTACAAAAATCCATTTGCATTTGAAATATAAAAACCCATTTTTGAAGATCCCCAATTATGGTCATCATAGAAATAATATATTCCATGGGAATGATGATGTTTGTCATAGGTGTTATCATTGGTTCTAACCCACCACTTTTTTTGAATCTAGGCATATGAGTATCATCATCCTCATGGATGACAAGTGCAAGTTCATGATCACCATATTTAGGATATTATGGTAATGGTATTGGATCTTTAAATTTTGGTATGTTTGGTATATCATTTGAATAACTTAAATCATTGGAAAAAATTTGTTCATTCACTTTTGGTAATGCTATAATAATTGGAGTTTGAGGAACCTTTGATAAAGGCACCTTTTTTGGTATATTAGTAACTTTTGGTGTAAATACAATCTTTGGAAGGTAAAGATCCTTTAATTTAAATGCCTTGGTTTATATTGGTAATAGTTCCATATTTGGAACATGAGGATCCCTTTGCACTTTAGGTTTGTAATGCTTTCTTATTCTTGATGGCTTAATATGACTTGGTAAAGATGTCATGATCTCCTAGTTGACCTTCTGAAAAAATTAAATATAAAATGAAGGTAGGAAAAATTCATCACCTTTGACAAGGGGGATATTATTTGAAAATTTTGTAATAGGAGGGGTTTTAATTAATTAACCTGAAGGAACACCCCATTTATAAGTAATCTGCAAATCCTCCATGATATCCTTATGGATTTGATGAAAACTATCATGATTAAATGAAGGAACACTTTTTTCATGTGAAACCAATTTTTGTGCAAAAGGTAAAGGTAAAGGATTTATATCTTCATTAAGGTGGATCGACTTATTTCTTGAGATGGTGGAACCAATGACTTGACTAAAGGGATAACAACTACCACTATTCAAAACTTTTATATTATATGCTTTAGAACTTGGAGGAATGCAAGAGTTTCATAATCATATTCATCAAATTAATCAATATCATCCATGATGAGAGAGATAAATAACACAAAAATTAGGACAAGGCAAGAGATAAAAATCTAAAAGAGACTGATTAATAAAAAAATGATACTCATAGATCACATTCACCAAATGTTTAAGCTTAAAAATCTAGATTGGGGTATCTAGGGTTAAGAATATAGAAATGAATAAGCACAATGGTGATAAATAGATCTATAACAAGACAATTAATTATAAAACTCAAATAGACATATACTAAATTTATTATGCTGAGATGTGGTAAAAATGAAAAGTACACCTATGTTAGATATGGAAATGATAATGAAAGCAAGGTACTTAACTAATTTTGATGCTAATAGAGATCTAGATCTAGAATAGGCAAGAAGTAGAATGAGAGAATATTCTAGAATAGTCACCAAATTATATATTTTTTTACCTCTATAGCCTTATACACTTACATCAACCTAGGATGATTGCATCCACATTATTATCTAGGTTATACATAGGTGTATTGTATAGAATACCTACTAAAATAGGATGTAACCACCTAGATGCTTTTGGGTTTTTAGTCACCTTAACTCTGGTGTATTTAGATCTAGGTTATGGATTGTCACTCATTGTCAAATAGCAAAACCCTAGTTATTCCTCCTCATAGTGGTTGTGGTAAAAATGGCTTAGTGGGAACATGGTGTTAATCTACCCCAAAGACCCCTATGTTAATTAACATTGCATACATAGCCAATACTCTAAAGAGGGCCTTAGACTTATGTAGTTCTCCTCTGCATGTTGGATTTTATGTGAATCATGTAATACATGAAAATCAAGTATAATAGTGACCTAGCTTACAACTTGGAAAATCAAGATATTGGGCTACTTCTTTAGTAATTTAGACTTGTGTATGTGTTATTCCTATGATTGATATGAGAATAGGATAAAATAAGAAAGCTTTGCTTTATCTAGTGCTTGATTGAATTATTTTGATAAGTTGCCTTAGTCTGTGTTAAGTGTAGGTGATGAATGAATGAAGATTGATATGTTTCATTTGAAAATTAGATGACTTTAGGGCACTAAACACTTATATCAGATCAAGACACCTATATCAACGTAGGTATCTATCTTGGACGCAAGTGTCCAGGGAGTAAGAAAATAGGTATAGGCTCAAAGCTTATAGAGGTATAAGATAAACATGTTTTAAGCATTCTGGCCAAGAGGTACAAGAGAGAATAGATGTGAGACTTGTAGAAGTGGTAAAAGGTATATAACTGAGAGGAATAACCAAGGTTTTAAATTAATAAGTGTACAAGACTAAGGTGTTATATAATTCAAAAATAGTGTCTGCAAGAACTAATAAAGTGTTTTATCAATGGGATGTATTATTTGACGAATAATCCTAGGCTTACAATCTAACATCTACTCTTCCTCCTCCATTGGTTTTTATATAGATGAACAATTTTTTGGATGTTTCTTATGAAGAATAAGGCATTTTTTATGACTTCCTAAAGACACTAAAGTTTGGTATTAAGTACTTGACAATGATAAGCTTGACTTACATTTATCAAGCATGACTTGAGTGCAAAAGTAGGGTCCTAACTTGCCATTATCTCACACTTACATGTTACGATGAGTTTGGCCATCTATATTTTTTGTCAAAAAACTACATGAAGCTTATAGTCTATATAAAATCAACTTATTATCTCATATAGACATCCCTATAACTTTCATTCATTATTTTTATGCATGGTCAATACCAGTAGAATGTGTCAATATTGTTATTCAATATCGACATGTGCTTGATAATAGTGATATCCTCCTAGCAATAAATAATTTTTAGAATAAAATATTTCTTTAGGGTTGGCTCATCTACCTAGCCTATTAATGGCATGAGAAATTACTCAATTGGACTTATATATATATATATATATATATATATATATATATATATATATATATATATATACAAATCAAGGTCTCACTTGATAGAGAACTTGGAACTTATCTAGTACACATTTGTACATTATTTCACATTAAGAAAAACTACCCTATTCCTTACAAATTAAAAACCAATCACTAGGGGTAGTCATAAGCCAAGTCTGAAGCATACCAAATCCAAGTCAAGGCAAACATTGTCAAGTATGAAATCTAAATCATTATTTGCATTCGTATAGTCAAGGACATAATTACATAATAAAATAGGTGGGAGAACTATGTTTGGATTGATTTATCACCTTGGAGTATCAAATATGTAGGTAGTAGTCAATCATAAATGAGGGTGATTGGGCTCAACTCAAATCATTATATTTACCTTATTTTTTGTACTTTTCTATCCTTCACAAGCACATGTAGGGTTTCAAGGTGAATGAAGCTAATGTATAGAGTTATGGGCATCATCAGGGTTTGAAATTGCATGTACAAAGTTTTTAGAGATAGGAAAAAGTGACTATACAGTCATAATCCCCTCTTCTACCACAGGTCACTATCGACCATTATAGGTCAACATTAGCAGTCAAAATTGACCCAAATATGATGAAACCAACATTACACAAATAGAAACATAGTTATAAAACATGCCAAATCACATGCCTACTTTAGTTCATTTTTTATTGTCAGAAGTCAGTCACATTCAAATAATCAATCAAAAAAATCTAAGTACTTATCCCTTTATTGTACTTACTATATATAACCAATTAACAATTTTTTGTAATTTATTTTAAACTTTTGCATTCATATTCATGCTTAAGTTCCATATTTATTAATCTAAATTCACATACTAGATTATATATTTATTATATTAAGTAATTTATCTTAATATAAATTAAGGTAAAACATATTGGTAAACCTGTATATTACTCAAACCATATATCACCATTAGGGTTTCATTTTTTTCATAGGGGTTCAATTTTGATTTTTGATTTGCCCACATAAAAGATCTAATTTTTTCTTCACATTTTCTCAACGTCAATATTGTGATAGTTATTGTCCCTTTATTATGGAGCTTCATATTATCACTATCCCAATAGTTAGGATGCATCCTCCTAAAAAATATTGTATGAGCATTGAACCTTACCAATACATGCACAATAATGTGTCTACTTAGGCTATTTTAAATAAAATAGTTGTTATGAGGGATTCCATATGGGAATTCCAAAAGAAAATGTGTCTAAATATTACATTACTTGAGAATAAGATCACATATGCCAACAATACTAAATATGTTAATGTCAATTGCATTTTTACCTCTCTAATCAAGAATTTTATGCCTCAAAATTTTTCATCTAAAATATGGGTTACAAAACATAATACATCTACAAACAATAGTTCAAAAAATGTACACAAGGTTAATAAGAAACCAAGTGACACTTTAAGGGATGTGCTTCATATTAAATTGATCATTTTGCCTCATATTTTTCCTCCATGGAAATATCAATACTATTGTGTGTATCATAGAATGCATGGGCATCATATAAATAATTTTTGGGATTAAATTAAAAAATAAAAAATATTATCGGTAGTGGTAATCTTTTTTTGGGCACATCCACTAGAGCACCACCCAATTCAAGTACACCTTTTATAATTGAGCAACCTACTCAAATTGTGGATAAATCTTCTAAGGTTCAAATAAATCAAGAAAATTTACATAAGGAATAATTGGTAAAGGTACACAAAGGACAATTACAAAGGGAAAATTTGCAAAAATAAGAACATGGTAGACAATAAAGTTTACTTATGAAAGAGAAAACCAAGAAATCAAACTTCACTAAGAAATAAGATCAAAAGTATATTAATATTTAGGGCTTTTATGATCATGATTTTAACTAGGGCCATGAGTGCGAATCTATCCTTGGTGGTGGTGGTGATCAAAGCTGAGGCACTTTCAATGAAATATTTTGAGTAGAATACTAGTGTTGTGGTGTGATAAGGGAAGAAAGGGCAGTTAGCAGCAATGGATATTATTCAAAAGGTGTAGGACATGTCTAAGTCTGGTAAGGCATTGATAGATTTAGGAGAATGGAAGGGTAATTTGGGGGATAAAAGGGAGATGTATTTCTCTGATAAATTGGCCAGCCAATCAGCTAGGTCTTCTATTGATTCTGTAGATCAAGCTAGCGTTTTAACAAATAAATATTTTATTGTCAATTTCAAAAATTAAGCTTTGAAGGACACTCTAGAAGGTGAAGTTTGGCTTGTAGATAGGGTTCTAGTTGACCATTTTGATATATTTTGGCCATCTCTTTCCTATCTTCACCAGTGGCTTTCAAAATCCTAGACACCATTACTGGAAGGCACTGTGGAAATTTACCCCTATGCTAAAGGTTTTTTTATTGTTACTTTTGATTTTTGGATGATTGTAAAAAGATTATTTAAACTAAAAAATGGAGTTGTGATAATCATCTTTTGATCATGAATCCATGGACTCCTGATTTTAATCCTTTAACAAAAAATCTTTCATTGTGTCCCATATGGGTGAGGCTACCATATTTATCGCTTCAATTTTGATCTAAAACTAGTCTTTCTATCATTGATTCTATACTAGGTGAGTTATTAGAAATTGATGCACATCACTGAAATTTTACCCAACTATATTTTCTAGAATTTTGGTGTGTTTAGATATCTCTTAGGCTCTTCCCAATAGGATTCAGATAAAAGTGCAAGATAGGTGTTAGTTTCAAACCCTTGATTTTGAAGAAATCCCCTTCAGATACATGAATTGCTTTTATTTGGGGTCATCTTTTTTGCTTCCTACCCTAAATCAAATCATAAATTTGCATCTTCTTGGGGAAAGGAGGCTAAAGTGGAATATCTTGCTATTTTTGCAGATAGTGTTCCAGATCGCTCGTCTAGAGGGGTTTCAAATATTTTTTCAAAAAATAATTTTAATAAGGTAGGATCTTTGGAAGATCTTCTAAAAATGTTGAATTAGTTAGTTATAGTGGTAAAAAAGTAAATAAGAGTGAAGTTTCTAGTGTCATACCTGAGGACGAAAGGGGTGTGTTAAATTCAACTTTTGATAAATTAGGTAATGTTGAAGAATATAAGGTGGTAAGAAGTAGGAAAAAAGATCATCTTATTCCTAGTTCTCAACCTAGGAATGTTAGTACCCTTTGTAGAACTAAGAAAGATGGTTTAGGTAATTTTGGGTACTCTGTTTGATAAATTTTTGTATTAAAGCTGAAGTGTTTTCAAAAATTAAATCTCATTAAGTTGGTATTAAGTTGGCTATATGCTTTGACGGTAAGCCCATTAATCTAGGCCATTTTTTCTATTGATTAATATTTTTTTGGGTCAGGGACCTGTATTTACCTAACATCAATCTAGAAAAAATAAATAAGATCAAAAGCAACATGTGCCCAACAAGACTAATGACACAACCATGATTTCTAAGAGGGAAACTACACAACATTCCTCATTTATAGAGCCTTTGATACAAGAGATTGATAATAAATGATACTGAAGAACAAGTAAATCCTGAGAAACTAATTATCTCCCAAGATGATGACTACATGGTTGATTATGATAATCCTAAAGATTGTTACAATAATGATGGACATAACAAAGATGCAAATCATCAAGTTAATGAAATACATGAAGATCCTTGTACTTTCAATGATGATGTACTAGATGTCTCAAAAGATGGTAGATGATACTAAACTTAGTGATACATGCCATACACATAGGCATTCCCTTGATGAATTATTTGGTTGTTAGAAACATTACTTCTTGTACATAGCCTCATGATGTTAGCATGATTATTTCTCTCATAAATTCCTCCATTTTCACATACATGTGTACATGGTCTTGCATTTATCATTCATCTAACCCTTATTTTTTTAATTTCATTTGACCTTTGCCTCTTATTATTTATTCTAATTCAGAGATCTATGACACATATCCTACAATGATTCTAGTGCACATCCTTTACATTATTTTACTTGCTCACTACTATGTATGGACTACTTATATGTATTATGCATTCCATTGAGTGTACATGATTATTTACATTCATGGATACACATTACATGAGCATATACACAAACTCCTTATCCCCCTCCACCACTCGCATACTATTTTGAGTCATGGAAGAGAGATTCAAACATATAGTGGGAGCATATTGCTTACCTTCCACTTTTTTGTGCTTCTACACTCGATTCACATTATGCCTTAACACTTGTTGTAGATTATTTAGATTACCCCTTTTATTTTATTTTTTGAGATTATTAACACATGGATTTACTTTATTATATCAATATATGTAGAAATGTCAAAATATGAAAACATTTAAAAAAAACCAGGACCTAAACATGACATGATGGATAGTTACACTATTTATATATGTTATTTATCACATGTTTGGTAGATGGAATATTATTTTCATACACATGCATTTCATAGTGTTGGGTGAATATTTTGTCGCCAACTAACTGATGACAAAATGGGTATATCAACCACAGCATAGGGAGATTTACACCACAAAAAGTGTGGGTTTACCAGATCTGGACGAGGTAAATCTCTCCTCTTATCAAGGGGAGGTTCCCTAGGAATATTTATACGCTGGATATATATATATAATTAAGCAAAAAATAACACATGGGGTGGTATAACAACATCTACCTCTCTTTTTTTAGAGGTAATGTATAAAGAACAAAAGAGGGAAATCCTGGTCCTTAGCTAACAACATTCCTCTTCTTTTAGGAATGGTATCAAACGTGAAGCAGAAAATCACCTGAAGTAACAAAAGTTCACAAAGAAACTCACGTAAGCTCAAAGTCTTCCATAGCCTCCTTCACCAATTCGGAACAAGCATAACCGTAGAATGAAATGAAGCACAAAGTCTTTGCCTGAAACTACAAAAGATAACTGAATCATAAAGATAAAAATAGCTCAAAGTCTATCTTCTACCTTTTAGAAACGTTCTCAAATAATATTAACACACCCACTTTGCTTATTAAATCAAATAAACAAGATATTACCAGGAAAACAAACATAAGAACTGTTTCCTAAATAACACAGATAATTTCAACACAAAGTCTGAAATAAACCTGATTTTCATTCATTTAACAAAATATGATTTACAAGTTTGAGCACAAAGTCTCAAAAAAGTGTTTCAATTTCGGCAGATTTTTTGCTCTCAATTATCAGAGATCCTTTTTACAAAAAAGGTCTCCACTATATATAGGGAGAAACTCTCAAAATTTAGTTAATAATAAAATACAAAAATATCTTAGTCAAAGATGACTCATCTTTGACTTTGAGATATTTTTCTAAACTTTTTACATGTAATTACACATTACAAAATTGCATGCACTTTTACATGACAAAAGTGCATGAGAAGAAGAGAGAAGGAATGCATGGGCGGCAAAAATTGCCGCCCCTGCATATCAGAGAATTTCTTGTGCATAGGCGGCAAAAATTTCTGCCTGTGCAAGTCAAGGAGTAGGTGAACGTGTAAGGGCAGCAAAAATTGCCGCTCTTGCATGAAGGATGCAAGGGCGGCAAAAATTGACGCTCTTGCATAGAAGAAGAGGAAATGGTTGTCACAGGCAAAGTCGTGACAAATTTCGCTGAACTTGACATGTACTCGGCTATCGTGCTTGGGTCCTTGTTGGCAGTCGGATCCATCCTTGCTTCTTCAGCGGTCTGCAAACTTTTCACGGGCTTTGGCTTGTGCATTTCTATGGACAAACTATCCGTGGGCAATTTGTATATGCCCGGCTACCCGGCTTGGCATAGTTGCACCTGAATTCCTTCAGACTTTTTGTCCGAAGGAATTACTTTGAGAAAAAAATTTGAAGGAATTCAGGGCTTAAACATTTGTTCAATCATTGCGCGCGCCGATGGGGAGTGAACCAAAAGCCAATGAACTTTTGTATTGACTTGAACCGTTGAACCTGCTGCTGGTGTTTGCCGATGGAGATCTCTGTTCTAACCAAGGCACTGAAATAGTCCCAAAAAATGACTAAGTGTTGAAAAATTGATTCTTTTGACTGAAACCACCTGTAAAAGCCTTTGACCCTGAATGCTAACTTCAAGCATGTTGAGTCCGCAAAAACATATCTGCAGAGTCCATAGTTTTCTCTAACCTTAAAAGAGTTCGTAGATTTTTGAGAAGCTTGAAAAATGAGGAATTTAAATGCCCAGGACAAATTTTGAAAAGGGAAGAGACAATTTTGATTGTAGGTTGTCCCAAAAATGAGTGGCATTTTTTGGGGACAACAGTTGGCTCCAGTTGGGGAACTTCCTTCTATTGCAAAAATCAATTGAAGGGAGTAGAATCCAGAATCTCCAGCCTTGAAGTGTGCCATTGGGTTATGGAGTCATGCTACCCAAAAAGAAAGGCTACAAAAATGAAAATGAAATGAACAAAACAAAGAAAAAGACTATACAAATATACATATGTATAGGGTGACTCATCCGATACTTCAAGAATTGAAGTACTTCAGACGCTGCTCCCTGAGAGGCAGTGACAATGGTGTTCTATCTTGATAAACTAGCAAGAGGCCATTTTCTCCCCAGAATTGATGATGTGTGAATGGAACTCTCCACCAGGAAACCAATTTCCTGTGCCTTCCCTTTTGTTTTTTCCTCTTGCCCCACAGCAGGACTTGTCTTTTGATCCGAAAACCATGAATCTTTATTTTCTTGGCAAAGAGTTCTTTTCCTTGATCATGACGTGCAGCAGCATGGTCAGCTACCATAATTGGTTGCTCTTCTGGTTCCATCTAGCACCTGATTTGATTGTCCTCATTTGACACCCGCCACTGATTAGCACTATCAGGTCTACTTGTCGTTGTTTCATTTGAACCAATTTTTTGGTTGGCATTCTCAAGGGTTTTAACAAGCTCTTCATGAACCTCTTATGTGGTCAGAAAATAATTACCCCTGCCAGAGGACTCAAACAAAATTTGAGCCACAGGGGCTGACGTTTGGGTGACCACGTACTTTGCCTCTCTCTCAGGAAGCAACCTTTGCATCACACCTTTCACAGGGATTCTTGTCTAGGACAAGTCCATGCTCAATTCTCCTTCGACATCCTTGCAAAAATTTTGTCCAAGCAAAATGCCATATGAAGCTGGGATGTCAGCTACCAGAACTGTCATCTTGATCTACTTGTCAGGGAATGCTGCAAATGCAAATTGGGCATCTTTGATCTAACCAAGGAGTGGGACTTGCTTGTTTTCCATGGAGAAGCATCTCCCAAATGTTTTAGTCAATGTGAGACCAAGAGATTCTGCCACTTTAGCAGGCATGATGTTGTCAAATGCACTAGAATCAATGATGCAGTTGCTCAGCTTGCGACCATTTATTAACAGGGAAACATAGAAAGGTTCTATTTTCTCAGGAGCAACTGGAGGAGTCATGACAAGATTATTCCAAATGGATACATTCTTTGGGGGATCATGAGTTACCCTCAAAATTTCTTGTCCTACAGGGACGGCTGTACCTTTCACACATTCTGCCAACCTGTCCAACTGTTCAGGATGGGCTTGTAGAAATTCAAATTCAGACATTTGAATTTTAGTCTTTTTGACATGCTCAATTATGTCAAATGTTTGAATTGGACTAGGCACAGAGGATGGGAGTTCACTCTTTTGGTTTTTGGGAGGGGGAGGGCTGGTTTACGAAGTTGAAGTAAAGGGTGCAGAGATGCTTGGGGTATGTACCTTTTCAATAGTCATCGGGTCCTTTGGTTGGAAGGGCACAGTGGTTCCCTGCTTAGCAATTGAAACTATTGGCTAAGGTTGCTCCTCTATCTTCTCTTTATCAGCTTGTCAAGCTGACTGGTTCTGGGATCGAGTGAATATGGCATATGATCCCTCAGTTGCATTCCCCTTGCTTCTAGGTTCATCCTGATAATTCAGGTAACCAATGACGGAGTCGCCAGCTAATTCTTCTTCCTGATCTTCAAAGAGATTAGCATCATATTGTTGGTCCAACTCAGGTTGGAAAGGGGAAGCGTGTTATATTTCTAGATATCCAACCGTTGAGTTGGTTGGAGGGGCTTCAAGGGTGAGGTTCCTCTGTGGGGGAGGAAGATGATTTGGCTGCCCTTGATTCCTAGTAGCATTGCCTTGGTACGCTTGATTCTGAAATGTCCTCCTTGGCATATCCTGATTAGGAGAAGTAGACATAACTTGGGCCATTTGTCTCTTCAAAGCTATCAATTCATTTGTCAATTTTTGCACCATAGGATTTGTAGTGCCTGTAGAAGAGCTTTCAGCAAATGAAGAGAATCTATTTTTACCAGGGTCTTTTATGATCTTACCTGCCAGGATGAGATCATCCTCAATTTCATTAGCCAAATTTTGAGCCAATGATAGATCCATAGGGCCAGCTCGCCTCAATAGAAAACTTACTTCAGGAAGCTGCGAGATGATAAAAAAGCATTTGAGATTCTCCAGCGTGGGTTGAGCAATAGTTGGAATCCGATTCCTTAACTTGTTGAATTTGGCTATGAAATCCCTCATGGGTTCTTGGGATTCTTTTTTCATCTGTGTTAGCTACGCTAACAAGGCGTGTGCGTCTTCAGCAAGTTTAAACCTGGCTTTGAATTTGGACTTTAGTGTATTCCAGTCAGTTATAGTTTGAGCTTGAAGGTGGTAGAACCAATCCGTGACAGCACCTTGCAGAGTTTCTACAAAAAGTCTCACTACTACATCCTCAAATTCCACATCGATTACACCACATGCTATGGAGAAAGCGGCAATATGCTCGTCGGGATGAACCTTTCTGTCACCAAAAAACTTAGGAAATTTTTTCCTAGAACTACGAGGTAGTTCATGCAAGGGTGGAGTCAAGTTAAGAGGACCAAAGGAATTGCCCCACGGACCTTGAGCCATTATGATAGGATGATTAAATGGCGAGGTAACAAACCTTGGTGGGGTATTTATAGGCAAGGCACTATTAACAGCAGGAAAAGAAGCTCTACCTTGCGTTGGTGACCTGATAAGGTCAGGAGGAAGACTCCTAGATCGTTGGAGGAAAGGTGGTGGAGGAAACAGATCAAAATTGCTCTGCTACACCAACTCAAACACAGGGTCAAAAACACCCTTAGATCTATGGCTTCTTGTGTAGCGTGGAGTTGCCAGATTTCAAATGAAAAAAGGACCGAAACTAGTTCAAGTTGAAGCTTGAGGCTTCAAAGTGCACATTCTTCCCAGCGACTCTGGTTTTGCAGACCAGATAATGTAACGGAGATGGAGGGAGATGGTAAGGCTATAATGATAATGGGTAAGACATGGAACAGAGTCACCAGACTATGTAATGGATAAGGGTAGGGACTGATTCAATCTGAAACTTGAGGTTTTAGACTGCACATTCGATTCCCCAGCGGAGTCGCCAAAAATTGTTGGGTGAATATTATTGTCGTCAACTAACTGATGACAAAATGGGTATATCAACCACAGCATAGGGAGATTTACACCATGAAAAGTGTGGTTTTACCAGATCTGGACGAGGTAAATCTCTCCTCTCATCAAGGGGAGGTTCCCTAGGAATATTTATATGCTAAATATATATATATATATGGATTTCCCTCTTTTGTTCTTTATACATTACCTCTGAAAAAGGAGATGTAGATGCTGTTATACCACCCCATGTGTTATTTTCTGCTTAATTATATATATATATATAATATATATAATTAAGTAGAAAATAACACATGGGGTGGTATAACAACATCTACATCTCTTTTTTCAGAGGTAATGTATAAAGAACAAAAGAGGGAAATCCTGGTCCTTAGCTAACAACATTCCTCTTCTTTCAGGAATGGTATCAAACGTGAAGCATAAAATCACCTGAAGTAACAAAAGTTCACAAAGAAACTCGCATAAGCTCAAAGTCTTCTATAGCCTCCTTCACCGATTCGGAACAAGCGTAACCGTAGAATGAAATGAAGCACAAAGTCTTCGCCTGAAACTACAAAAGATAACTGAATCATAAAGATAAAAATAGCTCAAATTCTATCTTCTACCTTTTAGAAACGTTCTCAGATAATACTAACACACCCACTTTGCTTATTAAATCAAATAAACAAGATATTACCAGGAAAATGAACATAAGAACTGTTTCCTAAATAACACAGATAATTTCAACACAAAGTTTGAAATAAACCTACTTCTCATTCATTTAACAAAATATGATTTACAAGTTTGAGCACAAAGTCTCAAAAAAGTGTTTCAATTTCGGCAGAGTTTTTGCTCTCAATTATCAGAGATCCTTTTTACAAAAGAGGTCTCCACTATATATAGGGAGAAACTCTCAAAATTTAGAAAATAATAAAATACAAAAATATCTTAGTCAAAGATGACTCATCTTTGACTTTGAGATATTTTTCCAAACTTTTTACATGTAATTACACATTACAAAATTGCATGCACTTTTACATGACAAAAGTGCATGAGAAGAAGAGAGAAGGAATGCATGGGCGGCAAAAATTGCTGCCCCTGCATATCGGAGAAGTTCTTGTGCATAGGCAGCAAAAATTGCTGCCTGTGCACATCAAGGAGTAGGCGAACGTGTAAGGGCAGAAAAAATTGCCGCTCTTGCATGAAGGATGCAAGGGTGGCAAAAATTGCCGCTCTTGCATAAAAGAAGAGGAAACAGTTGTCACGGGTGGAGTCATGACAAATTCTGCTGAACTTGACGTCTACACGGCCATCGTGCTTGGGTCCTTGTTGGCAGTCAGATCCATCCTTGCTTCTTCGGTGGTCTGCAAACTTTTCACGGGCTTTGGCTTGTGCATTTTCATGGACAAATTGTCTGCGGGCAATTTGTATTTGCCCGGCCACCCGGCTTGGCATAGTTGCGCCTGAATTCCTTCAGACTTTTTGTCTGAAGGAATTCAGGGCTTAAACATTTGTTCAATCATTGCGCGCGTCGATGGGGAGTGAACCAAAAGCCGATGAACCTTTGTATTGACTTGAACCATTGAACCGGATGCTGGTGTTTGCCGATGGAGATCTCTGTTCGAACCAAGGCACTGAAATAGTCCCAAAAAATGACTAAGTGTTGAAAAACTGATTCTTTTGACTGAAACCACCTGCAAAAGCCTTTGACCCTGAATGCTAACTTCAAGCATGTTGAGTCCGCAAAAACATATCTGTAGAGTCCATAGTTTTCTCTAACCTTGAAAGAGTCCGTAGATTTTTGAGAAGCTTGAAAAATGAGGAATTTAAATGCCCAGGACAAATTTTGAAAAGGGAAGAGACAATTTTCATTGTAGGTTGTCCCAAAAATGAGTGGCATTTTTCGGGGACAACACATAGTATATGTGTTAGATGTAGGATATAAATATCATGCATGGACATATAAATGTTGGATTCTCCTCTACCTAATGGCCATGCCAATATTTGGGGCATCTTATTCCACAATTTTCACTATCATAGGTTATATCTTTCTATGACCTCTTTACCATGTTGAGCTATCTAGATTGCTTACACATGTCTTTTTAGTTACTCATACCCCACATAGTGCTCCATGGATATGTTATTTTACTAGGATATGACATCGATACATATGGATGGTGTAGACTATACACTACTTGTGTGAGGCACCATTTATCACAATGCTAGCTTTGTTAGAATTTTTGTTACTGTACACATCTTGTTGTAGCATGCTCTTTATGTATTTGAGACATGAGTTGTTTATTACTAAATTATTATCAACACAATATATTTTATGTTCTTGATGATATTACTTACTTACACAAGTACTATTCAAATACTGGTTATGAATAATTTCACTTTGAATATTGAGATGCATGTTACATTATTGTAGTATTTCAGCAAATAATACTTTATCATGTGATTTGAATTTACAAATATATGGATGTTATAATGTTGACATTACCTCATGTGGATTATGAAGATGTTATGATTTGGATGTTTTGCGTATGTATTTTGTATTGATAGATATAACTGGAGATGTTTATATTTTATAGCTTCAACTATCTAGAGTAGTGTGATTTTATGTGTGAAATGATGCATAAGTAACATGGTAGGCCAAGTATGGGAACTAATAATACACCAAGCTTAATTGAACCATTGGTTTTAGTTACATAGTGAATTCATGACTCCCTTAGATTAAAATCCAATACTATTGTCATCGTTTAATCTAGTTTTAAAGTTTGACCCCCTTTGACCCTCTTAACACTATTCACACCCCCTTAATAATATTAACTACCTTTTTACAGGACATTAACATTAAATCAAATCATAAAGGTAATGTGTAAACCAATTAAGTGGTGTCTTTAACCAAAAATTGAATGAGAACTTGGACCCATGTTTTTCAAGTGGATATAAAGTGTTTTAGAGGTGGTTGTAAGTACATTTAAGTTCCCTTTTAACCAAAGGATGGGTTGAGACTATAGTGTTGAATAAGCTATAAGATAACCCATGTGTCATTTATGGCAGGGAGAATTGAAAACATTAATATGTATGGGCAAGTCTTTCTTGCCCAATTGGATGTGTAATGTGAGTTAATGCTAGAGAAAATTTTTGGAGAAGAGCCAAGGAATGAGAAGAGACAAGTGCCACCTTCCTATTAGACATTGGGTTGGAGTGTTTTAATTATAAGATTAAATGTGTTCTACATGCTCATATGAGTGTTATTTTATTTATAATAAGTGGGTTTAGTTTTGGGTGAATGTGGAATCCTCTTGCTATAAGATTGTTGTTAGTTGAGACTCATAGTTTTAAATCTAGTTGAACTTGGTTTATTATGATTATCTATGTCCTTCCTTGATTATACTACCTTAATTTGAACCATTGGTGCAAGTATGATTGGAGATGTGAATCCTAGGCTCAAGGGTGCCTAGGGTAGCCACTAGATGCTAGCAAAAGGATGGGAGGCAAACCGCTCCTTAGCTTGGCCTTTTGGGTCACACTTAGGAGTGTGCTTTAAGACTTATTAATTGTCATAGATTTTAAAATGTAAATGATAATAAAATGATTATTTATTGGTTTTAATTCATTTTTATATAATATTTTAGTTTAATAAATGTGAAATAGAAGGAAAGAAAAAATAATGTAATGATTATGAACTTTCACGCATTAGTTTTTATTGAAGTGTTATTTGAAAGAAGAAAGTATAAATGTAATGAAAGATAATTTTTATGCTTTGAATCAAGTTGTAAAATTGGTATGAATAATAGTAACAATTTAACAAAAATAAATTTAAAATCTTGTTTCATATTCCCATTTGAATGGATTTTGTTAAGCCCAAGAAGGGTTAGGTTTATTCTAATATTTTTTATGAAATTTTAAAAGCTCTAATTTTTATTAATTTAAAATTAAATTAAAATTTGTATTAATTAAGGTTCTAATACATTTTACAGTTTCATTTTAATATGCATGATTTTATTTTTATGATTTTTTAAAGAAAAAGTACTAATTCTGCCTAAATTCCTTGAAAAATAGACAAATTTGAAACATTTTTTTGTGCATGAAAAATGATGCTAAATCTAGACTAAAATGATTTTATAATAAAATGCATAAAATTTGTGACCCAACACAAAAATTTTTTTGTGAATTTTGGGTTTACGATTTAGTCATGGTGAATTTTTGAAGTAAGGGTGTTTGTAGGGTAGTTTAGTGTTTCATAGATCCCTTGGAAGGGAAAATGACACTTTTTTTATAGGGAAGCACAAAAAATAGACTTGTGGTCACCCATATGACCACATGGAAATTTTCTTAAGGCCCTAAGGGCTGGTAGACTATGTATGGCAATTACCATCATGACATGGTTTGTTAGCAATGCATGTGAGCATCACCGTAATACCTTGTAGTTAGGGGAACAATCAAGTGATAAATCCCCACCACACTTCTAACTTAAGAAGTCAATCAATGAAGGTTAAGTTGTACCCATTTAATTTCCATGGTAAGTTTATAAATTAAATTCATTTTATTTTTATGTATTTGATATTACTTGTTTAAAATAATTTTCATTTCCTAAAGTTCTATGTTACTTAAAAAACAAAACTATTCTTTCAAGGCTTGAACATTTTATGCAATTGTCTATGTCAAATAGGATATTTAGAAGTGGGGTAACCCGAAAGATACCCCACCCCCCATCAATTTTTAGCCCTCTTTCACATGGAAGACCTTTTAGGGCCTTGTTGTCATGATTTTTTCTATTTCATGACAACACCCTCTTTTTCACTCTTACAGGAAATTGGAGGTGTTTTAATGACATGGATGATAATTATTTTTTATAATTGTAGATGTCATCTCCATAACCCAATGGACATGGTTTTTTTTATGTGTATAAATCTAATCCAATCACTGCCAATGACAATGGCTCAGAAAATAATGCTTCACCTTTGTTCACTAAAAGTCAAATATTGTGGTTAGGTTTGAAAGAAGTGGTTGTGATAACCTAAGAATAATTTTGATCCCAAACATATGTGCAATATATTGAAACTTTCAAGGTCAAAATTCACATGGAATTTTCACCTCTCATATCAAGAATGTAACGAAATGAGGTTTTTTGCGTTGTTCTAAGTTCATATCACCAGAGAATCACCTAAACAAGATTCTATCTCATTTTTCCATGAATCAATATCCAAATTTATTATAAAAGAATAAGGAGACCATTGGTATGCAAGAAAAGAGCAATGGAAGATGATATGAAACCAATAACTCCATCATTAATTTGACTGACAAGAAAAGTAATTCTAGCTGTGTCATTAAGTACACACCATCATTCATTGTTCGATGTATGTAAGAAGGTGAATGAGAAGTTTGTAAATGTTAAATATTCACATTACAAGGAGATATGTAGGATTCTAAAATATTTGCAGTTGAGCTTCTGAAAACCATTGCACACAAAAGAGGTGATCATGCAATTGAATAGATAAAATTTAATGAAAAATCTATATCTTAAGTGAAGTGATGGGTCTTATATGAAATATTAAGACCATTAGTGACTATCCAATGTCCAAGTTGAATTGCTAGATGAATCACAATGCCAAACCATTGCACATGGTAATTTGGCCAATAACTTTTATTTGTGATTCAAGAAAATTATTCAAGGACTTAGTTATAATGAAGCAACATAACATAAATGCTATAAGAGATGGTCATTATCTACAACATCCTCGTTGGTATATGTGATTTGTTTGACATGTACATGATTGATGAAACAAATATAGAAACCACATTATTTCCACTCTAAAGTTTGGGATCAATGATGATTACTTATAATGCTTTATCAAATGGAGCTACAATTACATGTGATTATATTGCACTTTTGCATTTTGAAATTTTCACCTAATGCATCAGTTCAAGAGGTAGTTGTTTCTCCAAGTGACAATCTATATGGAACAAGAAAATGAGAATATCGAAATGCTTGATGTTCAAAATGCACAATTGATTGAAGTAAGAAGAACAAGGTTTATGATGCCACCAAATTTCATTTTTCTATATGAAAATCAATTACTATTAATGTTCCAAAATCGTACATTTATCGTATGTAATTTTTGTAAGGAGAGTTGGTTACATTATTTGAAGATCATATGTTTGGCATCCAGAGTGTAACACGAATAACATATATATTATTAGTGATCATAAACATTGTCCAAGAAGCTCTTAAATACATTACTATCCTTTTTTATGATGCAAAACTTAATGAAATATATACAACAAATCAACATGGATTGGTTCATGCTTTGTCAAATTGAGGTACCCCCAAAGTGTGCAAATCTATTCAATTATTCTTGGCAATGTATGTTGATTTCGTCAAGTTCAAACTACATTGACTAATATTTGGGATTTTCATATTGTCTGATGGTTCTAATCGGGTTTGGAAACCCGAATAAGTATACAAATGTTTTCAAAAATATTTTATGGCATTCACAAGCCTAAAAAGCATTAATAAAGACTATCATTTCACAGGACTTGCTTGATAATTCTAATCAGATTTGGAAGCCCAGATAGGGGAAAGGTCCCAATAGATGTGCATGTTCTAATTGTCAAACAGGGTTTTTGTTAACATCTCCTCCATTGATGGAATATATTGGTGAGTATAAATATTAAAGTGCACCAGACGCTGAACATGTAGTATCTAATACTTGTTCAATATTTAATCTATAAAATTAAAAAGTAACAAATCACATCTTGGCAAGTAAGACTCAAGTATTGATACTCTAATGCATACCTATTAGTACTCCAAAGGTTAAATTTTGGTCATAGGTTCAAAAAATGCATTTAATGACCTCTCATGATAAAATCAATTATATCGTAAAATGTATAATCTATTAGACCTTAAAATCTTAGTTATAAACGGTTAAGACGACATATTAAAATGGGTAAAAATTTCAAAATTTAATGTGATGTTATGGCACCTTAATTCACTGTCCAAAATTAGGGTGCACGGCTTCCGAGACCTTTCCCCAATCATTGGAAGCCTGGAAGGTCTTGATTTTTCATCGTAGTACTTCTAAATGGCTTTCGAACCTACTTTGATCATTTTGAGGCTTGTTTAAACAGTTCTAATCAGAATTTTCAAGCCTGGTTAGGTCTACAAGAATATCAAAGTGATTTGAAATTTGCTCGATGGTATTCAAGCCCGAACAAGTCTTCTATAATCTCAAGGAGGTTTTAAATCAGTTTCAATGGCTTTCCCAAGAAGCCCACCTACCAATGACAAGTGGATGGTTCATTTTTCGAGGTTTCAAACGTCATTTGATATCATGTACAGGTCTGCGAGTTATTAAAATGTTATTTTACCATTCAAAGCGGCCATTGAAATCACGATTAGGTTTTTGAGACTTCGAAGTGATTCCAAATTGTTGCTCATGGTTTTCTCAAGCTAGAACTTCTTCACAGTCCTAAATGGGAGTTTCAAGCTCGGTCAGGTCTGAATAATGTCCATAAAGTTTTTCAAAAAGTCTTATTCAGCGTTGAGGGACCGAATGGTTATAAGTTTCAATAACTTTCAAACAAGTTGTAAATGACATATAAATCCCATCCAGGTCTATGAACTTCGAATTGTTTTTGAAATAAGAAAATGGATTTCGAAGCCTGGTTAACATTAACAGGTGGTCTTTTCAACAACTTGTTTCTTAAAAGGCAAACACCTATTCGGCTTTGGAAGCCTGGACAGGTCTTCAGATTACTTTTTACGTATGCAACCTAAAAAATATGATGCAAAGAACATCCATATCTATTTGCAAGCATCAAGGAAACGCCGAGACTTTCCATTAAATATGATGCCAAAAACTTGAAGCTATCAGATGCAGTTGGTATTCAGGCAGGCAACTATAGTGGAGGAATGAAGCGTCGTCTTAGCTGCATGGTAATCCTAAGCCGGCGTTCCAAGATGAGCCAACGACTGTTATGCATCCTGTTACAAGAAGAGATGTATGGGACAAAATTGAGGACACTAAGAAATGGCAGGCTATAGTTTTGACAACTCATTCAATAGTTAGGAAACCATCATTAGACTCTTGGAGGCAACTAGGCCAATACGTTTTGCAATAGAAGCCATACTCTCTTCTGGACCACCAATTCCAAGTCTTTATAATTATGGTGATCATGATTGTTCATATGATGTTGGATTTAATGTTGCCAGTGGTAACTTTTTGTTAACTAAGCAAAGGGGAGTTGTGAGTGGAGTTGAAATTTATACGACTAGACAGGTAAAGAGAATTGATGTTTCTCAGGTACAAGAATGAGTTGCACAGGGTGAAATTGCTGCAAAATACGTACAAGATGTGTCTGAATTTGATAGTCAATATCTTGGATATTCAGTTGTGTCCATTTCAAAAAGATTTGTGTGCTAGTAAACTACTTGATGCGACATTTCAGAATGGTGTTGGCTTTGGTAATGGAGATGGATTTGAGGCAGGACTGAGATTTGAATAGTGTAAAGAAAAGACAAATGAGTTAATAAACAGATTAACACAATGCTGAATGGCTATTGAAAGACCGATTTGAGACATCTTTCATCAGTTTTATTGTACCCTCTATTGATGACAATGCTTCTCCTGAATCAAAACCAGAATATAGCATGAAACATCTTAGTGAATGTCAAGAAGAATTAAAGTTTGCCGGTAAGGGTACAGACGCTTCATAAACAATTAAAAGGGTTGTGGAATGACTTGAAGATACTCTTGCTTGATAAAATGATGCAGGAGCATCTACAATAGTTCAAATTCTAGTGTGAAAATTCAAATTTTGGTTTTCCCTCTAAATTGTGAGATTTCAAAATTTCACCTTAAAAGTAAAATGTAATTATCAAAAAGTGAAAGTAAAAAGGTAAAAAGTAATGGTTAGGCTGTTGAGAAAATTTGGGGGAAATGGTTGAAACTATTTTCAACCTTAGTAAATTGTTAAAACTTAAAAAAATAGTATTTTGTTTGCCTTAAGCCCAATTTTGGCGTAGAAGTTGGGAGAGAGATTCTTGAAAAGAGAGAAAACAAGAAGAATTCAAAAAAAGGAGAGAGGATGAGAAGAGAAGAGAGGATGAGAGGGGCGTAGAAGAGAAGAAGGACAAAGAGGAAAAGTCCTCTCATTCAAAGGAAGAAGAAAGAATGAAGAATAGAGAAGAGAATTAGTGAGGGAGCACCTCACTCAAGAGATGATAAGGTCAAAGAGAAGGAGCAAATTTGATTAAAGACAAGAGAATGTGTGAAGGAGCAAGCAAGGTTTTGAAAGCCATGGTTTCTAATATTGAAATGTAAGTCTTCCAATTGATCTATGAAAGAAAGAATGAATATATTTGTTCCATTTATGAATTCTGTAAACAGGCTTATATATATGTGTGTGTATGGGAATGTGTGTGTGAAGGATGGTTCTTCATAGCATATTAAGAAAGATTAGTTATTTGGCATGTTGAGGATAAGTTTAAACTGGTATTTATGTGAACAAAGGATCTTAATATCTTTGAATGCTATAAAAAGCCCAAACAAGCCTAAACAAGGTATTCAGGCATCTAAACTACAGCCCACTGCCCAAAGAAAACCCCACGTGAAAATGGTTGCATGAAGTTCATAATGATTTGGAGACAGGTCTATAAGGCAATTAGAAACCTAAATGAAGAAGAAACAGGGTTAGAAATCCCTTTGATATCTCAAAACTCCAACTGTTAGAATTCAGGCATGTAGGTGACAGTGTACAGAAAAAGTTAAGAAACTTGTATGTTTTGCAAGGTAAATGGATTGATAAGGACATTTTTGATATGAGTATGGAATGGGGAAGTCATGTAAGATAGTGACATGTTTATAAAGCCTCTTTAAAGTCTATTAATCATTGAAATGGAAAAGAAACTAAGAACCCTATTCACTGTTATAAAAATACAGTCAAAAGACACTGAGTTGTTGAGTATTGGCAAGCTTAGAAGGTTGATATAACCTGGAGGATGATTTGAGAAGGTGTAGGGCACTAATACAGACCCTAAAAAATTTATTTGAACCTTTGAAACAAGCTAAAACACTCCCAGCAAAAATAATAAGCTCTCGACCTGTGACTGTCATGGGAAAATCTTAAATTAGGTTCAAACCCTCAAAATGAGTTTTAAAGCTTGAAAACTCTTTAAACTTTGTAATTTGACCCTTGATGATGTTAGAAAACTTTCGGAAGTGGTTTCAAGGTGCCACAGTACGGAGAAGTACGGAAAAGAACAATTGCCAAGTGGATCCTAGGTGCATGTGAGATGAAGAGCATAGGCCAATATAGAAAAAATGAATTTCTCCAAAGAAGTGCCCTAAAAAATGATTGATTCACCTGTAATAAGGTAATGGGTATTTGTAATGGTGCTTGGTTTGATTATAAAGTCCGTACTTTACTATGGACAAGGTGTTTTGCATTCAATGAGGGCTAATTAGAAGAGGGCATAAAGAAGGAAGTACAATTCCGTACAAAGCAACCTCGAGATTTTTCAGTATGTTATAGAAGAGCTTAATGGGTATCCAAAAATGATTTTACATTTATGATTGAGTTAAGCTATAAAGAGTTATGGCTAATAAACAGAGAAAATAGGGCTACAAGGAATGAATGATCTAGATAGGCCTGTATAAGAAGTTAGCTCAAAATTTGATGGTTACAGAGCAGTCTAAGTGTAAGGTCAGTTTTCATCATAAAATCCATGTAATCAATACTCTAATTTACATAGCATATAATTTTTTAATCAGTGCACATTTTTATATTTAAGTTAAAGAAAGAAGAATCTAATGAACGATGCACCATTCTTAAGGCTGTCAAAGTAAAGATATGAAGTTTGTTTTCTATATAGCACATTGCAGGAATGGGCAAGTGCAAAATCATAAAAATATAAACCTGAAGTTGATCTAGGTTAAGTCAAGTTTAGAAGCTACTGAAGAGAGGAGTCTATATAAGGGTGGATTACCATTGTAAAGGGATTCAAAACTTATTTCGCTTAGAGCTCACGAGAAAAGAACTATTTGTCTTTATACAAGTTGTTCATTTTCAAGGAATGTTGTAATTACAATGCAAGAAAACATGTAAGATAAATGGATTGTAAATTGTGGATATTTATTATTTCTTTTTTGTGGATCTGTTTTACAGTTTATGAATGAATAAATGCATTAGAAATCTATGCTTTCTAGATTACGTGTAAACTCTCTTAATTTTATAAACTTTGTGTTGGAAACTTTATAGAATAGAATTTATGCTTTATACACGTAACCTATGTTTTTATGAATACTTTGAGCTTCTTGGTAATTTATATTCTTTCTTTGTTTATTTTATGTTTTCATTTACGTGTTGAAAGAAAGATTCCAAAATTGAATTATTTGATGTCAAATGAAATCCTGTCTGAAAGAGGGAAATAGAGACTTTGTATTCATTTTCACCAAGAAATATAGAGGTATTTTTTAAATCTTTGTGTCATGAAACCCTCTAGTGATGCACTTCATTCACTTGTCTGAAGTCTATCTTTCTTGCATTTCTGAAAAAACATATTTCCATTGTTGAATTGTCCAACCTATTCTATTAGATATGGCTCATCTACGTGGTTTTAAGTGTTTATCTCATTGACAATCTCCCATTCTCCCTTCCATTTCTCTTTATTCTTTCTCTATTCCTAGCTTTCTCCTTTCAATTTTTATTGCCTTTTCATATTTTTTGGTTAAAAGTATTAAAAACCCAAAAAACACTCCATCATATGAAGGTGTTTCCCCTCTCAAACGCATAGAAAAATCAGGCTTAGACTCATGATTTTTTATGAGACCATAAAATGTCTCATTATATCAATAAATAATATTATTTTTTATTTCATAAATTATGTTTAAAAGTAGACTTAGATGTAATTTTTAGAACTCATGCTTATTTAGAATGAAATATGGGATATGTATTTAACCCATTTTTAAAAAATTATTGCAATATACATTATTTCTATTTTCTAACAAGTTCTTGGATAATAGATGCCAAATATTATTTGTGCAAGTTTAAATAAGACATCAATGCATATATCAAAGTTTGAACTGCTAAAATACTAAATCAAGAACAACCTTCATGTAGCTCTAGAGATCATCAATAGCTTCAGAGTCTCATATAAATAATCTCTAAGTTTTTTTCAGTTGCTTATGAAATAGATGTACTATTTATGTAATACCATCTAAGGCATACACACAACTTTATATCAACCAAAAATAGGTCTTGTATTTTTTTGTTGGTTTATTTGTTATTTTGACATATGAAGATGTAAGGACAAGATGGATGGGTTTTGAAAAATGAAAAAATAGTCATAAAAAACATTTCAAAACCTGAATCTAATTGCATGTTTGGATTCTTCTTAAAAAATTAGACAAAAAAAAAAAAGGGAGTCATCTTGATCCAAGACCAAAAGCAAAAGTTATGAGTGTTTTAGTTGGCTCTAGATATCTCTATCCTCGCTTTGGAGATCACCAATCTTGGATCTAGAGATGCATAGTATGGATCCAAAAATGCATAGAATTGACTCTAAAGATACCCAAAATTGATTTTGAGGTATAGTAGACAAAATAAGGCACAAAATAATGTTTTTGGATGAGTTTTATGGTCTTTATATAAATATAAACTTTTAAATTTAAACATCAGCAAATACAAAGGTCTGAAATTATGGAAACATGAAAGCAAAGATCTTCAAAGATGATTGTTATCTATTTTTAGAAAGTATTTTTTTGAAATCTATTTATAGTATTTCTTAACATATGTATATTTAAAAAAGACATGACATTTATAGTATTTCAAATACAATGAATATCTCGCACCTCAAGTTGTTAGAGAAAACTAAATTGACGAAGATTATGATTGATTATCTTCAACAAAATCAAAAGTTGTTGGAAAGAAAACAAAACACCTACATTCACTCCAAAAAATAGAAAATGATGGATTTATGAATCTAGAATTTCTCACTATTTTATCTTTGAATGATGGAGATTGTTGTTATTCTCCAAATGATGTAAAAGCTAAATTTTTTATATTTTTATTTGTTAGGTTTTAGCCTAGAATAAGAATCAGTTTCAAAACTAATTTTTTATGTTTTTAAGAATAAGAAATAAGTTCTAAACTAATTTTTTATCTTGTTATCTTGTTAAGAATAATAAATTAGTTTTAAATTGATTTGTTAAGTTGTTACTCTTAAACAGAAAGTTGTTGAATTTGTATTCTAAATACAACCTTCTCATTCATAGTTAAGAGTTATAAAAAATTAGAAGATAGAAGATAGTAGAGAGTTGGTATAAAGTAGTATAAAGTATGAAGAATTTAATAATAGACATAAAAAAATTATTTTTAGATTTTAAGCATTTTCAGAAGCAATGAGAATTGGATTTCATGAAGTTTCTACAAAGATATTCTTGTTATAATCTTATTCTAAAGGAGAGCAAGGGTCCACTCAACCAAGGAAGCATGATCTATTATGATATTTGTATGTTTATATTATTATGTATTTTAATAATTCATTATGTTATTAAAAATATTATGTTATATGTTTAACCTACATGTATATGTTAGTGTTTCAATCAATTTTACTTTCAACACTTTGAGTTTCAAAGTATTTCCCTTTCAAAGCAATTTAAATTCTAACATTTTATATTAGTTGTGTTTCTTTTAAGATCAATCTCAATTTTAGAAAGTGTGTTTATTTCTAAAGTATTTTCAATTTTAGCAAAGTGTGTTTCCCTTCCAAACATTTTAATTTAGTAAGTGTGTTTACTTTTACAAGCAGTAAAGTAGTTTTCAATTTGAACAAGTATGTTAGATCTTTAGGAGTAAATAATCCACAACTCCCTCCAAATATACAAATGTTAGACACTATTTTACATACCTTATTGTTGATTACCATTCGACATCGACTATGGTTTGATATGACATCAACTCAACTCAATGAATTAAATGAGAAGATTGACAACCCTGTTGGGATAAATAACTGGAAGCACACAATTGATTACCAAGCAACTTAATATGTGGAAATTAACCAGAATACACAAGTAACTAGAATTCATAAATAACACATGATATGAGAGACAATACACAACTTGTATTAAAACTCTTTCAGAAGGAAATACAACAAAGAAGGCTGCCACAGTTCTTCTTCCTTACACACCTCTAGGGCTCCCACACCTCTAGGGCATAAACAATAAATCTTCCCTCAAAGCTCTCTCTCCTAGGTCCCAACACCCAACTCAAACACAGAGTTGGTGTTTACCTTACACCTGTGTTCCACGCACTCCACAAGTGCTCCACGCACTCCACAAGTACACACTATACTCCAAGTAGACCTTCCCTGAATTTGCTCCCTGTTGTGTTGTTGTCCTATCTGATCTTGCACACCTGCAAATCAATCTAGTTCTGCACACCTGTGAACCTTGACCTTGCACACACATACACCTGCAAATCAATTATCTTACTTACCCATGCAGATCTCCTATCATAGCCATGCTCACCTGATGACCAAGATCATACATACATGAAGAACCATGCTAATTCTCCAATCCAGCACCCACACTTGGTACTGTGGCACTAGGAGGAACACACCATTGCCGTCTTCTCTCTGAAGGAGCTTATTTGCTCTCTTACTCTCTAGCACTAGTTTACAATACAACCAATGAGTCTCTTAAATAGATCTCATGCAAATAATAATTAGACACCTAATTACAATAATTAGATTTGCAGCTCTCAGTCTAAAATTGGCTCTTGACATGCAAACACTTGGTTCGTTAGCTAACTACCCGTAACATACTCAGCTCAAACCACACAGGTGACTGACGTCGGTCCCTGTCTGCCTGGGGGGTGCCGACGCCGGCCGACTTTTGACCAACGTCGGTTGCCTTCCTGTCTCCTCCCTGTCGACGTCGATTGGCCTGACCGACGCTGCTGACAGTAACACTCTGCAACCCTTCGCAACCTCCTTCCCTGCTTACATCAATGAAGCTTTTAGCTCCACAACCTAACAATCTCCCACTTGGAGATAAACAGCTGCACTATACCTGTACCTGTACCCCATCTAATTTGTTTTCTGGCTTGTATCCCTCTTCAAGCTCAATCCTGAAGACAACCCACCACACAACCTGTGATGTACCTCCTGTCATCCGAGTACCCTGCCGCATCCAAACCTACAAATCCATGTAGTGAAGTCCTGACCTTGAATAGCATGAATCCCTGCTGTTGGTCCCTCTCAAATACCTGAGAACCCACTTCCCCGAATTGGCTCCTAACTCTCTGACAACACCCACTGCTTGGGCAAACTCAGGCCTATACCAGACCTCATGTGATTTCAGACACTTAACTGTCCAGCCCTTAGTGTGCTCTGATTCTGCATCGTACGTAATGAACCTCACCAACACTTGATTCACATCAGCTCCCACTCGAGACAAAATCACCCTGTGATCTCCCATGTCTCCCATGCCAAAGAATTTCACTGCTCCAAATTCTTCATAGCAAACCACTGAACTAATCTTACCCTTAGCTCAGCAAAACCCTGTATGTACAAATCTGCTAGCAAACATACCATCCACATACAGCAATAGAATGATGTTGCAATCATCATCCACCTGGTAAGACAAACCACAGTAGTTACCCTGACATTGACTAAAGTCATGCTTTGTCATCCCCCTGTCAAAACCTGTACCACTGTCCTGCAGCTTCCTCAAGACCATATGCCCTGGTCTTTCATCTCACGTGTCCATTCTCTCTATTCTTCAACTAAGGTATCCATTCATCTCTGTGATTTCTTCTCGTTGGCAACCCTACCAAATCTCCCGCTTGGTTCTACAAACTCTCCATGCCATGCTCTCACTGTTTCCTGGATCCTTCCTGCTCTGTAATCAAAAACTAGTATAAAGAAGAGGAACAATGAATTTGAGGCTTACTTACCACCTTCAGTCTTCCATATGGGCATTTGAGACTCCTTGACAGCTTATTGTCCACCCAAAATCTGTTACAGTGACTGACCTCGATCACTACACAGTCTGCATCCAACTGACGTCAGTTCCTGTGCCTGTCCTGACTACCAACCCTACCAACGTCGGTGTCCTCTTGCTACTGACGTCGGTCCTTGTGACTAACATCAGTCTTAATACTACCGACATCAGTTTTCCTACCGATGCCGGTACCTGTGTTCGCCTGTGAGTGATGACTTTTTCTCCGCGAGCTCTTTTGAATCAAGTCCCATGTCCAAACTGCCCTGCCCAGAGGTATCCAGCCCCATCCATTGGTCTCTGTCCACCATCTCCTTCATAAACACCAAGGCTTTCCAGTTCTTAAGCTTGTCAAATATATTTGTCTTCCGCTTAAGAACATGCATCTCCTTCCTACTCATGTGAGCAAGCCTACGAAGCCACGTCTCCGCAATAAAAGAAGAATCAATAATATAAACAAGTAGATAAAGAGTACCTATTTTCTTACCACCAGCTAATTCAAGTGCATCAACTGTGAGAGCTCTCATGCATCTCTCATCACCCAACCTTTTTGAAGAAATTAGCCACATCTCCAAACCTGGGACCTGCATGACCTCCTTCAACACCCATGTGTTGGCCGCCTGCGATTTTAGCTTCACTTCCCCTTTGCCAATTCTTTGACAAGGCTCTCCAGCTCCTCTCCCTAGGGCTGCATGGAAAGAGGCAACATAATCTGTTATCCAAGATTCAACTTTATCCAAGAAACCTCTCAGAGCATCCTGTGCAACAACCCCTGCAACATTTGCATCTTCAGTTCCTTCATGCTGATCTGCTACCAACCAACAATATTCTTTTCCCTACTCTTTCTTTCCATAGGACCGTAAGTGACCATCTGTGCTTTTTAACTCCTCCATTCTTAGCTTACTTTGATCTGCCATTGCTCTACTCCCACTCGATCAGAAACCCCTGAGAGTGACCTGTAACCAAACACAAACCCTGCTCCCTGCAACCTTAGCTCTGATACCACATTTTGGGATAAATAACTGGAAGCACACAATTGATTACCAAGTAACTTAATATGCAAAAATTAACCAAAATACACAAGTAACTAGAATTCATAAATAACACATGATATGAGAGACAATACACAACTTGTATTAAAACTCTTTCAGAAGGAAATACAACAAAGAAGGCTGCCATAGTTCTTCTTTCTTACACACCTCTAGGGATCCCACACCTCTAGGGCATAAACAGTAAATCTTCCCTCAAAGCTCTCTCTCCTAGGTCCCAACACCCAACTCAAACACAGAGTTGGTGTTCACCTTACACAAGTGCTCCACGCACTCCACAAGTACACACTGTACTCCAAGTAGACCTTCCCTGAATCTGGTCCCTATTGTGTTGTTGTCCTATCTGATCTTACACACCTGCAAATCAATCTGGTTATGCACACCTGTGAACCTTGACCTTGCACACACATACACCTGCAAATCAATGATCTTACTTACCCATGTAGATCTCCTATCGTAGCCATGCTCACCTGATGACCAAGATCATACATACATGAAGAACCCTGTTGATTCTCCAATCTAGCACCCACACTTGGTAATGTGGCACTAGGAGGAACACACCATTGCTCTCTTCTCTCTGAAGGAGCTTATTTGCTCTCTTACTCTCTAGCACTAGTTTACAATACAACCAATGAGTCTCTTAAATAGATCTCATGCAAACAATAATTAGACACCTAATTACAATAATTAGATCTGCAGCTCTCAGTCTAAAATTGGCTCTTGACATGCAAACACTTGGTTCGTTAGCTAACTGCCTGTAACATACTCAGCTCGAACCACACAGGTGACCGACGTTGGTCCCTGTCTGCCTGGGGGGTGCCGATGCCGGCCGACTTCTGATCGACGTCGGTTGCCTTCCTATCTCCTCCCTGCCGACGTCGGTTGGCCTGACCGACGCCGCTGACAGTAACACTCCGCAACCCTTCGCAACCTCCTTCCCTGCTTGCATCAGTGAAGCTTTTAGCTCCACAACCTAACAAACCCCATCATTTTTGACACCATTATCAGATATTTTCTAAGTGTCAATAGGGAATAAAATCATAAGATGACAATTGTTTAAGACAAACTTATCATAAACCAAACAAATTTATAAATAAACCAAGAGATTCAAAGTAAATATATATTCCAAAGAATCCCATTATAGGAAAAATATTTATAACATTGATTGAAAAAACATGAGAGACAATCTAGGAAATACATTAAATCCACAAAATAGGCCTAGGACAGATAGAGCTCAATCAGTAGGAAGAACTTTTACCTATCCTATTATTTTATAGCAAGATGAGAATGCCCAAATGAAGAACATATCTCCATTCATACTACCTATTTTCAGAGGTATGTTAACAGAATATCCTGACTAGTTCTTATTTTAGTTCAAACTATTATGTCAAGTCTATGACTACAAAATGGATAATCAAAAATTAAAATTATTTCCTTTTACACTTAAGGATTCAGCTATGAAGTGGTTTATGGGATTACAGTTAGATTCCATTCATTCATGGGATGAAATGAAAAATAGATTATTGTAAAAATATCAAGACTATTTAGGGTAAGATATATAAAGGAGGAACTCTTCCGTATAAAATAAAAATATGAAAGACCGATTTTTTTTTGTTTATAGAAGATGTGAAAATGAGTTGAATGAATATCTCCATAAGATAATTTTATTAAAAGTATTAGATGATGATGATCGAGATTCCTTAAACCTAATGGAAAAAAGAGATGCTAATAAACTAACTCTCAATGAAATTGTTGAATGATGTAGGAACTATTCAAAGACAAATACTAGTATTAGAAATTTGAAAACATGAAAATGAAGTAATGATGTAGGAAAACTCATGGAAGAGTTATCAAATCTTAAAATAAATTTTTGACTCAATTAAATGCCACACTAGATGGCTTACAAGCAAAATCTAACACCATTACTGAACCTCTAGTTATGTATTACCCAAAATATAGGTTAAAACATGGCCTCTAAAATTGCCCTCTAGATATAATAGATGTGTGATATTTATGATGCAAATGCCCATGAAATAAAAAATTGTATCCTCCTTCTTATCATTAAGAATTAATTAAAATATATTACCCAACCAACAAAATAACTCAATTATATACAAAGACAAGGGAATAATTTTTATTATAATCAAAATTCAAATCACTTTGTTCCTAGAGATCTTTCTAATCCATGACCCTGTGGATATAATAGATGTGCGGTATTTCTGATGCAAATGCCCATAAAACAAAAAATTGTATCCTTCTTCTTGGCATTAAGAATTAATTAAAATATATCACCTATTAGATTCATCAAAGAGATAAAAAATGAATTAACCAGTGTACATAAACAATACATAGAAGCATATTATATAGGCATAAAGGAAACACCCAAAAAATGAGGTGTATGGAATCATAAATATTGAGTAGCATAAAATAGCTAGGCTCATGTAACCTATTTACCTAAGTGGTTAAAACCACTATAACCACATGCATAGGGACTATACCTTAGAAAATAGCCTAAGATATTACAATAATATACTAATACTCTCCCTTAATGATTAAATCAGAAACAAGACAAAGTTTGTCCCTAAATTTAATGAACTTGTCTGAATCAAGTGGTTTGGTTATTAGTTGGTTACTCTGTAGTGGGGCAATAGAATAGATTGATGTCTTCATTTGTAACCAACTATCAGATGTAATGATGGTGAACCTTAATGTGTTTGGTCTTGACATAGAATATTGGATTCTTCACCACCTTCTGAACACTCTAATTGTCACAAAAAATCAGAGTAGACCTTGATGACTCAAATTAAAGATCCTCCAAGATTTTCTTTATCCACATAGTTTCACAACCTGCATTGAACATAACTTTATACTCTGCTTCTATTGAATATAATGCCATTGTAGTTTGTAATTTGTTCTATCATGAGAAAATGCCTGAACCAAGAGTGAATACATAACCTATTGTAGATTTTCTTGAATCTACTGATCCTATCTAATTAGAGACAAAATATCTTGAAAGTCAAAATCTACAGACTTCTTATACAGTATGCCAAAATCAAGAGTACCTTTGAAATATCTTAATACCTATTTTGCAGCTAACTAATGAACTTCTTATGGTTTATATTTAAAGTGAGATAGAAAAATCATTGTAAAACAAATATCTGGTCTAGTGGTAGTGAGGTAAATGAGACTACCCACTAGCTACCAATACACTATTTCATTGACTAGAGGTGAAGTAGTGTCAGTTGAAATTTTAGCTCCAACTTCCATAGGTGTGTGAGTTGGGTTACAATCCATCATTTTAAACCTTTTCAGTAATGATTTGCCATACTTGTTCTATGACATGAATACAACACGATCACCTTGCCAAAACTCAACACCTAAATAGTATTACAGTAGTCTTAAGTCTATCATGTCAAAAGTACAACAAATATCAGCCTTCATTTATTGAATGAAACTAACACTACTACCATTTATGGCTATATCATCAACATATACAATGAGAATCAAGATATCATCACCAAACACCTTTACATAGAGAGTTGATTCAGAATTACATCTTTTGAAACTAGACTCCCTAAGGTATAAATCTATCTTCATATACCAAGTCGGAGGAGCTTGCTTAAGTCCATATATGGACTTGATCAACCTAAAAATAAGATGTTCCTTATCAGGAACTTGAAAACCCTATGGCTAAACCATGTAGACTTCTTCCTCTAGATCTCCATTCAATAAATCACTCTTGACATCCATTTGGTGCACTTGCCATCCAAACTGAGCAGCAATAGCAACAATCAAATAAAAAGTTACCATCTTTGTAGTAGGAGCAAAAGTCTCTTCATAATCAACATTTTCCTCTTATGCATAACCTTTTTCAATAAGTTTGGTTTTGTGTTTATACAAGGAACCATCTGTTTTGCATTTTATCTTATAATCCATTTACAATCAATGGATTTCTTTCTTGTTGGTAGCTCTTTGAGCTTCCAAGTCTTGTTTTTCATCAAGGAATCATATTCCACTTGCATGGTTGATTACCACTCATGCTTCCCTTTGGCCTCTAAAAAATAATTAGGCTCAAATACATGTGAAATAATAGTTGTTATAAAAAAAATTGTCATGCTCACCTCTATTACCAAACTGCTTTCTAGATCCCAATCTTCTTCCTTCCACACCTTGTGGCAAGTCTCCTTCCTTTAGTGTTTTTATTATGGCAGAATACCACTTGGATTCTTTGGTTGTTCTGCTAGATCCTCACAATGCCCTATAATAATTCGTTAGAATGTGATTCCACTGATGAACTAGAATTCTATTCAACTTTCACATCACAACTTATAATAGAATCATCAGAAGAAAATAATGACTCAATATCTAAAACTGTACCAATTATTGTGAAGTATGGCATCTATTCATTTACTATGACATCTATATTTACCACAACTTTGTTAGTAGAAATATCAAGTAATTTGTATGCCTTTGACTAGTCATTATACCCAACAAACATGTATGTTTTGATTTTCACATGCAAGTTACTTCTCTTTTGAATAGGAATAACTGCAAAAGCTACACAACGAAAAAATTTAAAAGCACTTACATCTAGAGTTTGACCTGACCAAGCCTCCTCTAGAGTCATATTCTCCAATGATTTTTTAAGAATTTTGTTGAGGATGTACACTATTGTATTCACTACTTCTACCCAATATCTATATGGGATATCTTTCCTTTGGACCATACAGTGAATCATGTCCATCACTATCCTATCTTGTCTTTCCACAACTCTATTTTGTTTTGGAGTGTAAGGGGTAGTGTACTATCTATGTATGCCTTCAGTGGCACAAAACTCCTTGAACTATTTTAAGATGAGCTCACCCCCATTATCTATTCTAATAAATTTCACTGATCATCCTACCTATTTTTCAACCATAGCTTTCATATTAAGGAAGTTAGAAAAATAATTAGATTTCTTCACTAGAAAGTATACCCACTTTTTTTTAGAGAAATCATCGACCAATAACAAAAAATAATGGGCTCCAGAAGAGGTAGGTGTCTACATTGGACCATACAAATCTGCATGTACCAAATCCAATACTCCCTTAGCTCTCAAAAGTTTACCAACATCAAATGAATGTCTAACTTGCTTCCCCAATTGACATCCAGTACATATATGATGACCATCTCAAATAGAAAGAATCCCCTTAACCATCTTAGTCTTGCTCAATGTATTCAAATGCCCAGACCTTTCATGCCATAGTAAACTTGTGCTATCAATCACTATAAGTGCACCTTTCTTTGCCCTTTGTGGATCTGCAAGCTTATACAAGCCTTTCTCACCAATCCCAACAACAATAATCTTTTTATCTCTGGTAGCGACTAAACATTGTTGTTTTTGAAATTTTACAACAAAATTAGATTTTACAATGATCTCACTAATTGAAAGCAAATTTTTTTTTCATATCAGGCACATACCTAACATTTTTAAATGTATAACAAACTACACCATTAAAATTGATCTGAACATTACCATATCCCTTCACAAAATGAGTTTTACCATCTCCCAAAGATACAGATTCATTACTACTATCAATTTCAACAAAATCCACATACCAGTCCTTATGGCATGTATAATGGAGATATGTCCCTTAATCAAAGTACCAAGCTTGATTGAACATAGAATTACCACTGGAAGCCATAAAAGCAAAATCAAGATATGTTTTTTCACCTTCACCTTCAACTATATTTTCATGATGAGCTTTCTTTATAGGATTAGCCATATCTTGTTGTTTTTTCCTGTAATCTTTCTTAAGATGACCAGGTTGATTACAGTAAAAACATTTCCACTTAAATCTCTTATTAGAACCACTTACTTCTAAATATCAAGCTTCTAAATTTGGTAGGGTATTGTATTTGAAGAATTTATTATTTTCCACTAAGATGTAGGAAGGTGGCTCCATTTTTGAGTTTTTGTTGCAGATCAAGGACATCAATTGAAGGCTATCCAAAACCTAATTGATGAGTAAGATCTGATTACTCTGGTTATGCAAAATCTTCCATATTTATTAGAGTCATTTGTGAAGTCCTTACACATGATTACTGAGAAATAGACTTTAGACTTTGAAAAGTTGTCCACATTGCTATTGTAAAAGGAGATATGATAGGAGTAGATAGTGTTATCTACATCTACTTTTATACAGAGTGCATTCTTCATCAAGGAAAAGGGTAAAAAGTTTGGTAAAACTACTAGTTCTTCGAAAAAAAATTCACAAGTAAGTGGTTATAATAAGGGATCTAAGTGAAAATATTTTTACTGTAAGCAACCTATTCACCTTAAGAAAGATTGCAGAAAAAGACAACAAAATATGGCTAATCCTAGAAAGAAAGCTCATCATGCGAATATAGCTGAAGATGAAGGTGAGGAAATATCTCCTAATTTTAATTTCATGGATTCTAGTGGTAATTCTATGATTGATCGAGCTTGGTACTTTGATTTAGGGGTATCTCCCCATTATACATGCTATAGGGATTGATATGTGGATTTTGTTGAAAATGATAGTATTAATGAATATGTATCTTTGGGAGATGGTAGAACTCATTTTGTGAAGGGATATGGTAATTTTTAGATCAATTTTAATGGTGTAGTTTGGTATACATTTAAGAATGTCATATATATGTCTGATATGAATAAAAATCTATTTTCAATTAGTGAGATCACTGTAAAATATGATTTTGTTGTAAAATTTTAAAAACAATAATGTATAGTCACTACCAGAGATAACAAGATTATTGATGTTGGGATTGGTGAAAAAGGCTTGTATAAGCTTGTGGATCCACAAAGGGCAAAGGAAAGTGCACTTATAGTGATTGATAGCACAAGTTCACTATGGCATGAAAGGTATGGGCATTTGAATTTCTAGTATTTGAATACATTGAACAAGACTAAGATGGTTAAGGGGATTCCTTCTATTCAGGATAGTCATCATGTATGTATTGGATGTTAGTTGGGGAAGCAATTTAGACATTCATTTAATGTTGTTAAAATTTTGAGAGCTAAAAGAGTATTGGATTTGGTACATATAGATTTGCATGGTCCAATACAGACACCTACCCCTTTTGGAGCCTATTATTTTTTGTTGATGGTTGATGATTTCTCTAAGAAAAACTGGGTATACTTTCTAGTGAAGAAATATAATTATTTTTCTAACTTCCTTACTTGGAAATATGTGGTTAAAAAATAGGTGGGATGGTTAGTGAAATATCTTAGAATAGATAATGGGGGTGAGTTCATCTCAAAATAGTTCAAGGACTTTTATGCCACTGAAGGCATACACAGACAATACACTACCCCGTACACTCCATAGCAAAATGGATTTGTGGAATGATGAAATAGAACGATGGTGGACATGGCTCATTATATGGTCCAAAGTAGAAATATCCCATATAGATATTGGGTAGAAGCAGTGAATGTGATAATGTACATCCTCAACAGAAGTCCTACAAAAGCATTAGAGAATATGACTCCAAAAGATGCTTGATTAGGTCAAACTCTAGATGTAAGTGCTTTTAGAATTTTTGGTTGTGTAGTTTTTGTTGTTATTCCTAGTCAAAAGAGAAGTAACTTGGATGTGAAAAGCAAAGCATAGATGTTTTTTGAGTACAATGACCAGTCAAAGGCCTACATATTACTTGATGTTTATAATAACAAATTTTTGGTAAATAGATATTTCATAGTAGATGAATAGATGCCATACTTCACAACAATTGGTACAATTTCATATATTGAGTCATTATTTGTTTCTAATGATTTTATTATAAGTTGTGATGTGAAAGTTAAGCAGGATTCTAGTTCATCAATTGAATCACATTCTAGGGAGGGAATTGTTGTAGGTCATTGTGAGGTAATAGTAGAACAACCAAAGAATCCAAAGTGGTATTCTACCACAATAGAAGCACTTAAAGAAAGAGACTTGCCACAAGGTGTGGAAGGAAGAAGATTAAGATCAGGAAAGCAGTTTGGTAATAAAGGTGAGCATGATAATTTTGCTCTAACAACTACTTTTTCAAAAGTATTTGAGCCTAATTAATTTTTAGAGGCCAAAGGGAAGCATGAGTAGGAATCAGCCATGCAATTGGAATATGATTTATTGATGAAAAACAAGAGTTGGGAGCTCATAGAGCTACCACCAAGAAAGAAATCCATTGGTTGTAAATGGATTTACAAGGTAAAATACAAAGCAAATGGTTCCTTAGACAAACACAAAGCTAGACTTGTTACAAAAGGCTATGCATAAGATGAAGGGGTTGATTATGAAGAGAATTTTGCTCCTACTACAAATATGGTAACTTTTTGTTTGATTATTACTATTGCTACTTAGTTTAGATGGCAGGTGCACCAAATGGATGTCAAGAGTGTTTTATTGAATGGAGATCTAGAGGAGCAAGTTTACATGGTTTAGCCATAGGGTTTATATGTTTTTGGTAAGGAACATCTTGTTTACAGGTTGATCACGTACTTGTATGGACTTAATCAAGCTCCTTGAGCCTAGTATATGATGATAGATTCATAACTTAGGGAGTTTGGTTTCAAAAAGTGTAATTTTAAACCAATTCTCTATGTAAAGGCGTATGGTGATGTTATATTGATTCTCATTGTATATGTTGATGATATATCCATAACTGGGAGTAGTGCTAGTCTCATTTAGCAAATGAAGGATAATATTTGTTGTACTTTTGACATGATAGACTTAAGACTACTGAAATAGTGTTTAGATCTTGAGTTTTGAAAAGGTGATTATGTTGTATTCATGTCATAGAATAAGTATGCCAAATCATTGCTATAAAGGTTTAAAATGATGGGTTTTAATCCAACTCACACACCTATGGAAGTTAGAGCTAAAATTTTAACTGACACTACTTCACCTCTGATCAATGAAATAGTGTATCGACAGCTAGTGGATAGTCTCATTTACCTCACTACCACTAGACTGGATATTTATTTTGCAGTGAGTTTTTTTTATCTTGCTTCATGTTTAAACCATAAGAAGTACATTGGTTAGTTACAAAATGGGTATTAATATATGTCAAAGGTTATCTTGACTTTGGCATACTATATAAGAAGTCTGTAGATTTTGATCTTTCAAGATATTTTGATTCTGATTGAGTAGGATTAGTAGATTCAAAAAAATATACAATAGGCTATGTATTCACTCTTGGTTCAGGAGTTTTCTCATGGTAGAGAAAACTACAAACTACAATGACATTATATTTAATAGAAGCAAAGTATAAAGTTGTGGTCAGTGTAGGTTGTGAAACTATGTGAATAAAGAAAATCTTGGAGGATCTTTAGTTTGAGTCATCAAAGTCTACTCCAATTTTTTGTGACAACTAGAGTGTTCTAAAGATGGTGAAGAATCCAGTATTCCATACATGAACCAAACACATTAAGGTTCACCATCATTACATTCAATAGTTGGTTCCAAATGAAGATATTAGACTCTTCTATTGCTCAAATGTAGAGCAACCAACTGATATAATGACCAAACCACCTGGTTCAGATAAGTTCATTAAATTCAGGGACAAACTTGGTCTTATTTATGGTTTATTCAATAAGGGAGGGTTATCATATTATTTTAATACATTAGGCTATTTTCTAAGGTATAGTCCTTATGCATGTGGTTATAGTGGTTTTAACCACTTAGGTAAATAGTTTACACGGGCCTAGCTATTTTATGCTACCTGATGTTTAATCAAGAATTGAAATAAAAATAAGGTTTACACATAAAAATATATAAATAATTTACACAAAATTCCTTCTACCCACTGATTCAAATCATAAACTGGTCAATACCTCTAATTTTCAGCAAAAAACTAACACTGTTTGAGAGATTTTAAACTTTTTGTATTTAAAAATACCAAAAAATAGATAAAAAAATTAAATCGAGAGATATATAACTCTAATTTAAAAAATTTATTTTCCATCAACATCTAGATACAAAACTCAAAAGAATGTGAAATTTTCAATCGATTTAGCTTTATGTTTATCTCCCAACACAATTAAATGTGATCCTCCAGGCAAAACCTTTGGTAAAAATCAATTTCTAAAGTTTAAAAAAATTAAATTTATTTTTTCTATTTAAAAAAATTCACCTTATTTATGATTGGGTGCAATAAAACTTAGAATAAAATATTGCATGAAATAAATCAACCAATCAAAAATGCCCTGTGTAAATTGGCCAACCTGCAAAACTTCATATGCAGATTCTGGACAAACTACTCAGCGACATCAGATCTAATTAGCTTCTCTCAAAAAATAGAAATTTTTAGATCCCTAACATGCCAAAAATAGTGCCCAAATGAAAATCTAGTCTCCTCCCCAAATCGTACAAAAATGACTAACCAGAAAACTTCAAATGCAGTTTTCAAATAAAATACTCAATGAAATTTAATTCTATCTACTCCATTAGATGAATTCTGAGTCAGAGAATTTTATAGAAACAAGAATCATAAAAAATAATGATAAAATGAATTTTTGAGATTTTCCTCCAACTTAAATGGTTGGTCACAAGAAAAAATAATATTTTTCTTCCTCTCACGGCTCTCCACTGGGTGCTTCATGCTCCTCCCTAACAAATCGTCCTCTCTTGCTTCACAGTCTTCCTCCCAAGCTTCCTAAACCACAAGCTATAATACCATATATATTCAACAAATAGATGATCAAATGAATTGACCAATGTACATAAGCAATACATAGAATCCTATTGTATCGGTATAAAAGAAACACTCAAAAAATAAGGAGGTGGGTAGAACCATAAACATCAAGTAACATAAAATAGATAAGCATGTGTAATCTATTTACCTAAGTGTTTAAAACCACTATAACCACATGCATAGGGACTATACCTTAGAAAATATCCTAAGGTATTACAATAATATGCTAATATTACCCAACCAACAAAAGAACTCAATTATATACAAAGACAAGGTAACAATTTTTATTATAATCAAAATTTAAACAACTTTGTTCCTAAAGATATTTTTAATCCATGAATGATGTCATGGGCTAGAAAAACACATCCAAAAACATGGGGACCACCAACTTGGTCTTCACAACATTTGACACCACAATAACCATGGGTGTCATAGCCAAATCAGCTACCATGGAAAAATCAATAATAGGTACCTCAATAAGAATTCAATCAAAAACTAAGGTTTCCACCTCAACCGATGTTGATATCTACTTCTACCTACCAACATCCACAAACTAAACAAGTAACACACCCTCAATTATCATCACAACTAGTATCAAACCCCAATAATAGACAAATAACCCATGTCTATATAACTGAATAAGAAAGAACTATGGGATTCAATGCTATAGGTTATAGTAATGTTCAGTTGCATTCAGGAAAAACATTTACTAGCCCTTCTCCACTAACCATCACAAAAAATCATAAAGAAAATGAAATTTCAAGCCCTCCCAATGAGTAAGTCAATTAAAAATAAGACATTCAAGATCTAGAGGAAGAGTTAATAAGTTATATGAAAGAAGATATTTTGGCTTTAGAGATGTCCAGACCTGAGAAAGAAACTATCAAACCATTTGTATAAGGTTTTCAAAACAAATATGAGGATATTCATGATGAAATTTATGATCACACACCTTTCCAACAAAGTTTTATTGACTAAGCACAAAATAATCAAGAATCTTTTATTTTAGCTTTGTGTTGTCCACTTGTAGGTGTGATTTCAGAAGGAGAGTCCTTCAAAGATATAATTACCTTCCACATGTTTCAACCTCATACTTACCCCTTGAAATATCTCATGAGTGAATCTAGGCAAGGTAATTCAATTTATTTAGGTACAAACCAAATTGCAGCCAAACCAAAAAATATTAAACATAAATAATTGTTTAATTGATGAGTAGGAGAGTATAATTTCAAAATTCTTAAAAAGAATAGTTCAAGAACAAATAACAGAAAAAGATTTGACTAAATATTATTTTAGAGATGTTGAGTATGAATTCTAGGTTGCTTGTACAAACAAGGCCAACATGCTTAAAGATTTAATGGATGCAAAAGGAAGCATGAAAGTATGATTTGTTGTTCAACAAAAACCATGGCCACCAAATAAAGAAATTTCATGTATGTATTTTTGGTTTTCATATAAACATAACTATGTTTCTTATAAATATGCATTTCATACTTAGAACAATATACTTCCACCACCTCAATATTTTTCAAAACATTTCTAACAACTAATCATCCAATTGTTACAATACCAAATCCATTAATGGTGGCCTCCATCCCACCAATAATATTATATTAGTTATGGGCATTTCTAAAATAACTAGTTTATTATAATGAAATGATACTTTTTCACATTTTGAATCCCATCCATAATTAAGGATTATAATAGGACCATAACCAAAATCAACCATAATACTAGAACTAATCTGAGGTAATATTAATGTCATAATAAATATTTCATTACTCATAAATAAGCTAATCCCTAAGTCATATTGATTCATAAGAAAGGTTGTTTCATTGTTTCTAAATTTCTCTTTTTATACATTATAGTTTCTACAAATTGTCATGTCAAATTTTGCCCTGAATGCAATAACAACACTTTGGTTTATAGGCTAAAAGACTGAGAAAGTGAAAAACTTGAAAAGATGTTATTTGATTTTTTAAATCAAAGTAGCTTACCACATTCATGCCTTTGTATTAGATGTGGCCAGCTTGCTCATCCTCCTTAGACATGTGTGTGCAATTCATGAGGATGTGTTGAATGGCTAGTTGGACCCTCCAAGATGTGTACATGGGAACATATCTACCCATGTAGTTGCACCTTCATGTTTACATGTTAAAGTAAGATGCAATGGATGACCCTGACATCCCACCTAAATGTGCATGCACCCAAGCCCTAGTCATGTAATTTTATACATGATGATTTTATAAAAAGGGATATATATTGAGGTAAAGGCTCATTTTAACATTTCAAATTTGTGAATTGTGCTTTGGAGAGACTGAATATTGACTCCCTAAACTCTTCCCATTGGTGAAATTGTTGACTACTAGACTTGCACCCTTGTGAAGGTACTTTTAAGCCTTCAAAATATGAAGTAACATGGAGACAATCCTAAGTTATGAGTGGCCTACTATATGGATTTAATCTCTATATTTTGAGGGTTATCTCCCCTTCATGTATCAGTTAGGATCCCTACTCTACACTAGTAGCTTGAAAGGGAAAAGAGAAAAAGGTAAATTGAAAGGAAAACCTATCTAACTGAGGTGATACATCAAAATGTGTCCTCCATTTGTGTATTATGCACTAATAAGGTTTAATAAAAACATAAAATTTATTACACTTCTCAAATTAAAGTCTCTAAATATCAATCTTTCACATAGAGGCTCAGGGTTGATGCATGATCTAAGGCAACTAGTCAATAGGTCTATCAAGGACACTAAAGAGAGCTCACACTTGACATACATACAATATGATTGAAGCACATTATGTAACTTGTAAGTATGTGATAACACCTAATAATAGGTAAATAAAAAAGGATAGGATGAGAGGAATCATGAACTATCACTGTCATTCATCAACTTAACCATTAACATACATTAAACACAAGTTTTGAGGAGGCATGAATTCATTCTTATTCATTAAAAATAGGTAAGTACAAGTAATTTTATAAGAATGGACTTGCCACAAATCAGGTTAAATATTATTTTTAAATTCCAAAAATAGACTTACATATAGAGAATTGATAAAGAGGAGAGAGAGAAAGATGAGCCACAAAATCAAGAATGTATTATTTACTTAGTCCTCCAAACCCAACATAACATTCCATTGAATATCTCTCATCCACATTTGTAAAATGGAATATAGTTTTATGTGAAAGATGTATTATAATCATGAATAATTCTGGAAGAGTTCATCATCCTTTATTGGTGGAGTTTGACCAATAATAGTGCCTAAATCTTTGCCAAGAAACCCTATATTCTTGGTTGAATGCCTCTCTTGACTAGAAAAGGTCCTTTCCTTGAAAATAGGACTTTAAGTCCCATTAAAGTCTTAATTTTAATTATTCCTCTCCTTTATTTATGAGGTATCTCCACTTGGTTGAGGGTTATAGGATTCTTTTAGTGCTTTTTTGACCACTTCAACATACTAGGCGTAGGAAGGAAGGAGAGTGTGGTTAGGAGTCTTTTACTGATTTTAAACTTTTTCAACCTTATCCCAATAAAAAATTGAATTTTTCAAGATTTTTTAGGTGATTTAAGGATATTTAATCATCAATAAATTCCTTGGAAAACTTTTATGCATCCATTACTTATATTTGAACGCTTGATTCCTTCACATGAGCAAAAGGCATAAGAGAGAGAAAGAAGAGTTTTGATTTGAAATAGAAAAATTACATCCATGGAAGGATTATAAACATGAATTAAGACCTAGAATAAAGAATTTTTAATGATTTAGTAACCTAAAATATTCAATTTTGCTCATATAGCATGCTTTACACCTATTCTTTGTAGCCCTAAAAACCTGTAAAGCTCCTTGTCCAGAAGATTGTACGAATCAATTTGAAAACTTGGGAAAAAATTTTAGTAATCTATATCCCCTTACATATCCACACAAAATTTCATTATTAGACTCAAAGTGTAAGTACTCCTTTTCCTTCATTTTATTCTCCAATTAGGCCTAATTAGCCCTCATAGGCCTAGAAAGTATAAATATTGATCCAAAAATATCCCACACATGTGAAATAAATCAAAATTATGTGATTAATTTTTCTTATGATATCACAAACCTACATGTAAATTTTTGGGTCTTGGGACCCTATGGAATTATGCAAACCAAGAAATCACCTTGTCACCTAGTCTCATTTTGACCCTATTTGAGACTACCTTGGAAGATGGGCCTAGTTTAATCACCTAAAAAATATATTATTAAATTTTTTGTATTTTAAAATATATTTCACATCCCAAAGGACCTAATTAAATTATTTGGAAGTTCTCCCTTTCTTATAACACCTATAAAACACCAAAAACATGTAAAAATAGGGTATTTGTAGCAATATGTGCAAGTGACATCAGAATAAAAACACATTTATATAACCTAATTAGAGTCTTAAACAAATTTAAATAGGTTTTAGGATCAAAATATTATGTTTTATGTGCATTTGAGGTCTATTTCCCTTGACTAGTCACAATCAGGATTTTAGAAGAGTTTGAGACCTGTTTGGGGTCTTAACGATTATTGATAAAGGTAAGGGATGAATTGACCTCCTTAAACTTGGAAAAACTTATTTAATGACCTCATAAACTATCCTTAATGTCTCATATTCCCATGAAAAGTGTGGGATATGGTACGAGGATGTGAAGTTGTTCCTATGGTGGCATGCTTAGTTCTCTTTGAAATTGAAAGAGGTCTAATATGAGTTTTAGGTCTCAAAACTCCACCTCACTACTAGGAGAGGTTTATAAATTAAAAATATATATATTCATGATTATACATTCCTTGGTAGTGATCATCAGCTCACTGTATGTATTTGGTATACTAGTCAGGGGTCTTGGGGTTTAGGTTTGTCTCCTTCTTGCAAGCCCTCAAGGGAACTTGGATTGAAACTTGGGATTTGATACCTCTTGAAAGTGTATGGAAAAATTTTAAATCTATATTAATTTCCTTAATGACCCTTAATTAATTTTTAAAATCTTACTTTGTGATTAGACCTCAAACAGGCCCTTGGTCTCAAGACTACCCCTTGCCAAAGAGTGGGCCAGGTTTGAGACAAAAAAATGGGAATATCCCCTATTTGTATGAATTTTAAATGGAAATTTATACATTTTTCCACTAATTATAACCACTTTTACCTAATTTCAAATTATGATTATGCATATAGAGGCCTCAAACGTCAATTTTCCCTAATGACTAGTTGGGTTTGCCTGTGTATAAAGAGCCTAGGAAGGTTATTTGGGTCTAAAAAACTCATAAATCACTTAACATAAAAATTAATATCTTTATCATGTTTTATAAAAATCCATGAAATTAATCATTATTATTGTATATAATCATTTAATTTCAAAAGGGTCTAAAACCTTGTATCTTATCACTAAGGGTTTGTATGCCAAATAGGCCTACTAACCCTAGAGTTCCACGAATAGAGCTTCCTCTCCTTTTGATATGTATTAACTTGATTAAAAAATTTATGTATATTATAAAACTCCTTTATACACTATTATAATTCCACATTTTTGTGAGAGAGACACTCTCTTTACTTGGACATAGGGTAGGCTTTTAGGTCCATACTAGACTGTGTCTAGTTGACTGTATATGTTGATTAGGTTATGCCCTATAGCCATTTTGAATGGAGTGTAATCCATTAAAAACTACTCTAAAATCTCTTTAAATTCATTTCAAACACTCCTATAATATCATTCTTTACCTCTACCTACAAAGTCCTATCCATATTTCCAATCTCGTCCTTCACTAACTATAGTTTTTACTATTTGACTATAGGTGGAGATTTGATGTGTTTACATATTGTGAGTAGTATGGATTTCCCAAGTCTCTTACCCTTATTTTGGAATTGAATACTACCATATTAGACCATTTGTATACCCATATTTTCTTGAGAGAGCCACTTCACCTCATAGACTACATTTCATAGTCAAAATAAAAATATAACCCAACTGTAGGTGATCTCCTCTTTGACTGACTGTAAGTCATTAAATGATTGTGTTTTGTGAATTTTTAACCTCAAAATTCACCTCAATAACATTTTAAATTTTCATAAACTTGTCTGCATTCTTAGTTAGGCTTAAGACCAGCCCATTCTTGAAGTAAGTTGTATGTGCCCTTTTTCACTATTGACTGTATGTTTTGGGTTTAAGTCCTATCCTTCAACATTACTAACCTTCTCAATAGAATTGAACTTGTTTTCAGTACTTATTGGGTTCAAAAACCTCTTCATTTTATGCACCCCTAACTAGCTCTCTTCCTTAGGCTTAAGACTAATTGTCTAGTTAGCAGCCTATAGGTGCTAGTAGGGAATAGGTTTGAGTATAAAATTTGAAACCTAGTATTACACCAACTAATATGATTGAAATAATCTAGATAAAATGAGTTAAATTACATTATATATAGGGTCTACAAACTCTTAAAAGTGTTTCCAAGCCACTTCTCTCTTGTTTCTTCCATACAAAGAACTGTAAACTATCAAATCAGTTTCCCTTAGTCTCTTGACTATCTAAGTGACCTAATATTCCCTTCAAGGGTTATGAAACTTATAAACTCATTGAGGTTAGGTTCCATCATCTTTCCTATATTGTTATTTTCTAGATTTTATGATGGTTTTGGTCTAAAATGAGGACCTACAAGCTAAGGCCTATAGGTCTCATTTGCTTGTATAGGCTAGAAAGAGCAAGTCATTAAGCTTTTGAACCTTACAACACTATCAAATCACTTATTACTTTATGTTATTTCTTCAGAGGTCCACAAAGTTTGTGACAAGCATCATTTCATCCCTTTCAACTCACCCTATAGGTCTATATAGACTGCATACAAGTCAACCTATGTATAAGCCTTGTTTGGGAGTCTTAGAGAATTGAGTCAATTGGAAACAATCTTGATCAAGAAAATGGGGTAATAAAGACTATATATTTACATGGAGATATGTATTAAGTTCCCCTCATGGCTCTGAGTATCTTCCAAACACTTCACAATTTGTACAACTGCATATGAAGGAAACACTTGTGATATTCATTGGAAAGTGTGTTTGTACTGTAACCTTCATCTTTCTCATACTTCTAATAGTAAAATATCACTCAAAAATTTATACTAAGATATGTTATTGATATTTGATCCAAAATTAGCAATCAAACCTATAGTGAACTATCTAAACAGAAACCATGTTTCAAAGAGCAAACACAATTGAAGAATATGGATAAGAAACACATCTTCAGACAAAACACATGAACTCCATGAAACTGAGGGATATTTCATGAGTTATGAAGCATTATAAAACCTTTGAGAATGACCACCATGAAGATCAAATAAAGACTTGCAGCAGAATCCACTGGAATAGCTTGTACACCAAGACATTCTTTTTCCAAATGAAGGCACTTCAAGGAGATGAGTTGGATGATAAAACCACCATGAAAAGGATTAATTTGACCTCCAAAAATCACCCTAAAAAATAATCCTCTCCATTTATTTTTTAAGTTGAGAAACATGTGAAAGAATAGACCCCTCTTGAATGGATAGGCCATAGTGACCTACTGTCACTCTTAGTGATTGTTAATAAAGATGGGGGAATGAATCTAATAACCAATGCCACTAATTTGGTCATGAATCTCTCTTTCTTGCCTGTATTGAGCAAAAATAAATGGCCCTTCTAAAGATGCTAAGGAGGTTGATATGAGAGATAAATTGGTTTTCTTCATTTTAAAACCTAAAAACTCTTAAAAATCATTTATTTGACCTTTTCATGGATAAATAAGGTCCTGAATATGCTTGAATCTCAATTTCACTTTGAATAATTGTACGGATGGCCTCAAAATATGCATTTTTGGTAATAAAATTGCTAGAAATACTTGAGAAGCCTATTGAAAATGTTGAAAAATGTAATCATTGGATATTTTCATGCCTAAAGAAGTACACCATGTCTTGAAAAATATTTTTTCAAGTGGTAAGGATGATAATTTAACCTATGAGGTTAAAATAATTCTTTTTGTATTACGTACTTCATGAGGTATGCAATGGCATGTGAAATCACAATTGTTTGACTTCTTACTTGGCTGATCCTTCTTCTTGATTGACAACACATTTTACATGTCTTGTAATACATCTACATCATCAAATAGATATCTAATGAACACATATTGGTCCTGGATCTCAACCTCTACCTTATGTTGTTCTTCTTTGGCTATGGTCTATAAGATGACCAGGTATTGATTTGTAAGACCAATTAAATCATGAACCTCATATGACTGATTGAAGTAGCCTACCTAGAATTTAGTATCCTCTTAAAAACTCTCAACTTATCTATCATTGTCTCTAAAAGTGAGAGTTTGTTGTTCTTTGAGAAATTATGGCCAAAAGAGATCCTCACTGTCTTCCAAGAGTAAACCAAGGTCTGCAAATGGAGAGAGAGGATGATAACCCATGCAAAGTATCTCAAACAAATCACCATCTCTTGAGACTACCTCTTGAAAAGGAAAATTTTCAAGACTGTCACTCTCTATCTTGTTGATTAACTCACCAACTCACCAAAACTGCCTCTTATTACCTTACTCAACTCATAATCACCTAGGAGAAGTGAGTATCCTAATTCCAAAACTTTAAACAAGCCTTCATTATGATATTGAATGATATAAAGGAGATCAAATCAAGGATTTACCTTCTCTTCTTCATGTTCAATCACATCAAAATAAGCTCTTGAAATAAGTCAACATCTCCTTCATCTTCTAATGCAACTTCTTCATCATATCTGAAAATTAGATTGCCTTTGCTCTCACCAAGGGGAGTACCAATAAATATTTATTCCTTTTGCACACTTAAATCATTACACTCTCTTTGAAAATCACTTATAGCTTTAGGTTCTTCATTTATCCTCCATAAAATAGGCTCCTCTTCAAAAAAGGAGATGGTGGGAGGGTAATGAATAAGCTCATGAGTTTGCTTGGGGATCAAGGGAATAATTTTATAATTTAAGGTCTTTGGAATTGAAGATTATTATAAGAATGCTTAAAGAGAGAGTAAGTTGAGTTGTCTTATGAGTGCTTGGTTTTATACCTCACCATTTCTTTCCTCACCCTTATGATTCACTTCATCAATTTCAGATGTAAGTTGGATTTTTTCCCCTTCAACAATCACTTCTTCCTTCCTTTGGATTTTTCTTGAGTTGACCTCCACGAGGAAATAATTATAAGCACAGGGTCTTCTTTGGACTCAAACTCTATAACACTCACCTCCTCATGTTTCTCCCAAGACTTAACTACTTGGTTCCAAGGTAGGAATTTGAAAGTATTAGGTTCACTTACAGGTTGAATTGACTCTCTTGGAGGCTCTATCTAAGAATATTCAATGACTTCATGAGTACAATGAGCATAAGAGGGTTGATATGGTAAACAAGAGGATTATTTAAGAGTTATGGGAGGAGTTTCATCCACGACACCTGACATGGAATAATCAAGATTCATATCCCAAGAAGGTCTCCAAAATGGAATAAGCTTGTTTTCTTGAGGAAGGTTAGGTTTAGCTAGAAGGAAACTTGGAATACAAGAAGTTTGATCAAGGGTAGGAAGAGATGGCTGAGGTGGTTTGGGTTGGATTTTTTTATTCTCCCACCTCGCTAACCTGTATACCCATCATTGAATCATGATTCTCATTTGATGTAATTCATAAGTCATGACATACTAATTCTCTTCTCCAATTTTTGTCCACCTACTTGTCAACATCTGTATTATTTTCTTCATCTTCTCTATGAGGTGAAAAGGAATCACATCTAACTCTCTATCCCACACTCTTATCACCCTTTCAGACTTTAGCATATTTGGCTTGAATACCAACAAGGATATGGTATGGGAAACATGATTATAAGTTGGATATGGAGGAGGAGGAGGTGATTATAACTATTTCAAGTCTTGATAAGGTTGTTGAGGCATATAGTCAGGGTCATTGTGACGCTGATAAGGGTCACTATAAAGCTGATATGAATCATCATACTCTTGATAAGACTGATCATAGGGCTGATAATGCACTTAGTAAGGATGATTAGGCTCCTAAAAAGGTTAATATTGATAGGGCTCATATGGATCATGTATAGGATGGTATAACTCATTATAAGGCTTATAAAGAAATATAACATAGGAATTTTTCTCATACATAGCCATAAAACAACATCAGGATAGTGCAATGAAAATACACTTACTTAGAAACTATGCCTAGACTATTAGAAGTAGTTGATTGAGATTACAGTCACCAAATAATTCATGAAGAATTCTGATACAACTACAATTTCATGAAGACCAACACCAATGTGTCCCACTAGATGTCCCAAAAATTATTGACTATTATACTTGCACACTTGTGAAGGTAGTTTTAGGCCTTCATAATCTAAAGTAACATGGAGACAATCCTAGGCTATGGGTGGCCTACTAGATGTATTCAATATCTATATTTTAATGGATATCTCCCCTTGATGTATCAGTTAGGACCCCTACTTTACATTACTAGCTTGCAAGGGAAAAGAGAAGAAGGTAAACTGAAATGAAAACCTATCTAACTGAGGTGATACACCAATATATGTCCTCTATTTGTTATTATGCACTAATAAGGTTGAATAAGAACATAAACCTGATTAAAATTCTCAAATTAAATCCTCTAAACATCAATGTTTGACACAGAGGCTCAGTCTTGATGCATGATCTAAGATAACTAGTCAATAGGTCTATCAAGGACACTAAAGAGAGCTCACACTTGACATACACACAAGATGATTAAATCACAGTATGCAACCTGTAAGGATGAGATAAAACCTAAAAATAGGTAAATAGGAAAGGACAAGATGAGAGGAAGCATTAACTATCACTATCATTCATTAACTTAACTATTAACATACACTAAACACAAGCTTTGAGGAGGCATGAATTTAGTCTTATTCATTCAAAATAGGCAAGAACAAGTGTTTTTTATCAATGCCTCACCACAACTTAGGTTAAGGATTCTTTTCAAATTCTAAAAATGGGCTTAGATATAGATAATTGAGAAAGAGGAGAGAGAGAAAGATAAGAGCCATAAAACTAGGAATGTATCATTTACTTAGTCCTTCTCCAAACCCAACATAACATTCCCTTGAATATATCTCATCCACATTTGGAAAATGGTGTATAGGTTCAGGTGAGACATGTCTTATAATCATGAATAAGTCTTGAAGAGGTCATCATCCTTGATTAGTGGAGTTTGACCAATAATAATGCCTAAATCCTTGACAAAAAACCCTATATTCTTGGTTGAATGCCTCTCTTGACTAGAAAAGGTCCTTTCCTTGAAAAAGGACTTCAAGTCCCATTCAATTCTTCATTTGAATTATTTTTATCCTTTATTTATGATGTCTCTCCACCTGGTTGAGGTTTTTAGGAGTCCTTTAGTGTTTGTTTGACCACTTCAACATACTAGGTGTAGGAAGGAAGGAGAGTGTGGTTAAGAGTCTTTTAGTGATTTTAAACCTTTGAAACCTTATCCCAATAAAAATTTGAATTGTTCAAATTTTTTATGTATTGGAGGGAGAGATAATTATCAATAAATCCCTTATAAAACTTTTATGCATCCATTACTTGTATTTGAACACTTGATTCTTTCACATGAGTAAAAGGCATAGTAGAGAGAAGGAAGAGTTTTGATTTGAACCAAACAAATTACATCCTTGAAAGGCTTATTAACATGAATTTATACCTAAAAAAAAGCATTTAGAACCATCAAGTAGCCTAAAATATTCAATTTTGCTCATATAGCATGCTTTAACACCCATTCCTTGTAGCCTTAAAAACCTGTAAAGCTCCTTGTCCAAAAGATTGTATGAATCAATTTGGAAAAATGGGCATATTTTTTAGTACCCTCTATTCCATTACAGATCCACACAAAATTTGAGGATTAGAATCCAAGTGGAAGTATTCCATTTACTTCAATTTCTTCTCTAATTAGGCCTAATTAGCCCTCCTAGGCCTTGAAAGTAGAAATCTTGCTCCAAAAAGATCCCACAGGTGTGGAATCACTCAAAATAATTTTATTATCTTTCCCTAATCTATCACTAACCTCTATGTCAATTTTGGGGTCCTTGACCCTGTGGAAGTATGCAAACCAAGAAATCACCTTGTCACCTAGTCTCATTTTGAGTTTATTGAGTCTGCATTAGAAAATGGTCTTGATTTGATCCCTTAAAAAATATCATATAAATTTTTTTGGATTTTAAAAAATAAGACATATCTTAAAGTACCTCATTTAATGATTGGGAAATTCTCCACTTCTCAAAACACCAAAAACATGCAAAAATAGGGTATTTGTAGCAATTCATACAAGTGACATCAAAATCAAAACACATGTATAGAACCTAATTAAAGTATTAAAAAATATTATAATAGTTTTAAAGATCAAACTATGGCATTATATGTATAATTGAGGTCCATTTCCATTGATTGGTCACAATCAGGGTTTTAGAAGGGTTTAAGACCTAGTTGGGGTCTTAACGATTGTTCATAAAGGAAAGGGGATGAATTGACCTCCTTACACTTATAAAACCTTCTTGACTAAACTCCTCAACTATCCCAAATGTCTCAGCTTCCCATGTAAATTTTGGGAGATGGTAATAGTATGTGAAGTTGTTCCTCGGGTGGCATGCTTAGCTCTCTTTGAAATTGAGAGAGGTCTAATCTCAGTTTTGGGTCTTAAAATGCCACTTCACTACTGGGAGAGGTTTAAAAACCTCAAAAAAAAATCTTCTCCATGATTCTACATTCTTTTTTAGTGCTCATCACCCCACTATATGCATTTGGTATATTGGTAAGGGGTCTTGGGGTTTAAGCTTGTCTCCCTCTTACTAGCCCTCAAGGGAACTTGGATTAAAACCTAAGATTTGGTGCCTCCAGAGAGTGTATAGAAACATTTTCTATCAATTTTCATTGCCTCAATGGCCCTTCATGAAGTTTTAAAAGCTTACTTTGTGCTTAGACCTCAAATAGGCTCTTTAATCTCAAGACTACCCCTTGTCAAAGAGTAAGCCAAGTTTGAGACATAACAGTGGTTATCTCCCCTATTTTTATGACTTTTAAATGGCCATGGTTGCATTTTTCCACTCATGATAACCCATTGTACCATATTTCAAAGTATGATTATGCCTATATAGGCCTCAAACGTCAATTTTCCCTCATGACTAATTGGGTATGTCTGTGTGTAAAGATCCTACGAAGGTTATTAGGGTCTAAAAACCTCATACATCACTTAACCTATAAATTAATATATTTATCATGTTTTATAAACATACATGAAATGACTCATGATGATTTTATATAATCATTAACTTTCAAAAACCTTGTATCTAATCATTGAGGGTTTGTATGCCAAATAGGCATGTTGACCCTAGAGTTCCATGAACAGATCTTCCTCTTCTTTTGATTTGTATGAAATTGATGAAAAGCTTATGGATATTACCAAAAAAAATTACACACTATTATACTTCCACCTTTTGGTGAGAGAGATACTCTCCTTACTTGGCTATAGGGCAGGCCTTTAGGTCCATACTAGACTGTGTCTAGTTCACTGTATATGTTGATCATGTTATACCCTATAGCCACATCTAATAAAGTGAACTCTATTCAAACATAATATAAAATATATTGAAATTAATTTCAAACACTCCTATAATCTCATTCTTGACCTTTACCTACAAACTCTTGTCCATATTTCCAATCTCATCCTTGACTGACTATAGGTTTTGATATGTTGTGGAGCTAAAAGCTTCACAGGTATGCAAACATGGAGGAGGTTGTTGAGTGTCATAGTAACTGACATTGGTCAAGCCAACCGACGTCGATCATGAGTAGACAGGAAGTTGTCAACATCGGTCATTGATCGGCTGACGTCGGTCATCTCCAGACAGACAGAGACTGACGTCGGTCATCTATGTGTTCCAGAACTGGTCTAATTTTAGACGAACAGTCAGTTTGCATGTAAAAGACTAATTTTAGTCTTGAGTCTGTGTTTCTAATTATTGTAATTAGGAAGTCTAATTATTGTTTGTATGGGATCTATTTAAGAGACCCATGGGGCTGTATTGTAATTTGAAGGATTATAATGACTTGCAAAGGCAAGGACAAGGGTTCTTCCAAGGTATGTAAGATCTAGGTTTGCAGGTGTGCAAGACCAGGTTGATCTATAGGTGTGCAAGATTAGGTGAGATCTACATGGTAAGTAAGGTCAGTTGATTTGTAGGTGTGTGTGTGTGTAAGGTCAAAGGAGATATGCGGGGTAGCAAGGTCAAAGGAGATCTGCAACACAAGGAGCAAGATCAGGGAGATCTACTTGGAGTATTTTGAGTACTTGGTGTACTGGCAGTATTGTTACTGACTGGTGGAGGGTAAAACTCATTATTGAGTTGTGGTTGTAATTGGTTGAGTGAGAGAACTCTTGAGGGAGAGTTACTGGTACACCTAAGAGGTGTGGGAAGATTGTGATTTCTTCATTGTATTTCCTTCTGAAAGAGTGTTAATACAAGATTGTATTGTCTCTCATATTTTGTGTTGTTTCTAAATTCTAGTTACATATTACTTTTGGTTAAATTATGTGTTTAGTTGCTTATACAAAGGTAATCAAGTGTACTCTTAAGGAGTAGGGATCTTGACAATTAGTATCAGAGCTAGGATCACTAACAAGCGGTAGAGCTTGGTTCACTAACACCTTGGTTTCAGAGTGTGTTTAGTGTTTGTTGATTACAGGTCACTCTCAAGGGTTTCTGATTGAGTGGGAGTATAGCAATGGTAGAAGAAAGTAAGCTAAGAATGGAGAAATTCAATGGCAAGAATTATCAATTACTGTATTGTGGAAAGAAAGAGCAGGTAAAGAAAGATTGTTAGTTGGTAGAAGATCAGCATGAAGGAAATAAAGAAGCAAATGATGCAAGGATTGTTGCATGGGTTACTCTTATATGTTCCTTGGATAAAGTAGAATCTTGGGTTTTAGATTTTGTTGCCTCTTTCCATGCAACCCCAAATAGAGTATTTTTCCATGATTATGTCCATAGAGACTTTGGAAAGATTTATTTAGGGGTTGGTGAGCCTTGTCAAATTGTTGGCAAAGGGGAAGTGCGGCTAAAATTGTAGACGGACAACACATGGGTGTTGAAGGATGTCATGCATGTCCCAGTCCTAAAGAGGAGTCTAATTTCTGTAGGAAAGTTGGGTGATGAGGGTTGCACAGTTACTCTCACAGCGGAATCTTGAAAAGTTTCCAAGGGTGCACTTGAATTAGCATGTGGTAAGAAAGTAGGTACTCTTTATCTATCTACTTGTATTACTAATTCTCCTTCTGGTTTATCTACTTCAGATGTAGATGCGAAGATGTGGCTTTGTACGCTTGGTCACATGAATGAGAAGGGGATGCATGTTCTTAAGAGGAAGTTTGATGTCTTTGACAAACTTAAGAACTGGAAAGCCTTGGTTTTCATGGAGAAGATGATGGACAGAGATCAGCTCAAGGAGCTGAATAATTCTGAGCAGGGCAGTTTGGACAAGGTTATGATCCAAAGTGAGCTTGTGGATAAAAATCATCACTCATAGGAAAACACAGTTACCGACATCGGTCAGGTGAGAACTGACGTCGAACAGGTAGATATCGACGTCAGTCATGTGCAGAGCAGAGTCAGTGGTTTCGGGCAGGTGGACACTAACGTCGATCAGGGAACTGATGTCGGCAGTCAGGTCAGTCACATGGAACCAACATCGGTCAGGTGTAGACTGAGAGGTGACCAACATTGGTCACTGTTAAAATAGATTTTGGGCAGACAGTAAGCTGTCAAGGAGTCTCAAACACCCATGTGGAGGACTAAAAGGGTAAGTAAGACTCAAATTCATTATTCCCCTTCTTTATACTACTTGAACTTGTTGCTCACTGATGGTCAAGAACCAGGAAGTTTTAAAGAGGCAATGCAAGTAGAATCCAAAAAATAGTGGGAGCATGGCATGAATGAGGAAATTGATTCCTTGGGAAAGAACCAAATGGGGGATTTGGTAGAGTTGCCAATCAGGATGAAAGCACTGAAAGACGAATGGATTCCCAGGTTAAAGAAAGGAGAGAATGGATAGGTGAGACAGAAGGCCAAGTTATATGGTCTTGAGCATCCTCCAGGACAGTGGTACAGGTTTGACAGGTGTATGACAAAGCATGGCTTTAATCAATGTCAATGTAACCATTGTGTTTATTTTACCAAGTTGGATAATGGTCGCAACATTAATTTGTTACTATATGTGGATGATGTGCTTGTTGCAGGTTCATACATGCAGGGAATTGCTGAGCTAAAGGTAAAAGTAGTTCAGAGGTGTGCCAAGAAAGATTTGGGAGGAGCAAAGAAAATCTTTGGCATGAGTATTTCTAGAGATAGGGAAAGTCACAGGTTGATGTTGTCTCAGGAGGATTGTGTGAATAAGGTAGTGGAGAGGTTCAATATGCAGGATGCAGAACTGGTTAGCACACCTATGGATGGATAGTTTACAGAACAGTGTCCCAAATCACATGATGAGGTTGAGTACATGAGTACTAGACCTGATAATACCCAAGCAGTGGGAGTTGTCAGCAAGTTTGTGGCCAATCCAGGAAAGGAGCACTGCAAAGTAGTTCAGTGGATTCTCAATTATTTGAGAGGGACCAGCAGTAGGGATTTATGCTATGCAGGATCAGGCACTTCTCTACATGGGTATGTAGATTCGGATGTGGCAGGTTACTTGGATGATAGGAGGAGCACCACAAGATATGTGATGGTTGGTCTTCAAGATTGAACTTGAAGAGGGATACAAGCTAGGAAACAAAATTAGATGATGTACAAGTACAGGTACAGGTGCAGCTATTTATCTCCAAGTGGGAGATTGTTAGGTTTTGGAGCTAAAAGCTTCACAGGTATGTAAACATGGAGGAGGTTGCTGAGTGTCACAGTAGCCAACGTCAGTCAGGAGTAGACAAGAAGCTACCAACATCGGTCATTGATTGACTGATGTCGATCATCTCTAGACAGACAGAGACCGACGTTAATCGTTTGTGCATTCCAGAACTGGTCTAATTTTAGATGGACAGTCAGTTTGCATGTAAAAGACTAATTTTAGTCTTGAGTCTATGTTTCTAATTATTGTAATTATAAATTCTAATTATTGTTTGTATGGGATCTATTTAAGAGACCCATGGGGCTATATTGTAATTTGAAGGATCAGAAGGACTTGCAAAGGCAAGGACAAGGGTTCTTCCAAGGTATGTAAGATCTAGGTTTGTAGGTGTGCAAGACCAGGTTGATCTACAGGTGTGCAAGATCAGGGGAGATCTACATGGTAAGTAAGGTTAGTTGATTTGCAGGTGTGTGTGTGTGTACAAGGTCAAAGGAGATCTGCAACACAAGGAGCAAGATCAGGGAGATCTACTTCGAGTACTTTGAGTACTTGGTATACTGGCATTATTGTTACTGACTAGTGGAGGGTATAACTCATTGTTGAGTTGTGGTTGTAATTGGTTGAGTGAGAGAACTCTTGAGGGAGAATTACTGGTACACCCAAGAGGTGTGAGAAGAGTGTGATTTATTCATTGTATTTCCTTCTGGAAGAGTGTTAATACAAGATTGTATTATCTCTCATATTCTGTGTTATTTCTGAATTCTAGTTACATATTAATTCTGATTAAATTCCATGTTTAGTTGCTTATACAAAGGTAATCAAGTGTACTCTTAAGGAGTAGGGATCCTGACAGGTTTTACTATTTGAATATAGGTAGAGATTTGATGTGTTTGCATATTGTGAACCATGGGGATTTACCAAGGTAGTTACCCTTCTTATGGAAATAAAAACTACCATATTATATCATTTGTATATCCATGTCAGCTTGAGAGATCCACTTGACCTCATAGTCTACATTTCACAGTCAAAATAAAAATAAAACCCAACTGTAGGTGTTCTTCTCTTTGACTAACTATAAGTCATTGGATGACTATGTGCTTTAAATTTAGAACCTCTCTATTCCCCTCACTGACCTTTTCAATGTTCATGAACTTGTTTTCATTCTTAGTTAGAATTAAGACCAGCCCAATCTTAGAGCAAGTTGTATGTGCCCTTTTTGAGTGGTGACTATATGCTTTAGGTTTAAGCCCTCTCCTTCAACATTACTAACCTCCTTAATGAACTTGAACTTTTTTGTAGTCCCTATTGGGTTTAAACACCTATTCATTATATGCAACCCTAACTATATTTCTTCCTTAGGCTTAAGACTAACTATCTAATTATTAGCTTTAAGGTGCTAGTAGGGTTGAGTTTGAGCATTATATTTGAAACCTAATCTTACTCCTACTAATATGCTTGAAATAATATAGATCAAATGAGTTAACTTCCATTATTTACAAGTTCTGCAAACTCTCAAAAGTGTTTCCAAGCCACTTCTCTCTTATTTCTTTTGTACAAGGTATTGTAGGTGACTATAGACTGTCAACTCAGTTTCCCTTAGTCTCTTGATTATCCAAGTGACCTAATATTCCCTTCAAGGGTTGTGACATTTATGAATTCCTTGAGGTTAGATTTCATCATCTTGCCTATATTTTTCCTATCTGGATTTAATGATGGTCTTGGTCCAAAATGAGGACCTATAGGCTGAGGCCTGTAGGTCTCATTTGCTTGTATATGCTAAAAAGATCCAGTCTTTGAGATCTTGAACCTTCCAACACTATCAAATCACTTATTTCTTTATTTTACTTATTCATAGATCCACAAATTTTGTGACAAGCATCATTTCATCCCTTTCAAATCACCCTATAGGTTCATATGGATTACATACAAGTCCATCAATGCATAAGCCTTATTTGGGAGTCTTAGAGCATTGAGTCAATTGGAAACAATCTTGATGAAGACAATGTGGTAATCAAGACTATATGAAGGCATGAAGATATGTTTTAAGTTCCCCTTATGGCTCTAAGAATCTTTCAAACACTTCATAGTTCATACAACTACATATGAAAGAAACACTTGTGATCTTCATTAGAAAGTGTGTTTGGACTAAAACCTTCATATTTATCATGCTTTCATTAGTAAAATATCACTTAAAACTTTGTACTAAGATATATTATTGATATTTGATCCAAAACTAACAATCAAATGTGCAATGAACTATCTAAACACAGACCATGTTCTAAAGAGCAAGCACACTAGAAGAATATGGACAAGAAACACATCTTCAGACAAAACACTTGAACTCCTTGAAATTGAGGGAACTTTCATGAGTGATTAATCATTAAAAAATCTCTGAGAATGGCCACCATGAAGACCAAACAAAAATTTGTAGCAAAATTCACTAGAATAACTTGTACACCAAGACATTCTCCTTCCAAGCAAAGGCACTTCATGGAGATGAGTTGGATGATAAAAACACCATAAAAAGGAGCTATCTAACCTCTAAAAATCACCTTAAAAACCATTCCTCTCCATTAATTTTTGAAGTGGATAAACAGGTGTAAGAATAGACCCCTCTTGGATGGATATGCCATAGTGACATGTTGTCACTCTTAGTGATTGTTCATAAATATGGGGGAATGAATATGTAAATTAATGCCATTAATTTGAAGTTCATTAGGGTTCTTATCATTTATCAAGATCTTTGGACCTAATTCTCTCTCTTGTCTGTATTGAGCAAAAATTGATGGCCCTTATAGAGCTACCAAGGAGGTCGTATGAGAGATAAAACATTTTTTTTCTTTTTAAGCCCTAAAACCTCTTCTAAATCATTTTTTTTGACCTTTTCATAGACAAATAAGGTCTTAAAGATGCCTGAAGCTCAATTTCACCTTGAATAATTGTATGGATGGCTTCAAAATAGGCCTTTTTGGCACTAAAACCACTAGAAACACTTTAGAGGTCTATTGAAAATGCTAAAAATGTATCCATTGGATCTTTTCATGCTTGAAGTACACCATGTACTAACAAGAAAATTTTCAAGTGGTAGGGGTGACAATTTGACCTATGAGGTCAAAATTATCAACATAAACCTTCATAGTTTTTCCACTCGATCCCCGTAAAAACTTGTTAGAGCATTTTCACATTGTTATTAAGTTCTTTTTCCCACCTTATGAATTTATACCCCTCTCTGTAACCTTGTTCTCAAATATTCTTCATGATAACCCAAAGCACCATATGTCCACTACTTTTCATTCTTTCCAACCAATTTAACATTTCTAACCACTAGACCTACTAGACATCCTTGCTCTTGTTTGTCAAATAGCCTTCACTAACCTAAAATCCAATATGATGACATAAAAATACATGGGGTATGAACCACTATTAGTTCTAAATTGTGACATCCCAAATATTTTTGATTCCTAGATTGGGCATGTGGATTTGGAAGATTTCCATGAAAGATTAAATATTGAAAGCCCAACGCTACTCGTTGAATGCCTCTCAAAAAGTAGCCTAACACAAACAGTTGCCTTCCCCACCTTTACAAAATGCTTAGATTTAGTATTTACCTATGCAAAACACTATAATCCTTAACCAAAAGAAATCCAAATAAAGTTTGGAGAGCTTATGGAAAAGATAAACGAAGTATCTATGGGAATGATAATGAGAATCCCACTTCATGATGAATGTGTAAGTATCAATTTCAAGCAATCACAGGAACATTAAAATAAAGACCCTACTAAATACTTAACCATGATCAATAACGCATGGTTGAAGTAAAAAGAGAGAAAGACCCTCCAAGGTCCCCAAAAACCTATTCAAGGTAGATTTTAAAGAAAAATTTTCAAATATGATCACCCTATCAAATTGAATAGTAGGAAATGAAGATACCAAGAGTTTCTATTGTTGGATGTTCCTACTAATGAACATCATTTATCATGGGAATCAGTTCATAGATTGGGGTGATTTGATCATTGATGCTCTACATGATTAGTTACTGAATGTTCAAACCTCAAACCAATTTTTGATGACATCCTATATAATGTACTCATTGGCCTCACAAAGGGTATACCTGGGACTTTCACAGCATGGGGTCATAACACCATTAACATAGGTATTTGAATGATTCCCCCACTCACATTGTAACAAATTAATAAAAACTACACCATAATCAATGATACATTCACAATGAGAGCAATGAAGTGCCTTGAAAATGATTGGGGAATGTGAATTCTAACAAAAGTAACAAGCTTGATTAACCAATATCATAGCTACTACATACAATTTTAAAAATTCGCATATATTAGAGTTAGAAGTTATGAAGGACACCCTTTGAGGCTCCTAAGATTGTTAAGTGATAAAATTATTCTCATATAACTATACTGATGTTTGGCATTAATTCATAAGTGTTGTAAAGAGAAGCACATAATAGGTGTTTCATTCCCCAATATATTGGGACACTTTTGTAAGATAACATTCAATGTACAATACATTGAAGTGGTTATCTTTGAATTTACCCTTCAGTCCTATACCAATAGGGAATTCATTGATACCAAAGGATATGAGAAGCATAATCTTGGCATAGGACCTAAATACAAGCACAAACCTCATTGAGTAATTATTGGGCTAATTGTGTAGATAAATTTGATGTAATTCAAAGGGACTAGAGTCGAATGACTCTTGAGAAAATAAGAGTATTCACAGATGAATGGGCCCCAAAAGGGATTATTGATGATAATAAAAGACCTCATTGATCCTAAATATATGAATACAATTAATGCTACACCCTTGTCAACCATAGACTGGTCGATCAGAGAACCTTCTAATCTACAGTGGATAATACAAAAAGTATTATCTCATATAAAGAAGTGATTAGACAAGAAACTAGTAGGGCTAACAACAAGAGGTTTAAGGAGAGGAAAGGCTTTAGCTACTTTTAAACAATATCCCCAACTTATTTCTAGAAGAAGTAATACCAATGTGGTAATTGAAACATCTAGCTCAGCTAGTTATGAAGATGGCAGAGATGAAGATCCTGATCCAAGGAAACAACCAAGAAATCCATGTGAAGAAAGTTTGGTATTAGGGAGAAATAAGTAAGCCAAGAAATATGTAAAGCTATAATCTTTAATATAATCCCTTGTTGATCCTAACTTGTGCATCCCCAATACTATATTGTAATACTTGGCCTCCACTTAGGGAGCAGTTCATCATGTAACACAAAAGGAAGCTGAGGTATAAATTCCACATTCTCCATATAGATCTCCATCAATACCTCCTCCCCCTAAAATTAATCCTCTAAACCAATCCACTCTCTATTCCTCTGAAACTTAATTGGTTTTTTTAGTGACCTTTCATTTCAATGGATAGAAACAATGTTGAGGAAAAGGAAAAAGGTAGTCAAAGCAAAAATCCCAAATTTTGATGTTGTTGCTGATCTTTTAAAGACCCTTGCATTAAATAAAGAAAAAACCAATTCTATGTTGATATATGATCCTTCAAGTGCAAAGTTCATGGAGATTATTGAGCCCAATGTTGAGAAGGATATATAAGAAATGATAGCGAGTGACTATACTTTTTAAGTTGATATCACTCAAAAAAGCAACAAGGGAAAGTGACGTTCCTAAAATTTAAGATACCACTAAAAGAATAACCATAAGGTTAGATTAAGATGAATTGACTCAAGAGTAACTCAAATAAATAGTCAAATAATTGGCAGGCTATGTTAATTATCTATTCAATCCTGTGGAGACTCCCACAACTACATATGTTGATGTTCTAACCCAATTACCAAGGATAAGTAAAGAAGTTATTTCTACTATTAGAAAGAATAACACTTATGCCAAAACTCTAGAGGCATGGGTGGATGACTTTATTGTAAGAGAAATGAACTATATTGAAGAAGTCATTGATCTTTATGTTTCTATTGATTAAGAGATGTCAAACATTCACAAACAAATCAAATCCCACACTACGGATTTGAAAGTGTGGGAAAAGGTGATTGGAGATATAAAAGAGATAATTTTGATTGAGGCCAAAGTGATGGTAGTGGGTGAAGTTTTTGAAGAGGAAGAAGATGTCACTTCCTACAAATAGCCAGAGTGTATACTCCAAAGGATGGAACTTTTGAATAAAGATATAATGGTGCTGAAATAAAGTATAGACATATGTGAAGAAAAATGAAAGCTAATCTCCAAAAATTTAGATGAAATTTATTTTGATTTATATAAATACGATGGGATCACTACACATATTATGGATGAATTGAAAGCTCAATTTTAGAAAGTGGTCAAAGAAGATCTTAACAAGAGTAAATTCAGCAAAGCTCCAATTATAATATTCAATGAAATCCACATTTCCCTAAAAGAGATGAATACTCAATTGGAATAATGGTTTAGGGTCCCAAGCACCCTAATATTTATTTCCCATAGATGGTTCATGTGTTGATGACATGTGTAGTTCCTAAAAATAATGAAATTCTCGAGGTGGTCAAAAGATTCTAGAGATTCAAGGCTACACGAGATAAGGAACAAGCCAAAAAAGATTTAGTTACCACCAATCCATCCATAACTACTTCCATTTCACAAGAAACTTCCTAGTAAGGTCCATAGAACTCCTTTCTATTTTTATCTAAGCATTTATTTTGGGAAAATCAGTACTTCTCTTTTTATAAAATTAAAATTCTAAAATAATAGAGTAAGATGAAAAATAATATAAATAGAGTCACTTTGGAATGTAAAGGTTCAACCCATTCTCTTTGGTTATAAATACAAGAAATGATAATTGTAATAGGGGATCTTTGATGTCTATAATTGGTGAATATTGAAGAGGAAGAATAAGGAAACTTTGTGCTCATTATTTTGTCCATGAACCAAAGAAATACCAGAATTTTGTGTCTTGTTTTATTTAATGGGTATGTATTTTTATTATGTTAATGCATTACTCATTTTTCCAAGCACTAATTACATTTGATCTCCCAAAACATCTAATTCTTTTCTAGTTTTCTCATTACAAAAGTGGATGAAATCTATGTTTGTTTATCTTCTCATAACTCTTCACCTTCTTTCTTTCCATTTTTCTTTTTAGTTGAATGTTACCACTACAAAACTCCTCAATTTAACTTATAAATATTGTATATAAATAGATTAGTTTTTATTGCTTTCAATAAAAGGAACCTCCCTCCATAATAGACGAGAGACTTTTTGTCTCCTATACTATTATGAAACTCAGATTTGTCACAAAGTACCAAATATTTCACCAACATGCATGCTCGAATTAAAAAACATTAATAAATATGTGAAATTATGCAAGTAAGATATCAAAATAGAAGGTTTTTAATTAGCCCGTGTTTTTAGATAATTTGTTAACCTTTTGTTATGTTAATATATTTATTCAAACTAGCATCTGATGATTGAGTACAGTTTACAAGTATTATTAATAATATTTTGCACTCTTTTTGGTTTGTTAAAATAATTTAGATGTAGCATAGTCTTCCCATAATTTTAATTTTATTAACAAAATCACAATTAAATGGATTGGATCATATTTTGAGTTAAGCTCATGTTTAATGAGATACATGTGAATATTGCTTATAAAGGTGGCATTGTACATAATTTTTAATTATCTTTCAGAAATATTTTGATTATGAAAGATGGAAGAACATATATGGTGCATCATTTATGTGATAATTAAGAATCCTATAAATACTTGAAATCTAAATGTTTTATATAATAATGGGACACTTTTTTATATTTTTACGTATAGGGTGATTTTGGTAACTTTTGGCTTACAAAAGAAGAAATTTATAAGTACAATCAACTTTTTAGTTGATTTGAGTATTGGAGATAAATTGGAACAACCACTTCCTAATTTATCATCATGTTATCATTTTTTCAAGCGTAAAAAAATATATAAAATTAAATAATGAAAACTCTTACGTGTTGTTAATGGTCATGATTAGAAAACTAGCTTATTGGTTAGCTATGTACTATATAAAATAACCTTGATCAAAAAACTAGTAAATGACTACTTTTTCCAAACAACAATTAAGTTTTACCTAATTAACTTTGTCTTTATGCTCTTTTTCAGCATCAAAGAACTTTGGACACATCAACATGAAGAAAACAAAAAATAAATGAGAGTATGACTAAAGTATTTATTTTATTATTTTACTTTAAATATAGTTATAAGTTTTTTAATTAAAAATAGGTCCACTTGATGATTTTATTGTGAAGAGATAAAACAAAATAAAAATAAAGAATCTTCCCATGCATGAGGACATGCATACGTCTAAGTGTGGGAGAGAAGATAAGAAAATAGTTGAAAACTAGTAAATGGTGATTCTTTTTAACACTTAATGAATGCATTTCTGATTTTAGTTTTTCTTTTATAAATGCATTGCTAATTTTAAAAGCTTCTTTTCAAACACTTAATAAATGCATTACTGAATTAAAAATAATGTTCATTGGGATCCGTTGTATCTTATATGGTTTGCAATAAGAGATGAGATGAATTAGTTAATTCATTTTTAAAAGGAAGTCAATATTTCCAATAAAAAATGTTTTTCAATAAAGCAAATGGTTATAGAACATAAAAATAGTGGATAATATATATATAAATCTTCACTTTTCAAAAATACCATCATCAGCTAGTGCCAAAAGACAAGCCTATGAATATTTTAAAAGATTAAAAATGTTGCTTTTGGATTTAATAAGTGGATTGATTTCTGCAAGGAACATGACTACATTAAATGACTGAAATTTTTTAAATCTATAGGAAAAACAATAGCATGCACGAGGGCATCCATGAGTTTAAGTGTGGGAAAGATGATGGGACCATAAAATATTATCATTTTATCTTTCATAAATCATGTTTTAAAGTGGAATTGGATGTAGTTTTAAAAACCTGTGTTTATTCAAAATGAAATATAGGATATACATATCTAGTCTATTCTTTAAAAGTCATTTAGTCTACATTGTTACTAAATTATATAACAAGTTTTTGGAGAATAGAAGCCAAATGTTGTATATGTAGGCTAAAATGAGACATCAATTTAGATAGTAAAGTTTGAAGTGCTAAAATACCAAATCAGGAACAACCTTCATGTATCTTCTGAGATCATCAATAGCTTTAGAGTTCCATCTAAATCATCTCTAAATTTCTTCATTTACTTTTGAGATATATGTATTATTGATGTAATATCATCTAAGACATATAATCAACTATGTATCAACCAAAAATAGGTCTTGTGTTTTTGTAATTTTTTGTTTGTTGTTTTGGCATATAAAAGTGTAAAGACAAAATAGATATGTTATGAAAAATTGAAAAATCAATGATCAAGAACATCTCTAAATCTGAATTTAATTGCATATTTGGATTCTTTTCAAAAAATTAAACAAGTTCAAAAAAAATAATCATCTTGATCTGAGATTGTATGCAAAAATTATGAGTGTTTTAGTTGGTTCCATACATCTCCATCCTCACTTTAGAAATCACCAGTCTTGGCTCTGAAGATGCATATCTTGGCTCCAAAGATGCAAAACTTTGACTCTAAAGATGTCCATAATTTATTTTGGGGTCTAGTAGACCAAAAAAGGTATGAGAGAATATTTTGGGATAAATTTTATGGTTTTTCTCTATATATAAATTTTATTAACTTTCAAAAATAGACATCAACAACTACAAGGGTCTGCAACTAGGGAAACATGAAAGCAAAGAGCTCCAAAGATGATTGCTACTTATTTTTAGAAAGTATTTGTATGAAATGTATATATAGTATTTTGAAAACTAGGTATTTCTAAATAAGGTAGGATATTTATAGTATTTCAACTACTATGAATATCTTACACATCAAGTTATTGGAAGAAACTGAATTCACTAAGATTGTGATTGATTCTCTTCAACAAAATCAAAAGTTATTGGAAAGAAAACAAAGTACATACATTCTCTCAAAAAAATAAAAAATGGTGAATTTGTGAATCTAGCATTTCCCACTATTTTCTCATTGAATAATGGGGACTTTAAATGATGTAAAAACTGAATTTATTTTATTATTATTTGTTATGTTTTAGCTTAGAATAAGAATCAATATCAAAACTGATTTGGTATGTTGTTAAGAATAATAAATCAATTCTAAACCAATTTTTTATCTTGTTAAGAATAGGGAATCAATTCTAAACTATCTTGTTAAGTTGGTACTCTCAAATTAAAAAAGTTTTTGAAGAAGTTGTATTATAAATACGACCTTCTCATTCATAATTGGGAGTTATAAAAACTTAGAAGTTATGAGATAGTAGAGAGTTGGTAGAAAGTCATAGAAAGTATAGAGAATTGAATAATAGATATAAATCTTTTCATTTTCAGAGTAAGCATTTATATACGTAATGATAAATTGATTTCATGAACTTCTTATAAAGTTAATGTTGTTATAATTCTATTCCAAGTGAGAGCAAGGGCTTAGTCAACCAAAGAAGCATGATTTATTGTGGTATTTATATGTTTATATTATTATGTGTTTATATTATTCATTCTTTTATGCAAAAAATTATTTTATATGTTTAACCTGCATATATATGTGTGTTTTAATCAAGTTTATTTTCAGAGCTTTGAGTTTTAAAGTATTTATTTTAAAAAGTAATTTCAATTCTAACAACTTAATTAGTTGTGTTTCTTGTCAAATCCATCTCAATTTCAGAAAGTGTGTTTCTTTCAAAAGCGTTTTCAATTCTAGAAAAGTGTGTTTCCCTTCCAAGCATTTTAATTTAGCAAGTGTGTTTAAATTTATAAGCAATAGAATAGTTTTTAGTTTAATCAAGTATATTAGATCTTTAGGATTAAATGATACACAACTCCCCTAAACATATAATTGTTAGCCATTATCTTGCATACCTTAATGCTAATTGCCATTGGCACCGATCTCAATTTGATATGACATCAACATAACTCAATTGATTAAATAAGAGGATTGAAAACCCCATGAATTTATTCAATGTTATAACTTTCATGTCATATCCAATTGAGCGAGTCAAAGAAATTAAAAAATTACTATGATATAAATCTTGCCAACAGTTTTTGGTGACTTTGTTAGGGATAGTGGTGTTTTGTGCACTCTATTTTTAGACATTTCAAGGAATTTTCCCTAGAATAGAGGTTGGTGACTCTGTTGAGATGAAGTATGTAGTGCTTACATCTTTTTGATTAAATAAATGACATTAGTTCACCCCAACCTAATGTTATTTATGTTATATGGGGAAAACATTTTGGTCTATTGGCTTTGCCCCAATATAATGAATTATAATTAGGCTCAAGGAAGAGATTTTCAAAGTTTTTCAGAGAAAATTCTCAAGATACAAATAATCACATCCTTGATTTTATAGTGTCATGCAACATATTGGGAGTTATGTATAAAGACCTTTGTGTGAGAATTTTTGTTTAAACTCTCACTAAACTTGTTGCTATTTGGTTTTGGCACTTAGAAGATGGATGCATTATGAATTAGAACTCCTTGAAGAAAAAGTTTATGAATAGATTCAAACCAATTGTGAATGTGTGTACATTATTATCAGATTTATTTTAAATTCAAAAGAACAAATGTGAGAGTTTGTAACATGCTTTAACACATTATTGAGACTAATTCCTCACGTCAATCAACCAAGCCTCGATAACCAATGTTGTGTCTTCATTGGATCTATACATCTAGAGATCAGATACACCTTGATGAGGAACAACATGAATGATATATAACTACACAATAAGAAACTATTGGAATTAAAGATGAAATGATTTTGTCTAGAATGTTCAAGAACAAAGATTAAAAATGTGTTAAAAACACTTTAACTAATGGAGTGGCACAATTTGATATGATCAAGAGATATCAACATTTAGAATAGAGTTTTAGTAATCAAATCATGATCAAGAATGTTGAAAGTTCAATAAAGAAAAAGAGAAAGTGCTTCTTGTCTTGTATGATTGTTTTAGTTTCACAATTATGGAATAACGTAAATAATTAGAAGAACAAGCGATTGACCAATAAACAAATGAAGAATTTAACTTTTCCCTTAGAAAAGGAGAGATAGTTTCGCATGTTTCACATGATTTCTTAAACCTTATAGTCCTGGGAGAAAATGAGCTATCTGAGGGATAAATGATTGAACCAATTTTATATAAATAATAAGATGATAGGACCTAGGCTCACAAAGCTCTGATAGCAATTGTCAGGATCCTACTGCTCAACTAAGAGCACACATGATTACTTTTCTATGAGCAACTAAACACGGAATTTAACCAGAATGATAAGTAACTAGAAATATGAAACAACACAGAATATGAGAGACAATACCCAATTATATTAATACTCATTCAGAAGAAAATACAATAAAGAAGATGCCACACTTCTTCTTCCCACACCTCTAGAGCTCCCACTCTTCTAGGGCTCACCAGTAATTCTCCTTCAACAGTTCACTCTCTCAATTATGGTCACAACAATCAACTCAAACACAGAGTTGTTGTTCACCTCCACCAGTCAGTAACAACGCTGCCAGTACACCAAGTACACAACTGTACTCCAAGTAGATCTCCCTACTCTTGCAACAACCTGCAAATCACCAGACCTTACTTACCATGTAGATGTCTCTACAACCTAAAGAACCCTTGTCCTTGCCTCACCAAGTCCTTATGATTCTTCAACCAGTACCCCGGTGGATCTTCTACTAGAACTTGCACAACCTGCAACTCTCCCTGATCATACACACTCAGCACCCCTTTAGAACTAGGAGGAACTACTCTTGCTCTCTCTACAAGCACAATGGATATCTATTACTCTTGCTCTCTCTCTTTTGAAGGAGCTAATATTTGCTCTCTCACTCTAGTAAAATTTTACAATACAGCCCATGAGTCTATTATATAAATCTCATGCATACAATAATTAGACATTCTTAATTACAATAATTAGAAACGCAACTCGAAGACTAAAATAAGTCTTTACATGCAAATTTACTGTCCAAAAATAGACTAGTTCTCGACCCGCATGTAAACGCATGCACACACAGGTTGTCAATGTTGGCTCCTTCCTGACCGATGTCGGTCGACTCATAACCGATGTCAGTTGCTTCTGCACTGTAATATGACCGACATCGATTGATCAGACCGACGTCGGTTGCCCTACAACTTGTTCTGCAACTCAGCAACCTCCATAACTCCTCCTATTCGTATCTTGGTGAAGCTTTTAGCTCCACAACCTAACAATCTCCCACTTGGAGATAAATAGTTGCACCTGTACCTGTACACCATCTAATTTGTTTCCTGGCTTGTATCCCTCTTCAAGTTTAATCTTGAAGACCAACCACCACACAACCTGTGATGCACCTCCTGTCATCTAAGTAACCTGCCACATCTGAACCTATAAGCCCATGTAGTGAAGTCCCTGACCCTACATAACATGTTAACCTGCTGCTAGTCCCTCTCAGATACCTGAGAATCCACCTTCCCTGAATTGGCTTCAAACTCTCTGACAACTCCCACTACTTGGGAAAACTTAGGTCTACACCAGACCTCATATGATTTTTGACACTGTTCTATGCTCAGCTTGAACTGTCCAGCCCTTGGTGTGCTTACTGGTTCTGCATCCTGAAAATTAACCCTCGCCAACACCTCCTTCACATCAGCTCTCTCTGGAGACAAAATCAACCTGTGATCTTCCATGTCTCTTATGCCAAAGAATTTTGTTGCTCCCAAATTCTTCATGACATACCTCTAAACTAACTTTACCTTTAGCTCAGAAACTCCTTGCATGTGTGACCCTGCAACAAGCAACCACGCCACATACAGTAAAAAGATAATGTTGTGACCATTATCCAACCTAGTAAAGAAAACACAATGGTTACATTGACCTTGACCAAAGCCATGCTTTGTCATACACCTGTCAAACCTGTACCACTGTCCTACAGTTTGCTCAAGACCATATACCCTGGCCTTTCGTCTCATATGTCCATTCACTCTCTTCTCTAACCTGGGAATCCATTCATCTGTCAGTGTTTTTATCCCGACTAGCAACTCTACCAAATCTCCTGCTTGGTTCTCTTTCAAAGAATTCATGCCATGCTCCCACTATTTCCTGAATTCTACCTGCATTGCCTCTTCATGTCTTCCTAGTTCTTGACCATCAGTGAGCAACAAGTAATATAAAGAAGGTGAAAAATGAATATGAGGTTTACTTACCCTTTCAGTCCTCCACATGGGCATTTAAGACTCCTTGACAGCTTGTTGTTCGCCCAACATCCGTCCTAGTGACCGATCTCAGCCATCTCTCAATCTACACCCGACCGACATCAGTTCCCTGTGACTGACCCTGACTACCGACGTCAGTTCCACCTGATTGACGTCGGTCTCTAGCTGCCCAACACCATTGACTCTGCTGGTCTACACATGATCGATGTCGGTACCTGTCTGTTCGATGTTGGTTCCTCCTGACTGACGTCGATAACTGTGTTCTCCTGTGAGTGATGACTTTTTACCCATGAGCTCACCTTGGATCAAAACCCTGTCTAAATTAACATAGCCCTACTCAAAATAATTTAGTCCCCTTAGCTGATCTCTGTCTGTCATCTCCTCCATGAACACCAAGGCTTTCCAGTTCTTAAGTTTATCAAAGACATCTGTCTTCCACTTCAGAACATGCATCCCCTTCTTACACATGTGACCAAGCCTACAAAGCCACATCTCTGCAATAGAAGGTGAATCAGTAATATAAGTAGATAGATAAAGGATACCTACTTTCTTACCACTATCTAATTCAAGTGCATCTGCTGTGAGAGTTACTATGCATCTCTCATCACCCAACTTTCTTGAAGAAATTAGACTCATCACCAAGACTAGGACCTGCATGACCTTCTTCAACACCTGTGTGTTACCCGTCTGCAATTTTAGCTTCACTTCCCCTTTGCCAACCATGTGACAAGGCTCACCAATCCCTAAATAAATCTCTCCAAAGTCTCCCTGGACATACTCATGAAAAGATGCTCTATTTCAGGCTACATGGAAAGAGGCAACAGAATTTATAGACCAAGATTCTACTTTATCCAGAGCATCCTGTGCAACAACACCTACAACATCTGCTTCTTCAATTCCTTCATGTTGATCTTCTACCGACCAACAATCTTTCTTTACCTGCTCTTTCTTTCCATCAATCAGTAATTGACCATTTGTGCTATTTAGTTTCTCCATTCGTAGCTTACTTTCTTCTACCATTGCTATACTCCCACTCAATCTGAAACCCCTGAGAGTGAACTGTAATCAACAAAACACTTAACACGCTCTGACCACTTGTTAGTGTACTTAACCACCCTCTGATGAACCTGCAACCTAGCTCTGATACCACTTGATAGGACCTAGGCTCACAAAGCTCTGATACCAATTGTCAGGATCCTACTGCTCCACTAAGAGCACACATGATTACTTTTCTATGAGTAACTAAACATAGAATTTAACCAGAATGATAAGTAACTAGAAATATGAAACAACACAGAATATGAGAGACAATACCCAATTGTATTAATGCTCATTCAGAAGAAAATACAATAAAGAAGATGCCACACTTCTTCTTCCCACACCTTTAGAGATCCCACTCTTCTAAGGCTCACAAGTAATTCTCCTTCAATAGTTCACTCTCTCAATTACGGTCACAACAATCAACTCAAATACAGAGTTATTGTTCACCTCCACCAGTCAGTAACAATGTTGCCAGTACACCAAGTACACAACTATACTCCAAGTAGATCTCCCTGCTCTTGCAACAACCTGCAAATCACTAGACCTTACTTACCATGTAGATATCTCTACAACCTGAAGAACCCTTGTCCTTGCCTCACCAAGTCCTTATGATTCTTCAACCAGTACCCCGATGGATCTTCTACCAGAACTTGCACAACCTGCAACTCTCCCTGATCATACACACTCAGCACCCCTTTGGAACTAAGAGGAGCTACTCTTGCTCTCTTTACAAGCACAATGGCTATCTAGCACTCTTGCTCTCTCTCTTCTGAAGGAGCTAATCTTTGCTCTCTCACTCTAGTACAATTTTACAATACAGCCCATGAGTCTATTATATAGATCTCATGCATACAATAATTAGACATTCTTAATTATAATAATTAGAAATGCAGCTCCAAGACTAAAATAAGTCTTTACATGCAAATTGACTGTCCAAAAATAGACCAGTTCTCGACCCGCATGTAAACACATGCACACACAAGTTGCCGACGTCGGCTCCTTCCTGACCGATGTCGGTTGACTCATAACTGACGTCGGTTGCTTTTGCACTATAATATGACTAACGTCAGTTGATCAGACTGACGTCAGTTGCCTTGCAACTTGTTCTGCAACTCAGAAACCTTCGTAACTCCTCCTGTTCGCATCCTGGTGAAGCTTTTAGCTCCACAACCTAACATAAGATCCCTCTTACCTCATAATGGATGACTCAGTATTTAAAGGTGGATATTTTCTTGGTGTTTCTTTTTCATGTTCTATTGAAGAAGAAGAATTTGGAGGATCTAAATTCAAGGAAATCAAGCCTATACAAATTGAAGATTATAGTCATGTTGAGGTTGAAATCAAAGAAAATGTAAGGATGAAATAAGAGGAATGGTCCTTAATATTCATTTAAATTGAAATGGAAACCATCAAGGTAGAAGAAATTGATGACCATGATGATGATGATTCATTAGATGATGAATTTGTCTTTAGTATGGGAGGTAATTTAGCTAAGCATACCTTCACTCAATTCATTCCACAATATAATCCTATTATTTTTCTAGCTAAATAATTGATATGTGACACAATCCTCTTTGATTTAGGTATTATATCTAACACAAATGCATTCAAATTCATTTAAGAAGACATTGATTAAATATAGTACTACTCAAAAAAATCACATAAGATGGGAGAACTTGTAATGAATTCATTTCAAAATGTGAAGACATTGTTGATCTATTAATTCATTACTATCTCAATATGCATGATAATTATAATATCATCCTCTTTCCACTTACTTGGTCACTATTGTTGAATGCATTCAAGCCTCATGAGTCAAATCTATCATTTCAAATAGTTAGGTACTTCTCCCAGCCCATCAATGGTTTTGTATAGTCTTTATGTTATTCCATCTTCCCTATAAAAATTTATGATTCCCCATTTTTAATTCCTTTCATTTTCCATTTTTTGTTTTGTGTCTATATGTTGTTTTCAATAAAAGTAATGGTCTATTTATTTTTCTCTCCTCTCCATGTGTTGGCCTTTTTATCTACACATGTTTGTAGTTGTGTTCTCTACTTATAAACTCTCAATGGACAACCACATGATTTACATAAAGATGTAAATACAACCATTACTTTATAGTGGATGAAAGGATCACATTTTTAGAAGATGTTTGATCATTGTTTGATAGTTCAATGTTCCAATATGAATTTATTTGGACACCTAATTTAGATCCAAATGAGAAGGATATCTTTGACCCTATGTCGATTTTATAGTGCAAGTATTCTTCAAATTTTAGAATGGCATACAAGAAATAACCTTGAATCATTTCAACCAAGTGGGTCTCCAAGTTAACATATTGACAATGTATTCAGATGATGGCATTTACAGTCATGAAAAGGGAAATAGTGATGTGAATGTTTGTTACTCAAGTGTTATATGAGCAAGTAAATGTTTTCATGATTCTTTTCAAGTGAACAAGGAAACATGCAAAGTATTATAAACATGTGATCTGACCTGATAATGTGTGTTTATTTCTCTTACAATTGAGAGTGGTGAACTAAAAATATTGAAGCTAGTGATATAGCCCGACATCGAATTTTATTTTATCATACAATTGAGATAGGTGAACTGGATGTTGGTTGGTAATATTGGGATGTAAAAATGTTTTCTATACAAAATTTTCAAGAATTTGTAACAATAAGATACTAGCCACTGAAGCTTCTAGAATTCTCCTACGTTTCACTAAGAAATGTAGTCCCATAGTTGAGCCAACTGTTGTCATGAAATTTTTGCATTTTGTGATAACACCCCCATTATGCTCTCATAGGAAATTGGAGGTGTTTTAATGATAGGGATGGTAAAAAAATTCAGATCATTGTAGATGACATCTTTGTAGCCTAATGGACAAGGCTTATTCTGTGTGTATAAATTCAATCTAATGACTGCCAATGATAGTGCCTCAAATAAGAATGCTTCACCTTTGTTCATTAAAAATCAAGTACTATGGTTAGGTTTGGAAGAATTATTTGTGGTAACATGAGAATAATTTTGATCCCAAACATATGTGTAATATGTTGAAGCTTTCAAGGTCAATATTCACAGGGACTTTGCACCTCTCATATCAAGAATGCAATAAAATGAGGTTTTCTATCTTTTCTAAGTTCATATCACCAGAGAGTCACTTGAATAGGATTATATATTGTTTTTCCATGCATCAATATCCAAAGTTATTATAAAAAAATAAGGATACCATTGGGATGAAGGAAAATAATAATGAAAGCTAATATGAAACCAATAACTTCATCATCTGTTTGACCCACAAGAAAAGTAGTTCTAGCTTTGCCATCAAGTACATGCCATCATTCACAATTTGATGCATATAAGAAGGTGAATGAGAAGTTTGCCTAGGTTTTATATTCACATTACAAGGAGAGGAGATGTAGCAATTGAGCTTTTGAAAGCCCTTGCACACAAAAGAGGTGATGATGCAATTGAATAGATAACATTTAATGAAAAACTATATTTGAGGTGAAGCGATGGGTCTTATCTTAAAGATCAAGACCATTGGTGGATATTTGATCTAGGTTGAATTGGTAGTTGAAGCACAATGAAAAATTGTTAAACATGGTGATCTAACCCTTTTATTCGACAATAACTTTTATTTGTGATTCAAGAAAATTGTTCAAAGACTTGGTTCTAATGAAGAAACATAACATTAATGTTATAATAAATAGTCATTATCCACACCATCTTCATTGGTATATGCAATTTGTTTGACATGTACATGATAGATGAAGCAAATATAGACACCACTTTCTTTTCACTCCAAAGTTTAGGATCAATGATGATGAGAAGATGATTACTTATAATGTTTTATCAAATGGAGCTATAGTGACATGTGATTATATTACAGTTTTGTGTTTTTAAATTTACACCTAATGCATAAGTTCAAGAGGTGTTTCGTCCTCCAAGTGGTAATTAATATAGGGCAAGAAAATGTGAATCTCTAAATACTAGACATTCAAAATGCACAATTGACTAAAATAAGTAGAACAAAGTTTATGATGCCATCAAATTTCATTTTTCTATATGATAATCAATTACTATTGATGGTCCACAATCATACAATTATCATATGAATTTTTTAAAGAGAGCCGATTACATCATTTGAAGATCATATGTTGAGATATCCAAATTGTAACACAAATAACATATGTATTACTAGTGATCATACATATTGTACAAGAAGCTCTTGAAGAAATTACTATCCTTTTCTACAATGAGGAACGTAATGAAATATATACATGAAATAAGCATGGAATGGTTCATGCTTTGTCAAATTTAGGTAACCTAAAGTGTGTAAATCTATTCAATTATTCTTGGCAACGTAGGTTGATTTCCACAAGTTCGAATGGCATTGACCAATACTTAGGGATTTTCATATTGTTTGGAAACCTGAAAAAGTGTACAAATGTTTTTAAAAAGCTTTTACAAGTATGTGTTCGGCATTCACAACCCTAAAAAGCATTAATAATAAAGACTATCGTTTCGGAGGATTTGCTTGATAATTCTAATCGGCTTTGGAAGCCCATAAAGGTGTAAAGCATTTTGTGATTTCAAAAGCTTGGAAGACCGGACCAGGCTTGTTTTTTCAACATGGTACTTCTAAATGGTCTACGATTTTCAAACCTACTTTGATCATTTTGAGGCTTCTTCAAACAGTAATAATTGGCATTTTCAAGACCGATTAGGTCTTAAAAAATTCAAAGCGATTTACAATTTGCTCAACGGTATTCAAGCCCGATCATGTCTTCTATGATCTTGAGGAGGTTTTAAATAAGTTTCAATGGCTTTCCCAAGCAACCCGCATACCAATGCCAAGGGGATGATTCATCTTTCAAGTTTCCAAACATCTTTTGGTATCCCGTACAGGTCTGCAAGTTTCCCAGCAGCCATTGAAAGCATCATTAGGTTTTTGAGACTAAAAAGTGAGTCCAAATGGTTGCACATGGTTTTCTCAAGCTAGAATAATTATGCAAGAATATAAATACTCCTTCACAGTTCTAAATGCGATTTATTCGGCTTTGGAAGCCTGGACATGTCTGCAGATTACTTTTTAGGTATTCAACCTACAATTTGATATTTAGTAAAAAGCTCTATCAACAGAAGAACATCTATATCTATTTGCTAGCATCAAGGGAATGCTGAGACTTGCCATTAAATACGATGCATAAAACTTGAAGCTATCAGATGTAGTGGATGCATGAAGCATCGTCTTAGCATGGCATAGCTCTTATAGGCAATCCTAAACCGGCCTTCCGAGATGAGCCAACTACTAGTATGGATCTTGTTACAAGAAGACATGTGTGGGACATTATTGACGATACTAAGAAAGGGCGGCCTGTAGTTTTGAAAACTCATTCAATAGGGAACAAACCATCATTGGACACTTGGGGGAAACTGGGACAATACATTTTGCAGTGGAATCCATACTCTCTTATGGACCACCAATTCCAAGTCTTTATAATTATGGTGACCTTGATGTTTCATTTAATGTTGAAAGTGGTAACTTTTTGTTAGCTAAGCAAAGAGGAGTTGTGAGTGGAGTTGAATTTGATATGACTAGAGAGGTAAAGAGAATTGATGCTTGTCGGATATGGGAATGAGTTTTGTAGAGTAAAATTGCTATAAACTATGCACAAATTTCTAAATTTGATAGTAATTATCTTGGATATTCAATTGTGAATGGAAATAATGGTGCATTTCAAAAAGATTTTGGTGCTAGTAAATGACTTTATGGGACATTTTAGAATGATGTTGGCTTTGGTAATGGAGATGGATTTGGGGGGCAAGACTGATATTTGAATAGTGTAAAGAAAATATAAATGAGTTGATAAACAAATTAACATAATGTTGAATGACTATTGAAAGCTTAATTTGAGACATATCAGTTTTGATGTATTTTTTATTGATGATATTGCTTATCTTAAATTAAAACAAGAATATATTACAAAACATGTTAGTGAATGTCAAGAAGAAACAAAGTTTGTTTGTTGGCAAGGGTAAAGATACATCATGAACAATTAATGGGTTGTGGAATGATTTGAAGATACTTTGCTTGATAAAATCTATGTAATCAATGTTCTAGGTTACATAACATATAATTTTGTAATTGGTGCATATTTGTATAATTAAGTTAAAGAAAGAAGAATCTAATGAACAATGCACCATTCTGAAGGTTGTAAATGTAAAGATGTGAAATTTGTTTTTTATATAGCACATTGCATGAATGGGTGTGTAAAGTCACTAAAGTATAAACCCAAAGTTGATCTACGTTAAGTCAATTTTAGAAGGTAGTTATATAATACCAAAACATATAAAAGTTTATATAAAGATGTATTATCATTGTAAAGGGGTTCAAACCTTCTTTTGCTCAAAGTTCACGGGGAAAGAATTATTACATATTTGTACAAGTTGTTCATTTTCAAGGAGTGTTTTAATTAAAATATAAGCAAACATGTGAGACAAATGGATTACTTTGTGGATCTTTGTTATTTATTATTTGTGAATTTGTTTTATAGTTTATAAATGAAAAAAATGCATTAAAAAATCCATGCTTTCTTGATTATGTGTAAACTCTCTTGGATTTGCAAACTTTGTGTTGGAAACCCTATAAAATAGACCATGTTGTATACATGTAACTTATATTTAGATGAAGACTTTGAGCTTTCTGGTAATCTATATTTTATCTTTATTTATTTTACATTTCCATTTACATGCTAAAAGGAAGATTCCAAAACTAGATTGTTTGATAGCACTAAATGAAACCTTGTCTAGAAAAAGGCAATATAAACTTTGTGTTTATTTTTGCCAAGAAATATAGAGGTATTTTATCAAACTTTGTGTCTTGAAATCCATATAGTGATGCACTTTATTCACTTTTTTGGAATCTGTCTTTCTTGCCTTTTTGAAGAAGCACGTTTCCATTGTTGAACTGTCCAACCTATTCCATTAAATATGGGTCATCTATGTGGTTTTTTCTGTTTATCCCATTGAATGTCTCCCATTCTCTCTTTTATTTCTCTTTATTATTTATCCAATCCTAACTTTCTCCTTTCTTCAATTTGTTTGCCTTTTTGTACTTTCTAGTTAAAGTATCAAGAACTCAAAAAACACTCCATCATATAAGGGAGTTGGCCCTCTCAAATGCAAAGGAAATTCACGCTCAAACCTGTGGTTTCTCCAATGATACAAGTTTCATGCCACATCTAATTGGGTGAGTCAAAGAAATAATTAAAAAAATCATTGCAACATCAAATCTTTCCAACATGCTTGAAACTTCATAATAGTCAAGATATATCCCTTTTATCGAAGAGAGATCATTTTTTACCCTTTTGATGTTTGCAAGTTTCTACAAGCTATAGGATGGTTTGACCTAAAAGGGAACCCTCCTTATTTTTCACGCCCTCCCACCATATTAAATAAAAATAAAAGCTTAAAACTAAAAATAAAAAGGGGTTTCTTCTTTAAACTTGGTGGTGGCCATTAATGTCTATGGTGGGGTTTGAAGCTCCTAAAGAACTTTTCTAAAACTATAGGAGCCTAAAACCACCTAGAGACCTTTCGAGAAGATGGGTTCTTAAAAAACTAACCCAAACATGCTCATATTAAAATGGATTTGAAAAATAAAACAAATTAAAAAAATATTAAAAGCTTGGAGACTCCATTAATGGCAGTCATCCAAGGTCGATGAAAAAAAAGATGGATCACTATGGACAAGTCACCCTTCAAAAGATCATTCTTCTTCTTAAAAATCTAAGATAGAAATATAAATAGTGATTCAAAACCTTTATTTACCTCCTTAAGAATTTTTAGGGTTTCCTCATCATTGACTGAATCTAATGATTGAGATAAAAATGATTCAATGGATAAGATGGAGTGTTTCGTCCTCAAGGAGTTAAGCAAGGATACTTTAGACCCCTTTTGAGGTCATATCAAGGGTATGTGTCCTATTTAATAAGCAATTATTTAATAAGGTATGTCGACTTAGAAATAAATTCAAGTTTCAACTTCAAGTATGAATTGAGCCATGTGATTGGCTAGAGTTGTTCAGGGTCCTTACTGTTATGCCCTTAATCTTTAGTGCATCTAGGGATATGTATAGCTGACTTGTCACTCACATACCTTCATAATATTTTATTATATTTCTTGATGTTATTAGTATGGTCAACCTATAGAATAACCATGGCTAAGTAGATTATATATATGAGGTAGTGGTTAGTCTTTTATCATCATATTGCAAATTCTATTGTTATTGCATTATTGTGGAGGTTACCCCCTCGAGTTGGCTCAATCACAATATTCAAGTATTCTGCTCTTTTGCCAATTATTATTGTGGACATACTTATTATATTCTTAATTCTATGATATATTATTTTATTGACACAAATCATCTAAGTAATTTCATTACATTTGTGTCCTCTTTGCTAAGCACTTCTTTAATAAGGTAATTTGACTTGGAAATAGATCTAAGTTTCAACTCTAGGTGTGAATTGAGCCCTGTAATTGCCCAAATTTTCTTGGGGTCCCCCTTAAACCCCATTGAGAGTTAGGATGAATTGTTCGAGCTAGTGTTTGCTCGAACCTAACTCATTTTAGTCAAGGATCCATTTTAGATTGTGGGGCTATGGGGCTTGATAAGTTCACTTAGAGAGTTGTAGGCTTATTTAAGATCCTGTAGGCCAATTAGAGCAAGTGGGGCATGCATGGTCAGCTGGCAAGTGTGTATCCACTTGTGCATTGCCATCTATGTCATTTAGTCATGTAAAAGTGTTTTGATGCATTACACGTCTTGTTCCATGAACAAGGCTAGCCAATGTTCTATGTAGTTATGTAGAATGTGCATTATACATTATCACTAATAAATTGCCCTATTTTTGTGTGGTTTTGATAATGTGAAAATTTTGACATGAACTTTTGGTATCAGAGCATGATTTAAACACTGAGATCTCTAGGAATTATTATTTGGTACCTTTTTTGTTTAATAATAATGATGCATGTACTTGTTGGGTGATACATCTCGCTTAAGAGATAGGCATAGTGCACTTGAAGAGTTCCTAGGACCATGGACTCTTTAAGGAAAGTATAAATGAAGGCTTGGAATAAAGGTTTCAACTAGGTGTTAAGAAGTTAAATGGCCACAAGGGCCAACTGATCATTAGCTCGTCAATGACCTATTATGTGTTAGGATGAGGGGACTTTCCCATTACCTTAGGCATGCACATCTTACCTTGGAGATTTTGATAGATAATTTATTGGGATAAATTGATCTTGGTTCTTAAGATCATGAGGTTTGATCACAGATAGGTCATAGAGTATCATGTAGACCTAGGGTTGAGATGGGCCTTTACAGGTTTAATGACCACCTATTTTAAGCAAAAATAATCTCGTCGCTCAAGTGAAGTGTGCTTGAGGGTTGCTCAATGTTCTATCACTATGAGTGATGAATTTAAGAATGAATCAAGATGTATTTTATTTAGGCCATCCCATTTTCCTTAGTTGCCAACTCTTTCATTGCGAGTAGTTAGATGAAGAGTTGGGCATAGACCCTCCTTAAGAATAAAGGCTCATCTTGGTAAAACACTTAGGGTTCTTCATGAGGGATACAAACACTTGTTGTGTTTTACATGGGTTTCCACTTGAAACCTATCCATGTACATATGAGTGTTGTTAGATATTTTTTTCACCTTGTGTAATAGAATGGCGATACTGCATGGATGATCTTGTGAGTGAGCCTTGTTTACATCACTTTATTTTTAGTTATCCTTGTGGCAAATGATCCTTGTCTCTTTTTAGTAGTGAGTTATGCCTTATTTGTAACCATAAGATTGAGTGAATTTACATTGGATTTGGATGTTGATAATGGTCGAAGAGGAACATGGGGGCCTTTTGTGGCATCTTGGCACCATGCTTGTATGGTCATTGACTTAATCAAGTGATAATTATGTTAGAGTGGTATTATTGCCTCATCTTGCATGTTTTCTCAATACCCAAGGCATACATGATAAAACCCATCTAGGCTAAGTAACTAAAACATACACATTGTTTTTTAAAATAATTAACTAACCACATTGATTGTTGAGTTGACTAATCAACATGATTTTAAAAAAATTACACTATTTTTATTTTACCTGTTAATAGTTGTAATCAAGCTATCACTACAAGTAAAAATACTAATTTAATCACTAAATCAAACATGAGATTTAACTTTCATTTTAACTTCCCAATGGGGTTGTAATAATGCAAAAATATCAATAATATACAATAGTTGCAACTCAACAATAAATATACTACTCATCAATAATGAAAGTCAAATAAGCATATTTAGTTTTACATCCAATGTACAACCACCACTATACTACCAAATAATAAATAATGTTTATATAGGGCTACCCATAGCCACTATTGTATAGGCTAATAATAATAATAATAATAATAATGCCAAAGTACAACAATACAAATGATACAATAGAGATTTCATAAAATAAATTTTCAAATCTACATAATAGCCATGAGTATATCATAAAAAGGTTATGATCCAACTATAGAGAGGGAGAGAATCATTTAGGCACTTTACCTCAAACCACAAACCGATGGTCTCTTACACACCTACCCACTAGGAGTGGCCCTTCCTTGCATAAAGAGGCAGATAATGATATTGTCTACATCAAGAACTCATCTATAATAATGTGTAGTACCATCACTATTGCATGCAATAATCTTACAAACCATGAAATACATCCTCTATCTAATATGACATCATATATGCATGCAAAATATAAGGTACAATGGATAGACATTGTATATAGTTATAACATTACTTTGACCAAAGCTTTTTATTATAGTTTTCAGACTTCAAACGAAGCTTGGTCATAACACACAACATAATACTCTTTGTTGAAACACATTATTATTTGCATTAATGGATTATGAGTGATTTATGTGAAGGACTCTTCCTTCGCATCAATCAGCATCCCTTGACGTGAAGGATGACTTGTGAACAATCCACACAAATCATATATTCATATAAATTCATCCGCAAATAATCTATTAAACATAACATATGTTTTTAGATGTCTTTCAAACAAAGTTCCAGAAGCATAACAATTTTAACGTGAAAGACATAGTTACCAACAACAACTCACATATGATTTTTTAAACTAATGAACTCAAAGTAAACATTCCACTAATATTAGGTACAAGTTCACTATGTATCATGTATCAAGGCAATATATATATAATGTAAGAAATATCTCACTGTAATACCTAACAGTACTAAGGTAGTCTATGTAAAACAATAACTCTCGTATGTATATCTCTATTATAGATCAATGTCTATTAATACTAAAGACCCTTTGAAAATTAGATAGGAAGGCATGCTACAATTTCATTTCCATTCCACTTGGAATGTCCAATGTCCTTAAAAATGATCTGCTACAGTTCCCAAATCCTTCAAAACACCTATAATGTAAATAAGGTAATAGGATCTAACGTACTCATATATCATACCAATAAACTAGATATATTAATGTTTTTAATAACCATAAGTATTTTTGAGTATGACCAAGATAATATTGCATTTTTACAACTACAAAGATCTTAACTCACAATTTAAGTAATCGTGGTCAAGTACTTAAGGATCCATTCTTACTTATTCCTTGTGCTCAATTAACCAAGTCTTTACTTGAATTTATTTTTATAATAAAATACATTTATTCCAATAAATTACACTTAGATCTATCTAAAAGTATGTTACAGTTGGCTCAATCACAAAACTCCTAACATGATTATACACCTCAGTAATATCATGATGAAATTTTATTAATAATGAAAAAATATTGCTACAAGTCCATGTATAATCCATCTAAATTTTGTACCAATGGTCACCAAATATTTATATAAATATCCTTGTCTTTTATTTGAAAATCACAGGTTTTTCAAAACATAAGTAATAAAGACTCTTACTATACTTTAGAAATCACAAAATTAGAGATTCAAAGAAACATATTACAATTTCTATTTACATTCCAGTAGTAAGCAAAAATTTTAAGCCTCACAGATATTCAAAATGTAGGTTATAGGTCATGATATGGTTTTAATACTATTATTTCCCATATTTAGACCTATAGGTGGTTATTAAAACCACTACAGGTCTAAATACAAACATGTTTTTCCCATATACAAACCTGTAACTACATCATAACTTTACCCAAGCATTCCTGACATTTTAACATACTTTTAACACTACATGGGTCACACAATTTTATAACATCTAAGTCACCATTTGATCTTGTGGATGAGGGTGAACCCTCACCTTCAAGCTCATACATTGAATCTACCCAAAACTAAGTTATTTTCAATGAGTAAGGGTGTTACTTAATTTGAGTAATAAAAACCCCATACAACCATTAATGAAAAACCTAGTTTTGGGTAATAAACCTTATTATAAATAAAGACCCAAACCTATGTTATCAAGAATTTTCACACACACACACACACACATACAACATATATTTAAGAGAAAAACAACTATTATTTTCCATAATCCCAGATCGATCTATAACTAAGGTTTCTTATTTTTCTACTAAATTAAGATTATATATTAAAAATTATCAAAACACAATGGTAATGAAAACCCCTAAATATCTTAACCCAAGTCTATAGACTTAGTTAATTTCCTAGGATGAAAGAAGATAATAGATGGTTATCCTTATAAGTGCTCCTCTTCACACTTTTCCTCCTTCCACTATATGCCTTTCTTTTTTCTTTTTTATCCCCTCCTTGCCTATTCCTTTGATCCCTATTTTTCTCCCTAAAATATTGTGTGTTTCCATTATTATTGTTGTCCCTCTCCTTCCATATGGCCACCAAGATAGTAAATGAATGATTGATTTATAGGTTGAGTTGACTCCTTGTTTCTTCTAGCCAATTTTCGTTCAAAAACATGTAGAGTTTATCCACCAAAAGCTCCACTAAAACTTCAAAGTTTTCATTTATAAGTCAAAGCTACTCAAAATTATCCATTTGACCACATTTTACCTCAATGACCAAGCAACCCTAATCATTTTGCAATTTGACCAAATTAAGCATAAAACAATTTATTTTCTTCTTAAAACTTAGAAGTAGTCATGTACATTCCCATGCAATGACCTAATCAACATACCATCAAGAAATATAATGTATACAAAAAAGGGTCAAATGTTCCCTTGATGTCCAATGACCTCCAAAAGGAGTCTTTTAAAACCTTTTTACTATTCAAGTTAATTTGCAAGTTAAACAACCTAGCATGGAACTCGATATTATTTACACATGGTCAAGCAAGAAATGTTAGTTACAAAGTCACACATATGAGAAAGCATACAAATATGCAACATAATACAATGTTAAGGACTAACAGAATCACATACAAACATGCCCACTATAAAAGGAATAAAAGGGTTATTACATGACACTTAACCAAAGTGCAATAACTAAAATATGACTCAACAAGTAATGCAAATAAGTCAAGTCATTACCAAAATAAGACTACCTTCAGCAAACATCTTAAAAGTGCATGCAACCATACAATCTAGTAATAAAACACTAATATGATTTTATAAACACATCGACTATCTAAGGTGAAAACACACAACATGACAGTCATAACAATCAAATAATCTAGTGTGCACATGTGATTGTTCTATATGTTTGCTCTTTCTAGCTATAGTTTTTGTGATCTTCCATCCTCTCCCATATGATGCTCTCCCTTTACAGTACTCAGTGAGTTTGAACTAATCCTACATCCACCTCAGACAAGTAGATAGTAGTTAGTCCATTATTATTGATAAAATTATGAAAAATAATAACAATAACTGATATAATTACCACGATACCATCCATACTAGAGTGCATTAAAATAACTCACAATCATATGCGTTTAACTAAAATAATAATACTAAAAATAAATATGTAAACTAGAAAAATGCATCAATTCATTAAACAACATATAGTTAATCTCATAATCAACAAACTAGTCAAATCAATAATCCAAAATATTTGTTTAAAATAATGTTATTTACTAAGGAAAAGTTAGAATGTAACAATATGGATCCAATTTGGATGTTGATATCTAAATTTTATGGTCAACAATGTCTTTGAGGTTATAACCCCTTTATTTTAGTATCTATATAGAGAACACTCTTGTGTTTAACCAACAATGGTTTGAGGATGACCTTGTTGATAGGGATATTTGAAAGGAGCATGATTTGTCTTCCCTCATTAGTAAGTAGGTTTGAGCGTAACTTACTAGTGGAACATCTTGAATTGATAGATGAATCCCTGATAGTTTGAGTTCATCGATAATATTGAGATATTTTCCTCATAGAGAAATTTTTCCTCCCATGGTGGTGACATCCAGTTGAGTGTGTTGCCTTTGAATGGAGTTAGTATTGATAAAAGAGAAATTTATTTCAGAGCTAGATGTAGCACTAAACCCTAAGTGGGTGTACCTCTTTATCTATTATACATGCTCATGATAAGCTTATGTTTATATTTTTGTGGATTGTATGCTAGTTGCCTAGAGTATGTAGTTTAACATAGATTGTGACATCTAGGCTTTTGTGGGTGTCAATCCTTTTGAGGTGATCATTCACTCTTTGTGTTAATGATTAAATCCTTTGATAGTGCATGTTATATGAATACATGCAAAATATAGTGGCATGCGATATTGTCTTGGATGCATGTTTTAAATCTTAGGGCTTATAATGTCTCATTTTTGGAACCATGTCACACCCTTGTATGAATTATGAGGTTGGGGTAATCCTTGTGTATGGCTAGATGAGGAGTACATGTGTTGAACATCTATGATTATTGGGATTTATTTTACCTAAAATATCACATTTTGATTTTTCTTTAAGATGAATAACCTGTTTGATCCATGGATTATTATGGTTGATTAGTTAATTAACTAATGTTTGATTAGGCTTTATGACATATGTTGATTATGGGACAGTTATGTGTTGCTTAATTTACATGATTAGTTTGCTATGAGTTAGTAGTAATTTAATATTTTGTACATTGTGAGCATGTTTGTTAATTATATCACATTTTTTATAGATATAATGATGTTTCAGGCTAACTCCCTTCATTTTTATAAGGTGGATGTATGACAGATTATTCCTTCAGAGTGTGATGGAGGGAGGTCATCATCGAAGAGGGTGTTTTAGATGGATACATTGAGGGATGACAAAGAACGAATCCAGAAACCCTTACACACACCACATTTGTATTTCATGATTGTGGGATTAAAGTATTTGATAGATAGTTGTAGTATGATTAGTTTTTGTTTGAATGGTTGTTGTGATCTTTTATGTTTTTTGTAGTCTAGTTGTTAATAATCATGTTGATTTGTTTTAAGTGATTTCATTAATTTTTTTGATCATACATAGCTTATCTTTTATTATGTACTTGTTTGACTAAATGAGTGAATCATATATGTGTATACTTACCTTAGTGCCTTATTAGGTATGGTTGTATAGTATAATGATATAATGTCATGACCGATTCCATAGTTCTTATTTGATCTATAAGATTTAGGTAATATTAATTAAAGATTATTATTACGATATATATATGTTTATCCAAATGTTGAAAGATATAAATAGCATTGTTTTTAAAAGTCATTGTAGTTGATTAAATATTGATCAAGGGCTTAATATCATTAATACATTGGACATTGATTATCATTTTTAAATGATTTAAGTAAATAATTGTGTTGTAAAGTTTATTTGTGATGACATGGTAACATAAACTATAGTCTTTGAATACACATTAGTATTGCCCATACTATATGTTAAATGAGTAGTCGAATTTGCATGGAAAATTAATATCGACTAAGTTGATATTCATTTCATGGTATGGCATGAAGATTATGACTTGTGATTTATTTGATTGTTTGGTTGGTTTGTGAAATCGTTGAGGGAATAATGTTCAGTCAATATTATGCATGTTTTATGAAAGATATAAAATGATTATTTTAATCAGTTTAAAAGAAGTTTTGAGATGATTAGGGTTACTAACCACTCTTTGATGTCGGATAAACATCATTTTATGAAAATCATGGAGTTTACTACATTTACATGGTGGCAAACTATAACAAACAAGGAATTTTGTTGAGCTATCTGGGCATGCATATTTTTGAGTTAGTTTAACTTGTCATTAATGGTGGAGAAAAGGATGGAAAGTAAGAGAATGGAGAAGGATAAAAAGAAAGGAGAAGCTGGGTTATGGGGATAGAATGACACATGGCATACATTAGTTAACAAACAGTTGAGAAGAAGGAGAATTTTAGGCATACTTGGCATATTTACCAAGTTGGTTTTGTATTTCAAATTCCTATGTGTAATGTGGTGGGGATTTTAAATGGAATGATTACTAGGTTTGGTTTTTTTTGAAATGTTATGCCAATTCTAAGAGGGCTATATGTAGGGCCCTATTGAAGGCTCAGCCTCCACATAACCTTACATCCAACCTAGGATAACCTGAGGGAATTGGGATAGGGTTGTAGGATTTTCCATGGTTATTTGGCTTTAAAAAAGCTATGTCTTAACTCCTCTCCCATCTTATAAATCTCTATTATACAATAGGAATGAATAGTCTTGATGGGTATATACATGATGTGGCTTGAGCTACTGATTTTGAACCAGTTTGACATATATTCATTAAGGTGTTTAAAAAAATAAACATGAATGGAATTTTGGGTACGAATATGTAAAAACCTATTTGGATTTTGGGTTTGATGAATGAGTTTTTTATATAAAATGGACTATGTTGATACACACACACACACACACACATAATATATGTATATGTATATATATAGATATATATAGATACAGATATACATACATACATATATATAGATATAGATACATACTTACATACATACATATATACAGATACAGATACATATATATAGATGTATGTATGTATGTATGTATCTATATCTATATATATGTATGTATGTATCTATATCTGTATCTATATATATACATATACATATATTATGTGTGTGTGTATCAACTACATACATACATATATATAGATATACATACATACATACATTTATATAAATACAGATATAGATACATATATATATATATATATATATATATATATATATATATATATATATACTAGTATTTTAGAATTATAGGGTTTTCGAGGAAGATTGTATGGGTTAAATTAGTTTTGATATAGGATACCTGTAAGGATAAACTCGATGTGTGGATTTGAAATAAATTTAGTTGATTTATATTTCAAAAAAATCACACATTTTATATAAAGATCATAGTATTTATGAACAATTCAGAAATAGAGGCCATAATATGTATACTTATTCCTATTTAGGTTTGGAAACTAAATGGTTAAAATCATAAACCCAAGTTACAGGTAGGTGAGAAAATGAACTTTTGTTTATGAACTCAGCTCTATATATATAGGCATATGCATGAGATTTAAATGTTGTATGGATATGTTAAGATGTCATTGTAATTTCTTACATGTGAATTATGCAATTGTATATATGTGACTGCTTTACTATTACATACTCAAATTTGTTTATAATTATGTAATAGTTTAGCACAATCGATAGAAAGAATGGGTATATGGTGTTATTGATAAAATTGTATAAGGAAGTTTATTTGGATAGTTCTATGTTGTTATAACAAAATTTGTCAAATTGGGTATAGCCGACTGAGTGTATATATTTGATTATATGTTTTAAATTTAAATATCAATTAATTTGATGGAATTGTGAAATTTGATTCAAAGGTTTTGGTATGAACTACGAGTTATGTATGAATGTTGAACTACATGTAATTATGTGTGTTTATAATTATACAAGCATATGAGATTCATCTAGTTTATAAGAGTTATGGGGTGTTTGTTTATTAGCTAGATGTATACATTACTTATATAGAATACTCTAAGTTATGGATGGTGGACGTCTTCTTAGGCTATACCGTATACAATAAAGTATTTGTATTGTAAAAAAATTAGAGAGTTTTAATATATATATATATATTATAAATACACAACTATAGACTGTGTAATCAATCTGGTTTGATTATACCATCTATATATATGTATCTTTATACTCAACAATGTTGTGCTTTAAAACATTAGTATCATATGGTATGTAAATGGATGTTTGTTATATATTTTAATATTTATACATAAAACATTAAAATAATGTATATATGAGTTTAAATATAGAGCATAATAATATGTTTGGACTGGGTTTTGTTTATATGTGAAATATATACAAATACATAAGCTTGTATTATGATGATTATTTTGGGGATGAAATAGCATTATAAGTTACCTTATAATATGGGTAAATGGAAGTTTTAATGTGATCATACCCAGATGGTATGTTTAAGATTATTTGAATTATGTTTATTATTTAGTAATAAACTAGATGTATGGATTCATTTCATTTCATTTTAAGGGCTAAATGAATGTATTTGATATTTTTGTACTTAGCATAATTTTTATTAGTTAAAGGGAAATATTTTGAATGAATCTATTGGTTTTTATATATTATTATATACTTTTACCAAATCTAGCATTCATGACCCTAAATAAGTAGTGGACGGATTCCACTGGCTTAATTAGTGCCATCAATGCAAGATGAGGTATAATCCGATTGAGTGGTGTGTAGGAAATTGATTGATCCTAGAGATTATTTATTATTAAAAACTTTGACCAAAGTAATGTTTAAATTAAACTTTGTCATTTCATATGTTGATATAGTTTTCATATTTGTGTGATATCATGTTAGAATGGATTTATTTATGATACACATTATGTATTAGATATCTTCAACACACGGGTTCTAGTTTGTTGCTATGGATTCTTGCACCATCATTATCTACCCATCTGTGAAGGAAAAGCCATCACCTTATTTATGAGATAGTGTGGGGGATATATGGTCTATGGTTGGTGTGGAAAAGTGCTCTAATGATGCTATCCCTCCCAACTGGAGTACTATACTAGGGACTACACTTGAGATTACAAATTGATACTCGAGTCATGTAGACTCTACTCTTCGGAGCTTTGTATCATGTTTTATCATTTGAGATATTATTATGTATTGCTAAAAATTATAACATTTATACATTATACTTCTATAGTAGTGGCTATAATGATGTGTCAGTCGTGGTTGAACTTGTACTATTTAATTATGATTAGATGTGGTATTTATGGTTATACAGTATTATTCATGATTTTCATGTTTGTTCATGGTGATCCTTAGCTAAGTGGATTATCTATAAACCTTTTGGTTAACTAATTAAAAACAATTAGTTAAAGATCACTAATTAATTTTCTCATGGTGAAATCTATATGACAAATATGTGTAATTATTTTTTATGTTAAATTACTATATTCTAATAAAACTCAGTGGGGTTGTTACATTGTGGTATCAGATCTGAGGCTCAAACTCTAGGATTTAATGTGTCCACTAATGTAAACTTAGTCTCCTAATAAACATGAATAATAATAGTGCACGCTAGACTAATAAGTGAGGGTAATTCAAATACTAAACCCCCTATTGATCCAAATCAGTTCATCATTAAGCAAGCTACCAAGTTAGACTTAATCTTCACAACTATGCAAGAGACTAGGGACCGAATTGCAGCCCTAGAATAGGAAGTACATGGACATGAAGAGGAGAATGCTTAGGAGGAACCTAAAGAGCATCTTGATGACCAAGAACATCTTCAAGAGTAGAGGCATGAGGAGGTGCCATAGGATGTGAGAGCTCAAGTAGTTGCAGAGTTAGCACGTGACATGGAAAAGGTGAATCCACCCAAGTTCGATACAACTATTTTGGGGGATGGAGCTGAAGCATGGCTAACAGAAATAGAAAAGTATTTTAAGATTCATAATTATTCTAAAGTCATGAAAGCAATCTATAAAACTTATTATATTGTTGGTGAAGCAACAACTTAGTGGGTAAACAAGAAACTTGAGATAAACCTCAATTCAACCACCACCACTTGGAAACAGTTTATGGCATTGTTTAGGTTACAATAGATTCCATAGTTGTACTTCAATCAAAATCTTATAGATTTTCAAAATCTTAAGCAAGGTGATTTATCAATGAATGAATACTAGGAGCAATTCACTAAGATCCTTAAGTATGTACCTCAATATCAAGCAAATGAGAGGTTCAAAACTAGAAAATTCATTATGGGATTTAAACCCCAAATTGGTTATGAAGTAGATGTGAATGGTCCATCTACCATAGATTACGTGTTCGAGAAGGTGGTCAAGCAAGAATAAAAACTAAAATATCTTACCCAAGTCAGAGATAAGTTCAAAAAAAAAATAGAAGTTCTAAACCAACTTTCAAGAAGAAGAACTGGAGCAAAGGAGTGGAGATTCCAACAGTCATTTCAAGAATCATAATGCCAAATTCAAAAGTGGTTCAGGCAATAAGAAACCTAGTAATGGTTTTAAGGGTGATTTCAAGGGAAACCAATAGTCTAAGAAGTAAGTACTAATTGCAAGTTATTTCATTTATTGAGGTGACCATTTTGCTCGTGAATGTCCTCAGGATAAATAGAAAAATAAGAGTTCAACTTCTTAACAAGGTACATTTCAACAGTGGATTCACACAAGTGTTGACAATCAATAGGATGAATATCAAGCTTCACCCATAGAACTGTCAAGTATTTGATTCAACCATATAGTTTCTATTCATGGGAGCTACATAATGTTTCATTGCTCCTAAAATGCTTAGTAAATTGTCTAGAAAGGCTAGAGTTATGAAAAATACATGGTCTGAACAATATGGAAATGAGTCAAAGGCCAAAGTTGACAAGTGTTTAGTCAAAGTAGAGATTAGGTTGCCTGAATTCACTACAGTATTAGATATTTTTGCAGCACCATTAGGATCATATGATGTGATCCTAGGATTCAATTGGGTTGCAAATCATAAAGCCAAAGTTGACTATTTTTTAAAAAAATTGAGTGTCAAGATGATTTTGGAAATCAGACACAACTTTAGGGTGAGAAAAGGGAGTTGAAGGTAAGGTAAATTTATACAATTTAACTCAAGAAATCTCAAAGGAAGGGATGACAAGAATTTATCATTAAGATAAATGAGATGGAGGAATATAAGGAACCATCTATCAAAGATTATCCTTTTTTTAGAAAATTCAATGACATGATTCAAAAGAATTACCAAGATTGCCACCTAAGCGTGAGTTTGATTTCTTAATTGATATCATACCTTGATTAGAATCATAATCTAAGGCATCGTATAAAATAACAACCACTGAATTGGTTGAGTTAAAGGCATAACTTTAGGAGTTGTCGAAATTACTGACTTGACCAAGTGTGTTGTCATGGGGTGCACCAGTTTCATTTGTCAAAAAGAAGGATGGTAATATTCGCATGTGTATAGATTACATGATGTTGAATAAAGCAATAATCAATAATAGATATCCATTGCCACACATTTATGATCTCTTTGATCAAATACAAGGGGAAATAATATTTTATAAGATTGATCTTAGAGTAGGGTATCACCAGTTGAGGATCTATGAAGAGGATATTCCTCAAACAGTGTTCAAGATTCGATATGGGCACTATGAGTTCACAGTGTTACAATTTGGATTGACTAATGCTCTAGCAACATTTATGAATCTTATGATCATTTTGTTTTGGTCTTTCTTGATGACATCCTCATTTATTCCAAGGATGACAAAGAGCACTTGCAGCATCTAAAATTAGTTTTGTAATGTTTGTGAAAGCACAAGTTATATGGAAAGTTGTCCAAGTGTGTAATTTTTCAAAATAAAGTGCATTATTTAGGAAATATTTTCTCTATGGATGGTATTTTAGTATATCCAATAAAGATAAGAGCCATAATGGAGTGGTCAACACCAAAGAATGTATATGAAGTAAGGAATTTCATGGAATTAGCAAGCTATTACAAGAAATTTATTTTAAATTTATCTATAATAGCTAATCTAATTACCTCTTTTCACTGGAAGAATCAAAGTTTTGTCTGGTCAGATAAGTGTGAGGTAGCCTTTCATCAATTAAAGAGGAGGCTTACTTCATCACCAGTGTTAAGAGTTCCTGATCCTAATGGTCAATTCTAAGTGATCACCGATGCATCTAGGGATGGACTTGGAGGAGTTCTTATGTAATATGGCTTAGTGGTAGTCTATAAGTCTAAGAAAATGAAGCCATATGAGGTGAATTATACCCCTCATGACCTAGAACTTGCAATAATTGTGCATGCTTTACAAGTTTGGAGGTATTATATGTTCGGAAAACCATTTGAGCTCAAGACTAATAACTTAGAACTCAAGTAAATCTTCACCCAACCTAATCTGAATGCTCATCAAAGGTAATGGTTAGAGTTATTGTTTGACTATGATTTTGATATTAATTATATCAAAGACAAGGAGAACAGAGTAGCTGATACTTTAAGTTGTGGGAGGTACATAGCAGTTATGACTATTATCAAGAGTACTTTCAGAGATCATGTGATCAAATTCTCACTAAGAGAATAATTATATGATTAGGTCAAAAAAGTGTTGTCTGATAATGCTCAAAATCCTATGTATAAAGGATTTAGGGTAGAGAATGATGGTCTTTTACAGTATAATGGTAAGATGTATGTGCCTGACAGAGAGAATATGAGAAGCATAGTGATAAAAGAATTACACAATGCCCCATATTTAGGAAATCCAAAAGTAACCAAGCTCATGACTAAGCTTAGACCACTCTATTTCTAGAAAGGAATCAAGAGAGATGCAATGGATTTTGTGTCTCATTGTCTAGAATGTTAGTGTGTGAAAGTTGAACATGTGCATCTAGCTGGATTATTATATCCACACAATATAATAGAATGAAAGTGGTAGGTGATTAGTATCAAATTCATCCAAGGTTTGTAATTATTTTAGAATCAACATGACATGATGGTTTTAGTTGATAAAGTAACCAAGGTATCCCACTTCATACTGGGCAACTTGACAGATGATGTACCCATGCTTGCAAATAAATTTGTGAAGAAAGTGTATTGATTGCATGGTTTTCCAGAGAAGATCATTTTAGATCAAGATCCAAAGATAACTTCTAGGTTTTGGTTGACTCTAAATTTAGTTATGGGTATGTAGTTGAACTTTAGCACTACTTATCACCCACAAAGTGATGGACAAATAGAGTGAGTTAACTAGGTTTTAGAAAATCTCATTCATATGTATTGCATGGATCAACAATACAAATGGGATGAGTACCTTTTATTTATAAAGTTTACTTATAATAAATCATACTAATTAGCATTGAAGATGGCTTTATTTGAGTCATTATATGGAAGGAGGTGTAAAACACCAATCAGTTGGGACATGCTGGAAGATAGGGTAGTCTTTGGACGTAAGATGCTTTTAGAAATAGAATAGCAAGTCAAGATAATTAGGTAGAGGTTGGTTGAGGCCAATGATAGACATAAAAGTTATGTTGATCTGAAGAGAATAGCTAGGTAGTTTTCTATTGGTGATAAAGTGTTTATGTGGGTTAAGCCACAAAAAAGCTTGATTAAATTTGAGAAGTCAATGAAATTTTCATCGAGATATGTAGGACCCTTAGAGGTTTTGGAAGTAGTCAATCTTGTAGCATATAGGATTGTATTACCACCAGCTTTAGCTCTTTTTCATAATGTCTTCTATGTGTCTTATCTTAAAAATTATGTAACTAATCCTTCACATGTGTTGGATTGAAATGATTTGCAGGTATTGGACCCCAGGGTCGTCATGGTAGAACCAATCAGAGTGATTGACACTCACAAACTCTATTTGCAAAATAGTGAAGAGTCATAGTGCAATGTCCTATAGGACCAATATTCTAAGGATAATGCCACTTGGGAGGACTATGATAAGTTTTATAGGTTGTTTTCACATTTGTTTATTTGATTTGCTACTACATATGTTATTTTCTGTTGAATAATGTTTTAAATTCATAACTTGTGTTTGAATGTCTATCATCGAGATGATGACTAGATTTAGGGGGAAAGGATATCACATCCCGATTTCTCTCTAAGATGAATAACCTATTTGATCCATAGATTATTATAATTGATTAGTTGATTAACTAATATTTGATTAGGCTTTATGACATATGTTGATTATGGGACAGTTATGTGTTGCTTAATTTACATGATTAGTTTGCTATGAGTTAGCCGTACTTTAATATTTTATACATTACGATCATGTTTGCTAATTATATCATATTATTTTATGGATATAATGATGTTTCAGGCTAACTACCTTCATTATTGTGAGGTGGATGTAGGATAAATTCTTCATTTAAAGTGATAGAGGGAGAGCATCATCAGAGAGGGTGGTTTAGATGGAGATGTTGGGGGATGATAGAGAATGAATCTAGAAACCCTTGCACACCACCACATTTGTTTTTCATGATTGTGTGATTAAATTTTTTGATAGATAGTTGTAAAATGATTTGTTTTTTATTTGAATGACTATTGTGATCTTTTATTTTTTCTCTAGTCTAGTTGTTGTTAATGATCATGTTGATTTGTTTCAAGTGATTTTGTTAATTTTTATGATCATACATAGCTTGTGTTTTATTATATAATTGTTTGACTAAATAAGTAAATCCTATATGTGCATACTTGCCTTACTACCTTATTAGATATGGTTTTATAGTATAATGATATGATGTTATGATGGATTCTATAGTTGTTATTAGATCTTTAAGATTTAGGTAATAATAATTAAAGATTATTATTATGATATGTGTGTGTGTGTGTGTGTGTGTGTGTGTGTGTGTGTGTGTGTGTGTGTGTGTGTGTGTTTATCCAAATGTTGAAAGATATAAATAACATTGTTTTAAAAAGTCATTGTATTTGATTAAATATTGATCAATGGCTTAATATCATTAATATATTAGACATTTTGATTATAATTGTTAAATGATTTAAAGAAAAAATTGTGTTGCAAAGTTTATTTGTGATGACATGGCAACATAAACTATACTCTTTGAATACATATTAGTATTACTCATACTTTATTTTAAATGAGTAATCGACTTTGCATGGAAAGTCAATATTGACTAAGTTGATATTCATTGCAAGGTATGGCATGAAGATTATGACTTATGGTTTATTTGATTGTTTGGTCAGTTTGTGAAGTCGATGAGGGAATAATGTTAAGTCAAGTTACGCATGTTTTATGAAGGATATAAAATGATTATTTTCATCAGTTTACAAGAATTTTTGAGATGATTAGGGTTACTATCCACTTGTTGAATTTAGATAAACATCATTTTGTGAAAATCATGGAGTTTACTACATCTGCATGGTGGTGAATTGTAGCAAACAAGGAATTTTGTTGAGTTGTTTGGGCATGCATATTTTTGAGTTCATTTAATATGTCATTAATGGTGGAGAAGAGTATGAAAAGTAATAGATTGGAAAAGGATAAATATAAATGAGAAGGTGGGTTGTGGGGATGGCATGACACACAACATACAGTGGATAGCAAACAATTGAGAAGAAGGAGAAGATTCAAGGAAAGGAGAATTTTAGGCATACTTGACATAGCTACTAGGTTGGTTTTGTATTTCAAATTCATGTGTGTGATGTGGTAGCAATTTTGAATGGAATGGTTATTGGGTTTGATTTTGTTTGAAATGTTATGGAAATTCTAAGAGGGTTATATGTAGGGCCCTGTGGAAGGCTCAGACTTTGTAAAACCCTACATCCAACCCAGGGTAACCTGAGGGAATTGGGGTAGGGATATAGGATTTTCCATGGTTGTTTGGATTTAAACAAGCTCTATCTCAACTCCTCTCCCATTTCAAAAATCTCTGTTATACAATAGGAATGAATAGTTTTAATGGTTATATACATGATGTGGCTTGAGCTAGTTGTTTTGAACCAGTTTGACATATATCCATTAAGGTATTTAAAAAAATAAATATGAATGTAATTTTGGGAATGATTGTGTAAAAACTTATTTGAATTTTGGGTTTGATGAATGAGTTCTTTATACAAAATAGATTGTGTTGATGTGTGTTTGTGTGTGTGTGTGTGTACTTCGTCAAAATTGTTGAAGCATATATATATATATATATATATATATATATATTGGAATTACAGGGTCTTTGAGGAAGACTATATGGGTTAAATTAGTCCAACTGTAGGATGTTTATAAGGATAAAATTGATGTGTGGATTCGAATGAAATTTAGTTGATTTAGATTTCAAAAAAAATCAAATGTTTTATATAAATATCATAGTATTAATGAACAACTCAAAAATAGAGGTTGTAATATGTATACTTATTCCTATTTGGGTTTGGAAACTAAATGGTTAAAATCATAAATCTGGGTATGGGTAGGTGAGAGAATGAACTTTTGTTTTTGAATTCAGCTCTTTATAAATAGGCATTTGTATGGCTAAGTTAAGATGTCATTATAGTTCCTTACATGTGAATTATGTAATTGTATATCTGTGACTGTGTTTATTGTTACATACTCAAATTGGTTTATATTTGTGTAATAGTTTAGCACAGTCGATAGAAATAATGGGTATACGATGTTATTCATAAAATTGTATAAGGAAGTTTATTTAGACAGTTATGTGTTGTTATAACATAATTTATCTATTTGGGTATAGTCTACTGAGTGTATATATTTGATTATATGTTTTAAATTTAAGTAACAATTAATTTTATGGAATTGTAAAATTTGATTCAAAGGTTTTGATATGAACTAGTAGCTGTGTATGAATGTTGAACTACACAAAATTTTGTGTGTTTATAATTACACAAGTGTATGAGATTTGTATAGTTTATAAAAGAGTTATGGGGATTTTGTTTGTTAGATGTATGTATACATTACTTATACGGAATACTCTAAGTTATGGATGGTGGACATCTTCTTAGGCTATATTGTATACAATAAAGTATTTGTATTATAAATGAATTAGAGAGTTGTATTATATATATATATATATATGGTATAAATACATGACTGTGGACTATGTAGTAAATCCCGGTTTGATTATACAATCTATATATATGTATGTATGTATCTTTGTACTAAGCAATGTTGTGCTTGAAAACATTAGTACCATATGGTATGTAAACGGATGCTTGTTATATATTTTAATGTTTATATATAAAGCATTAAAATAATGTATTTATGAGTTTAAATACATAGCAAAATAATATGTTTGGACTGGATTTTGTTTATATGTGGAATATATACAAATGCATAAGATTGTATTATGATGATTATTTTGGGGATGAAATAATCATCATAATAAGAGATCCAAATACTCTAAAGTGATTAATTGTGGGTTTCCAACCCCTCCATGCTTCAAAAAGAGTGACTCCCTTCAATTCTTTATAAGGAACCCAATTCTAGATATAAAAAGCAAAGTTGATGGTCTCGACCCAACATTGAGATGCAAGAGATTTGGAGTGTAGCATGCAATTGTCCATTTCCTTCAATGACTTATTCTTCTGTTCTATAACACTATTTTATTGAGGACAGTATGAAACTGTATGTTGTAGTTCAATCCCCTCTAAAGTGAAGAATTGATCAAAATGATGGTTTATATAGTCACCACTATCGCCCAGGCACAAAATCTTGATGGATTTACTTGACTATTTTTATGCAAGCGATTTGAAGTCTGAAAGTGATCAAAGACCTCAGACTTGTACTTAAGAAAATACACCCATGTATACCTTAAAAAATCATGAATGAAGGTAAGAATATATATGGTCTTGCTAAATGAAAGTTGTGCAAAATGACCAGAAATATCATTGTGGACTAACTCATGCAGACACTATTTCTAGATTATATAACACCTTAATATTATACACTTGGAAAATACATATCATGGATGTACCTTCACCTTATATACCTCCCCGCTATCGAAAGGCTCGCATACACTATCTCTTTGTGCCTATTTGATTATCTCTTAGTCTAACCAATGTTCTTATGATGATTCAAACCTTCTTCATGCTCAGAATGTTATAAACCTACTTATCATCTATATCCGCAAGTTCTAGAGTTGTGCCTATTTTTTAGCTAGTAAAACACATCCTAGTCAGATGCCTATGTCGATGCAAGTGTATTATCCCAACTCAAGTGTATAATGCCCTAAAGTCATCTAATTTACAAATGAAACATATACTTATGGTTGGACTAAGTCTTTAATGCAAGACATTCTCCAAAGGGATTGATATCTATACAAGATCAACCCTCATTCATTCTTCACCTAGCACAAACCAAAACACTCACAAGGAAACTTACCAAAGGCATTCAATCAATCACTCAAATGAGTAAAGCTTACATATTGTCTCCTATTTCCATATCAATCATAGGGATAACACATCTATAGGTATGAAGTATTGAAGGAGCATCCCATGAGCCACATCTACCAATTTACAAGCTATGTAACTTTATATAATTGCTTATCACACATTGCATGATACACACATAAGCCAACATGTAGGGATAACTACATAAGTCTAAGGCCCTATTCAAAGTATTGGTTATATAGGAAACACTCATTAACAAATGGGTCCTTGGGGTAGCTCAACACCATGTGCCCATTAACCCATTTTTCTCATCGCCACTATGAATATGAAAAAATAGGGTTTTTATTAGCAGAGGTTCCTAAAGCATTAGAACATGCTAAGGATGAGCATAGCTACGAGATACTTTCATGTGCACAAAATATTTATCATAAAATATAAGAAATTAGATGATAGAAATGTAAAATGCATTAATTATTCTACGTTATTGAGTAATTTAAGAACGACTAGTATTGTATAAACTAAAATAATGCATTCAAAATAGTTCAGATAGAAATTAACCAAGACATTACACACAAAGGCACATGCAAGGAACATAACAAGAAATCATATATGTAACCATAACTAGATAATCTCTATTGATCTCTTCTAAAAACAAAAAACCCTCTTTTTCTTACAAACAAAATTATATATAGATGTTTCCAATCTATGACTATTCATCTTCTTCTCAGAATTAGTGCCAAAAGTGGAGTATCTTCATATTATAGCTTATTGCAACTCATGAAGATAAGATAAAATAGGCTATACAATGACAAAATGAGTGCATAACGCATGAATATCAGACAAATATCTTTCACAACTTTATTATCCACATTCTTTTAACACTTTCCACTTTAAATGTTGTCTCATCTTGAGACAACATCACAAGATCTTTAAGAATGCACAAGTTATAGGGAACTGAAGAATGGTTGGACCAATAAGAGTCACAGTAATCACTCAAGATGTCATTTATGATTTTCACCTCTTATGTACTACTTAGCTTCCCTTTTAGGTTTTCAACTAAGTAGCGTACTAACCCCCTACCCTTTACAAGTTTTCAATAAGCTAGTGTAACCAGGTGGCCACCCTTCATAGGTTTTCAACCAACCTAGCCCCACTTATCTTACTAAGTCTTCTCCAACACAAAATTATATACAAAATTTTCAAAATTTGTACTATGGATAGTTCTTAACTTGAAGGTGGTGGCATGGATGTAGATGAAGGTTGATTGGAAGAGTCCTTGGACTGGGAATAAGTAGCCTTACACTGTGTGATGATCTGCTAGAGTTCTAAAGGTGGCCTATAGGTAGGTGTATTCATAATCTGCACAAATGAGATAGTGAAAGGAGTCATATCTATTTTATATGTGTTCCAATCCAACATCACTTCTTGTATCAAATGCAGTAGGGTACATAATAAAGCATGGTAGTTGATGATCAACTTGAGTTCTACATCATCATTGATTCTTAATGTGGTATTGGTATTCATAGCCATTGTCTGAATCTCTTCACTTAGTTGTTCCATCTTGTCTACATGTCTTTGAGCTTAGAGGCCAATGAAATAACTATGCAATAGTTTGCTCTGCCATTCTAAAAGGTTATCATGCACATTATCCTTAGTATTTAATGAATCTTGGAGTGTTTTTTAATTTTCCTCTATAGTTATAGTGTGGATTGTCATTGTTGTTTTAGTTGTGGTAGCCTTTGCAAAGTCTACACTAGAATTAGCTAATGTAGTATCCAACTATTGCTTCTAATTAAGCAAGATGCATGCGACCTGTTGGGCTTGAAATATGATAACATCAAGCATACCTTGGTACTCTTTCAAAAGAGTGATGAATGTGAAAGCCTTAGCTTTAACATCCTAGCCCAATGTTCTCAATGCGCATCATTTTTATGTTGTGCACTAATCTTTTGTGAACTTAGAGATAAGTGTCTTGAGTCTATGTTGGTCAGACATTACTTGGTCCCTAATTACTCGAGTGACCAAATCTAAATAAGTATCATAGATGAGTTTTGTAACTTCCTACAATTGGGTCTTCAAGTCAATGTTCTCAACCTTATTTTGATCAACCTATTACTCCAACAAGGTAACCTTCTGTGTGATTGACTCCAGGAACACCATAGCTCCCTCTAATTACTTCTTCAATGGTAACCTAGAAACATATGATGATACTTCTTGTTGAAGTGGGAAGGCTACCAAAGTTCTTATATTAATTGAAGGATCAGGTCATGGCATGGTCGTAATTAAAAGGGAAAAGGTGGTGCGTTAAGCACTCACAATTAGAACATCCCAGAGCCAGACTCCTCCCAAAGGCAAGGCCAATTACTGCTCACTTGTTGCAGCTATAGATTTGTCTTTTTCTTGCACTCATCGCTCTGACCCATATTATTATTGTTATTTAAGCACTTATTATTGTTGTGCCTTGGCATCTTCTATAGTCTTCAATTATTGTGTAGAATCTTCTCTTTGCTTATTTTGTTGCTTTCTAATTTAGCTCATCTTCACCAACTTTATTTTTCTATTCTTGTTCCTTTGCTTACTATTTTTTTCATGCTCTTATTCCTTTTTTTGATCTTCAAGTGAAGTAGCCTTATCTTGTTTGGATTTGACCTATGTTTGTACCTCTAGATTAGCATGTGCCTTGGTTGCATGCACTTATTCTTCCTATGCTTGAGCCTATTATTTATTCAAGGCTTTAATTTCTTCTTCTTTATGCTTCCTCATGGCTTCATTGGCTTGCTACTAGGTGAGAGTGGCATCCTCCAAAGCCTTATTTCTCTATGCCTTGGTGTCTTCTCATTGCTTGTCTTCTTCTACCTTAGCCTTGACTATGAGTGTAGCCTCTTTATTCCTTTGTTCTTCATCTATATTTTTTTGGTGTGCCTGCTTTGTTGTATTGATAGGTTCTTGTGCCTTCCTTGCATCCTTAATAGTCTGTTAGCATTCAGCTTCTCTATCATGGGCCTTTGTTTTGGCCTCAACTTCCTCAACTTGGTAGCATGCTTGCTCAACTTATTATTGTTGGGCCTACTCCTATTACTTCTTTTTGTCTTGCCGTATGTGTCATTTTAATACATGAGATGCTTCCTCCCATGAAGCCTTTTGCTCTTTAGTTCTAGGTTTATTTGGTATCAATTCTTTGGTATCGTCTTGTTTAGTGGGCAATGAATCACTTGATTAGATAATAGATTTGAAAATAGATTTTTTCTTCCATCCCAAAGTAACCATCTTGCATTTGGTTGGTAGTGAAGTTGAGGAAGGGGAATGTTGTACTTCCTACATAATGGATGCCCTGTCAAATATGTGTTCTTTGAGAGTAAGAGAAACACTAGCCTCTCATCAGGTTCTGGGTTTATACACTAGAGTCTCTTACAGACTATTAGGGAGTGGAGAAAATATGTTGATGACTATGAAAGTGGTGAAAGGTTATTTCTTGAAGAGTTTGACCATTCTCTACATTTGTTCAACCTTTTTGTACATAGTGTTGACAAAGATGGATGTCAGTCATGGTGGTATTTTCACTTAAAGACTTTGAGGGACCTTCTTATGCACTTGAATTATGTGCACTACCTTCTAGAAGAATAACTCCTTATCCTCCTCTTTCTCATATAAGTCACCTATCATATCTTCAAGTATTACCTGGTAGACCTCCTATTTATCAATCCCCATCTGAGGTAGGTCATAGGAGCTTATGATATATGGTACCTTGGAGTCATCTAGCCAAGTTGTCATACTCTTCATCTTGCACTTTGGTGTAAGTGATGGTTGTTGTTCTATGGAGAGCTTGTTATTTCCTTGCTACTGTTGTGAGGTTGTGGCTTTTGGTTGTGACTATGCTAAAAGAACTATTACTCTAGGTGGTATGGATTAAAGAGCTATTGCACACCTAGCTGCATATGCTTTTTATTTAGCAACCTTGACCTGTGCCATAGCCATGGTAAAAAAATATGGTAAGGGTCCAAATGGTGATCTAGGCAACTCATATATATGAATCAAGATGCCTTTTAAAAGCAAAGTGACAACAACATGTTGTCTCACCTACTGTATAACACCTAGTATCACTTGTGGGTGTATTTCAATAAGATTCAAACACTCCTCCCACCATTTCTCGAACTTGCCCTCATGAGCTAAGGCACCACATTTAGGTGTCCATATCAAATTATAAAATTATTGTGATGGTCAATAGTTAGTGTCTCGATGCACTTGTCCTTTAAGGGACTTTCTTTGATTAAAACATAGCAGAAAGATCAAAAATTCATACTGTAAGGTCTTCTTTGAATTCGTGCAACACTTGTCAATATTCATAAGTAGCTCTTATATAAAGTACTTGCGCCAGTTGAACTGCTCACTATGGTGGATCATGCAATGTGTAATGTCAACCACTCCTTTGGGGATTTGTTTTACAAACTTGGTGGTCTACTAGAATCTATGTATAATGTATTCAACCAAGATGTACACTGCTTCATTTTGGATATCTTCAATTAGGATTTCTCTAAACCCTCAAACATATACATATCTAACTTCTTGAAGGATATGAGGCATTCTTGACTTGCAAGGAGCAAGAGAATCACCCCGTGCAGACATGCCCAAAGCTTCGGTCATTACTATGGTGTTGATGATGATAGTGGTATCTGGGTTGATGTAAATATTGCCCTCATTATAATGGTTGAGAAGGATTTTTACAATCTCCCCCAAATTGTCGAAGGTAAGCATCTAAAGCAAGTGTTCAATGTTTGTGTTTTGGAAATGATGTGGGACTGTAAGAGCAAGTAGTTGTGCAACATATATTGGATCTAGTCATAAAAGTTTTTATTATGCTACTTAAAGGTAATAAAATGGCTTTGGATCAGTATATTTAGTCTGTCAAAGCGTAAGATTGATGCCCATTTCTTCCATCTAGGCATTTTTCAAATTTATGATGAGCTGTAAATTATCCATGGTATCTAAATATTGAAAATTAGAAACTATTTACTTTCCACACTAGAGAAGTTGGCTCGACTCTAGAAATTTAGATTTTAAAATGGTTATAAGAATGAAATGCAAATTCAGTTTACAACCTTATGCCTTTATAGATTTTCTGCCTATTGGTTTTCACATAAATGTAATACTGAGTTGTCCCTTTGATATCAATTTAAAATTTGATGTGGTAAATCTTATCTGATCTAGAAATAAAGGTGGTTAGTTATTGGCACATGCATCGAGATATGTTACTATATTTTTTGATGTTCATACTAGGGTATGTATTGATGATGTTGACCAATCACTGATTTGGTGAATATTGGATCAATCAAACCTAGTCTCTTGTATTAACTACTGGGATGACCATTATATGACTGAGATCTTGACTAATGTGAATTAACTATACATTTCTCTAACTTAATTGATTTATTTCACTTTTGTTGATAGCAATAATGATGCACCTGAATTCTTCTGCGCATGAGTGTCACATACTATACTTCGTATCATGGTTCCAAAATTTGGTGAAGAGATCATCTAACCTATAAACACACACACAAACATGAAACACATAAGAAAAATTACATAAATGGGAAATCCTAATCTACTTGATGCTACTCATCACCCACATATTTTACAGAAAAAGATCAATTAAGACTATTAGTGGTAAGGTTTAAGGCTACAACCATTCACCCCCCTAACAAAATGGTTCCCTATAGATCTCTCAAAACAATGGTTCTTTGTTGTGATATTTTATGTATAATGTAAGGCCATTTTCACCTAATATGTAATTTACCCATAAATTCTCTAAAATGACTATAAGATAAAAAAAAACTAGTTGATTTTTGTGGAATTCCTTATGTCGCAGGTTTATGTCATGTCATGATTTTTTACTCTTTTTATGAACTTGCTATGTCCAAGATGCTCTGCATCGATATTCATCCATCCAATTCAATTCAAGAAGCTTGTTTGTAAGAGACTCATGATCCCCTAGTTTCATAACCATTGCATTGCACAAATTGGGTACCAAATATTTTGTAGGCATTACTGCTTCAATCCCATAGACCAACTAAAATGGAGTAAAACTTGTAGCCCTCTTATAGTGCATTCGATAAGACCAAGGAATCATAGGAATGTAATCTTCCCAATCATCCCTCTTGAAATCACAGATCTTTGTCAACTTCTTTCCCAACATTTTATTAGAAGCCTCAACTTATCTGTTAGCTTACGAATGGTATACTGTGCTTTTATGATGTGAAATCATGAATTCTTCAATAAAAGAATTGATAGTATTATTCAAGAAGTGTGTCCTTCGATCACTAATGAGATTGATGGGGGATCTAAATCATGTGATAATATTATCGTAAAGGCACTTTGTTTCATCCTTATCCCCATAGGTGGGTGTTGCAGTAGCTTCAACCCATTTGGTAAAGTAGTCTATCATAGTGATAATATATCAAGCTTTATTGCATTTACTCAAGGGATTGATAAGTCCTAAAAATTTATGCCCCACTATTCAAAGGGTTATTCAACTAGCAAAGGCTATAAGGGAATTTCATCCTTCTGGTATGGCTTTCCATTCATTGGCATATGTCACAATGTTGTGCTACTCTATGTACATCTTGAAAAAGATTTGGCCACCATAATCCACTTTGTAACAGTTTTTGTGCAATATCTTTTTCGATAAAATGACCTCATGTTATTCCTTGGTGTGCTTCCTATAAGAGCTATGGATGTTCATGTTCCAGAACTATTAGGAATTTAACTTTTACATTAGTGTGAGTTTGGGTATTTTTCGAGAGGTAAATGGTAATAGGTAGTTTGTTAATTAGATTTAGTTAATCAAAATATTGTTATGTAATAATATTATGATATTAGTTAAAATATATATTATTATGTATAACAGTATTAGTTTGTATATAGATTTGTTAATGTCCTATGAGAGATTCTAGGAGATTGAGTAGTTAGTGGGATTTGTTGGACTCCTAGAATATAAGAGATGCTTTCTTATATAAATGTATTGTGTCGAAAGACAATGTAATAAGAAATTTAGTGTGTGATAATTATAATATATTGTGTGTTAATAATTACTCTATGTGTTTAGCATTATCATGGTGTGTATAAGTTAAATTTTTTCTCTTAGCTTATCTAATACTCAACAGTGGTATCAAAGCAGGTTAATGAGAGTTTAAAGACATAAGTACGATGCTACATTGATTATCCAAGATCAGTCATCTATGTACAATTTGATCATGGTGCTGCAAGTGTATGTTTGATTCATCACTGAGGATGATGTGGACCTAAGAAGAAAGCAATATGATCTCATGGAGGGTCAATAATAACTAGATCCATTAAGCATGCAGTTCAAACTATACCATGTGATCTAATAATCAAATCCTATTGTCTTAGAACTCAACCTTACTCTCATCATTTTGAGACTTGTCTGATATATGGACTGCATTTACAATCTTGATGTCAATGTTAAATCTATGAATTGAATTGAGGATTCAATAGGTGAATTGATATGTGAGATACTAGATCAATGATTTTAGTCTTTTTTGCTCTCAATCAATAGGTGATAAACATGTATTGTGTTTATTTTATTCAGTTCTATAAAACACCTTAAAACACATTGAAAGATGTTATGATGCAAAGGTTGAAGCAGCCAAAGAAGACACGTTGGTAATGTGGAGGAAAACTCTAGAGAATGTGTGTGTGGATTGATGGGTGGAGACTGTCCATAATGTTCCATGTGGCATAGGTGAGTTCTGTTTGGCTTAACTGGTTATATTATTCTATGAAATAGTGCAATCTACGTCATTATTTTTTAGATATTTAAATATATATAGAGAGAAGTCCAATACATCATTTTGTTTAAATAAAGTTATTATTTAGTTTATATAGTAATTATTTAATCTTATATTAAAATTAGATTTTATAAAAGTTCAAAAATGTCATTAAGTCATTAGTAAGTATTGTCTTGTCAAAGATAATAATTAAGTCGGTCTTAAACTGGTCAAAATTTTATTTATGTTTAAAATGGTCTTTAGTCATAAATTTGATTCATAAGTCCATTTTAAAGTTTTTTAAGTCGCTATTTTAATTTTAGTAGTCTAGTTTTATTAATTCAAAGGCTCTTTGAAAGTTTCACAAAGCAATGTGTCAAAGTCTTGTTTAAAGTTTTGTAAGTTATCATTAATTTTTTTTAATAGGTGTGATTGTCATGTTGTCTTTTGTAAAAAGTCTTTTACATTTTTTTATAAAAATTGTCAAAACATTAAAAGAGTCAAATTTTGTGTTAAGAGATGTAAAAAATGAGTCATTGTCAAAAAGTCCAAATTGTAAAAATAAAAAAAATTGCCTTACGGATGCATTTTTCGCTTGTAGGTGACGTTCACACTATGGGGGGGATGTCCCTCAAAAAATTCATACACTTGAACTTCAATGACACATGTGGTGAGTAAGCAATATCTGATACTAGAAGATGGAGGATGGAGGTCTTTCAACAACCTCTCGTCAGTCACCAATGATGGGGCCGCACTAAATATGTGGTGACATAGTGTGGTGTGTTATTTTCAATGTGGTGTGTTTTCATTTCCATCGGGTAATAAGAATAGATGATGATGCATGTTTATGTAATGTAATCTATGTGAAATTTCAAACATGATTCCCTGATGTGAAGCATTGTAAAAAGACAAAAGCACCAATGAAAGTTAGTTCATGGATCTTGAAAGGGTATGTGGTAGATCCAAAAAACCATAGGAGGTGAATAGTGTTTTGGCAATAGTTAAGAGAGCAGCTACTACAGAGATCCCATGACTGGCTTACTTTTTTAGGGAGATGACCCTAGTGACACATCCATTGTGGTTATGTAATGTAAATGAGGGACGTGTTCTTTTGTATATAGTGGTCATGTGCAGCAAGATTACCTCAGTAGTATACAGACCTAAGAGTATATGGTAGCATACATTTCTATTTGTTCTGTCCATGTCAAGATTTGTGGTAAACCTGTAAAACCATGGGAGGAGTGAGGATCTCTTTATATCAAGGTCATGAGCCACATAGTTTGTCATTCTATAAGAGGTGAGCATACTGCAGATAAGAGTGTGAATGTTTTTGCACCATGTAAAAAACTATGGGAGGAATGTTAGGAATTTAGCTTTTACATTAGTGTGAGTTTGGGTATTTATCGAGAGGTAAATGGTAATACGTAGTTTGTTAATTAGATTTGGTTAATTATAATATTATTATGTAATAATATTATGATATTAGTTAGAATATATATTGTTATGTATAATAATATTAGTTTGTATATAGGTTTGTTAATGTCCTACGAGAGATTCTAGGAGATTGAGTGGTTAGTAGGGTTTGTTGGACTCCTAGAATATAGGAGATGATTTCCTATATAAATGTATTGTGTCGAAAGACAATATAATAGGAAATTTAGTGTGTGATAATTATAATATATTATGTGTTTATAATTAATCTTTGTATTCAGCATTATCATGGTGTGTATAAGTTAAATTTTTTGCTATTAGCTTATCTGATACTCAATAAGAACTAACCTGCATAGTACTTGATCCTTCCCCAAATGATACAAGATCCCATTTATAATAGTACATGGCAAATATCTAATGATAAACTATTTCTTTTCTCTTTCTTGGTAGTGCACAGGGAATAATCCTTGTTTTAGGAAATTATCAATTTTTTCAAAATTCTCAAGTATCGTAAAAACTCAAAATAGATGGGCATCAGGAGAATCTTCTTATAGTTATTTTGGCTCTTCCTCATTCATGATGCAATTAAGATGATCGATCCCAAAATTTTATCTATTTGGCTTGATGTTGATGAAAAAATAGAATTATTGAAAGAGCATCAGCCATCTTGAAATTCATCCTCTGGGTATAGGCTTATTGACTAGGTAGTGTAGAGCTTGATGATTTGTGAAAATTTCTAATGGGGTCACAAGAAGATAATGTCTAAATTTCTATAGTGTGAACACTATAGCCAGTGTTTTCCTTTCAGTTGTCACGTAATTCTTTTCTATGTCATACAACTTTTAGCTTACAAAATATATGGGGTGGTCTAGGCTACCATCTCCTGGATGTCCAAGCACAAAATTTACTACGATGCCCAAAACATCAACATGTATATGAAAGGGCTTACTCCAATCTGAAAAGACTAGAATAGGCACAGTGACCAATCTCTTCTTCAATTCTATGAAAGTGACCTGACACTTAAACATCCAGACAAACTTTGTACCTTTACACAACAAACACTCTAATGGGGAAGAAATGGTTGTGTATCCTTTGATGAACTTATGATAGTAACCTATGTGACCAAGAAAGGATCACACTTTTGTTGAGATGAATGGTGGGGGTATACTAATAATGACTACAATTTTGGCCTAGTCCACCAAAATCCCTTCGATGCACACCACATGACCTAGTAGGACACTAAAAGGTATAAAATATAAGCACTTTTTCAAATTTAAGGCAATACATAGAGCTCGACAACATTCTATAATGAGGCACAACTTGGACAAGTGATCTTTAAATAAAAAGAAGACTGCCCAATTATCTAGATATAATTCTAAGAAGTCATGAATGAAATCCTTAAAGGTCATCACCACTGCTCTAAAAAAAATTGTAGGTGCATTCTTGAGGCTAAAAGGCATTACCTTATATGTACAGAATCCTCATTCTATGGCAAAATTTATTTTAGCTCTATCTTCTTCTATGATGGGTATTTAATGATACCCACTAAATCCATTTGGTGAAGGAGTAAACTTCATGACCTACGACAAATTCCAAAACTTCATTTACGAAGGGAATCACAAATGGATCATTCACACATGCATCATTAAAAATTTGATAGTCACCACATACTCTGATCTCCCCTATTTTTTTAGGCTGCACTACCATGGGACTAACCCAATCTGCCTTCTTTATAGGATAGATTACACTTACTTCCTACATTATGTCCATTTTAGCCTTCACTTTCAATTTCATGTTTGGATTCAACTTATACGACCTTTTCTTTATGGGTCATGTGTATTCCTTGAGCTCAATATGCATTTTACCTAGGGAAGGATCTACTCCTCTAACTTTTGAAAAAAATTTGGGAAACACATCTTGATAATTTCTCAAGAGTTGCATAACTTCTAAAACTTTAGATTTAGTCCAAGAGTCACCCACATATGCCAATTTAAGAATCGCATCACTTCTGATGTTTTTCACGTGAATTTTAATAGATTGTTGATAAATCTTTCACTTTTCCTCAACAATGGATTCTTGTATCATTGTTTTCCCTTCTTGCTTCAAAATTTGTATGTTGCACAGTTTTTCATCTTCAGTGGGTCCTGTGACTGGATCCTTTAATGGTTCTACTAGTCATTCAGGTTCAAAAAAATCATCCAGATCAATTTCACTATCAGTATCTGAATCTTTAATTTCCTCATCTTCATCCTTTATTTGGTGGCATAGCTGCATAAGAGTTTGTTCTTCCATCTTGATAGCTTTATATCTTTGTAGTGCTATATTCAAATCACAGATTGTATTCTTATGTGCAATAGACTTTGTTGTGGTGCTTAAATCCTTTGTGCACCCATGACATAAGAAATATTTGATTTTGAGTAGTGCATTATGAACCATAGGATTCTCATCTTCAAACACAAAAGTCTATATGGAATCACTCTACACCTTCATCCAATGCTTTATCTCCCTCCTACATTCTTGATGCATATACCAAGTTGATGGTAAAGGAGTGAGTGTGTAATGAAAGATATGAAACTAGTACTTAGGTGCCACACATTCTTTAATCTAGACCTCAACACATTTATGGATATGGATTTTAGGGTACTCACCTTGTTGAAAGTGAGGCCAATTAATTATGATTACTTCCAGTAGTTGAAATATGTTAATCATAAGTTCGTACGCATCATCCCAATCAAGTTCATCATTTCTATGAATTTCCCACTATGTCACTGCAACTCCCTTCAAAGCATAATTCAAGGCACTAACATGTTAGTTGATCGTTGGCACATGAACTTATAAGCATAAAATGAATTGATTGATATCCTCAAGCACTTAGTACAAAGGAAGTTATCTTTCATTGGCAAAGACCATTCTCATAGGTCAAAGTTTATGATCAACCATGAGCCCAATTGAGTAGATGTGTATCCAAATCTCTGATTATAGACTAAGCTATTTCCCAAGGCAAGGTGCCTTCCCTAGTTAGCTCTAAATAGTCATGCATATGATCATTTGCTTGATAGAGAAAATCAATTTTTGAGTGAGTGAGAGATTTAATAGATATGGATGCACAATCTTATATGACAAACTAAGGTGCCAATTGCTGAGTAATTATTAGTTTAGGCTTCTATTTTTTAAATGTTTTCAAAATTTCAGTGAGTAAAGATTGCATTTGAGATTTATTATGCCCATATAAGAAATTACACTCGATTGCGTGCAGAGCTTTCAAATTCTCCTTAGAGTTTACCTTCATCCAACTTGTTTCTTGTGCAACATAAAGAGACTCTAGTTTAGCCAAAATGATGTAGGGTTTGTGTACCTTATTTAGAGGAATGACTATAATCTTATCTCCCTAATATGCCTCTAACTAATTTTGCATAGTATTAAAAGTCATCTGACCATCATAAGCCCATTTTTTGCCAATCAACATAGGATAATGAGTTTATATTATTTTCATATCGATGACTTCAAAGTCACCTCACAGGCTCAGTTTTGTGACTTTGATCTCAACATCTTATAATTGGCGAATGGGTTTAACTCTTCCATAGTTTACTAAAATTAGAGTCACTAGGCTATAACTAAGAATTGGCCATCTTATCACCTCCCATGCATACCTATGGATCATGTTAATCGTGCTTCCAAAATCAAACACAACATTTAGAATTTCATAACTTGCAAATTCAATATCGATTCACGCATCTACATCCCATGGCTTCTTCTTTTTACATACCAAATAAGTTTGTTTATCTTTTATTGCCCTCGTTACACACATTCCAATAAATTATGTAGTAGATTTGTAATGTTCTAGGAAATATCTTCATTATGTAGTGTACTTGGTAGCTTCAATAATTTTTTCAGTGTAGTAATAATTCCATCCTATCACATAATATGCATAATCTGACCATACATTTGGACATCTACTAGTATAACATCTCCTTTGGTAGTGGCTTGGTATTGAATATTCTTTAATATATACACAACTTTGTACATTAACCCTTTTTCTACAGCTGGGTCCAGGTATTTGTCCAATTTCACTTTCTGGATTCCTTAGTCCTAAGGTATTTTGTGAGGAGGCAATCCTCTCTCTGTGTGTTGGTGCCTCGTAATGACATTCAAAAACACATCCTTCATAGGTTGCACATTCACCATGTTAACATTTTTGACACCCTTTTCATTTCTTTGATTTTCTAAAATAGGACAATCTTCTATCCTGTGTTGCTCATGTACTCTACAATATGCATAGTAAAATTGTCTTTGGGGATTCAAATGACAACTATGCTCCACATGGTTATAATCTCCACATAAGTAACATTACAAAGGAGGGCATTGATAATTATTTCCTCTGACACTTTGATAACCCCTCTATATCCACCCCTAGATCCTCCTTTGTTTGACTGATAGCTTCTTCTATAACCTTCTTATTGTTGCATTGTATTCCAATTTTTCTATTGTTGGGTATTATCTCCAATCCCGTATTATTGTTGCATAACTAACAAAGTCCAATAGTTTGTTGTTACCACATCATTATCAAATTCTAAGATGTTGAGTACTGGTATTTTGGTTATGGTGGTGTCCAACCTGATGAAGAAGGAGTCCATTTGGCTAAACCTTGAGGCTGGTACTGAGACAAACTAGGAATCCATTACAAACCTATTTGGTTCGCACAACACTTATCGACCTCTAGAACTAGAATCATCTACTTCACTGAGGACACTTTCTATGTAATGATGATAAATACATTCTTTGTAATATCTTCTTTGAGCTCCTACAAAGCCTTACAATTATTTTCATCATGATTATCTGATTTACAAAAATTACAATACAAACTCTATGGGATTTTTTACATATTGTTGCAAGAGATGGCACTGCATTGTTGCATTCCCCACTACTCTATAGATTTTATAGAACTCTGTCTCAATCTTAAGATAATCATTCTTGTGATGTCCTTCTTTCCCACACTCCATACACCATAGACTTATCTTAGGCTTATCTGCTTCATGATATTGTTCCATCCTCTTCATAAAAGCTTGCAATGTATTTTCAATCTTAGATCCCACTACAACATCTTCCCCATAATCTTCAATTTTCTCCACCTAGATAGAAATTTCTCTAGCATATGCCTTAGTAGCAAAGTGAGTTTGCATTATAGCAAACCTGATCCTAGAGTGTAGTCCTTCAACAAACCATATAACTTTACCTTTATCTTCTAAGGCAAACTCCTACCTTATCCATAACATTTGAGAACCTACGATCATAATCACAAACTGATTCTCCCAACTTCTACCTAATCTATTTAAGATCTTGAATAATATGTCTTGTATATTTATTTATTTTAAATTCTATGTTAAGCCACTCCTTAACATGCTATAGAGTTGCTCGCTCGATATCTCTGTGGTATATAAACTCAAGTGTTCTTCCATGTAGTGCCCCAATTAGTTTGCACTTATTTATAGCCTCATCAATAATACCCTTAGCTTGTCATTTCATCTCACATGTTAGTAAGTACTACTCAGGGATTGTAAATCCATCATATGGCACCAAGTTTATAAATGCTCCTAAATTACCCATATTATAACCTAATGTTGAGGGTATCTACTCTGTAGCTATTATAGTGGGAGGCTACATTCTATGTGATCCTACCTGCACATTAATATGATTTACCTATGCAATAAGAGATTTTGTTTGCACACTCTATTTTTCTATATTTTATACTTTTATTACTTAGTTTCAATGAACCCTACTGATCCGAGCAACAATTCGAGGTGACCATTCGGTGACAGTAATTCCTCAAATTTTGTATTGTTTTCATTTTGTATTGTCGGTGACAGTTTTGTCCTTGAGCGATTATGTCCTTGAGCGTTGTATTGTTTTAATGTTGGGACGTATGTCCTCGAGCATTGTATTGTGTTAATGTGAGCGTTGTATGGTTTTAATGCTGGGACGTTAAAATCATCACTCGTTAATTCCTCGAGCCACGCAACCTCCCAAGGTTGTTTTCAAAAATATGTATAAATGCATTGTAACTCGAAAGGGGAAAGCAGACATCTCTTCTCAGAGATAAGCGTATGTTTTGGCAAGACATCTCTTCCTAGAGATAAGCCTATATTTGTATTGCGATCTGTAAGTAATACGACATCTCTTCTCAGAGAATTCATTGTTATTATGTTATTTTTGTGCTATTGCAATCTTTGTCAACCAAAACTTTTGAGTTTTGGATCACCTACGGCCTTCAAAGCCTTATGAATTGAGGTTGTTTCAATTTCAGTACCTCATCGATGCACTTGATCTAAAAATGGACCTTCCCAACTATTGTCTGCCTATCCTTTGGGTTGAAAACTTTTACTGAAATATAACAAATTAGGTTGTGAGGATGTGTAGTCTTCTAGTGAATGATTATTTTCTACAACTTCTCTTTTTATGCTTGAACCTATGATTAATCTACGACATTATCATGATTATTTTATTAATAATTCACGTCCTTCTTCTGGTAATACCCATTCTTTTAGCTTCTCACTACATCTATAATCTAACTGATCTACATCTACACTATTCTCATCTTCATCTTTGAACATCTCTTCTTCCTCTCGCTCTTCATCACTTATTTCTTTTTGTCAGCATTCATCTTCTTCTTTCATCTCATATTTCTTAATTCTTCATCTCTTTCTTCTTGTTCATCACTTCTTCCTTATCATTTTTCAACTATTTTACTACTATTATTAACTCTACTCACAACTACCAGGATATTTTTTGTTTACTCCATCTATTTTATTATCGCAACTCATGTTCTGAATCTAGACTCTTTTTCTAACTCTTCTTCCCTTGTGTTTCCATTTTTGGATTTAGGTCTAAGCCTTATTTGTTCATCTAATCATCATTCACTGTCATGTCTCACACCCCCCCCCCATACGTTCAAAGTGACTACTCCATATTGGCTGGAGTAGGCACCATGGCCTTATCCACAACCAACATCTTCACTAGGATGGGTAGTCATTGCAAACATTTACCTCAAAATCTTCTAAAAAACAAGTCCTTCATAGCTTCAAAAGATATGTATTCTTATACTGAAAACTCAATTATATATCTATCTAATTTAGTAACAACCTAATGATCTATTACTTTTGTCTAGTCAATTTCCAATCTCTACAACCAATCTATCTATTCTTTAGTCCAGATTATAGTTTCTTTCATATTTGGTTTAAAGCAATAATATTCCAACCATGCTAACCGATTAGCTATCAATTCAGGTAACTCACACCAGAATATTTCATAAATTTCTCCATAAATATGCTCTCAAATGATCTCCTGAACTGTAAGACCAGTCCTTCTTGATTCTTTTTTTGTGCAATTACATATCCTTTGGTTCAACCATATCTCAATATTTCTCTGCACTGGTAACCATCTTAGCTTAATTTCCTCCAAAAAGAGTTTCCATGCTCACCACACCATTTTTAGCAAAGGTTCCTGAAGCATCAGAATATGCTAAGGATGAGGATAGTTGTGAGGTAATTTCATGTGCACATAATAGTTGTAATAAAATATAGGAAATTGGGTGATAGAAATTAAGATGCATTAATTATTCTGCATTATTGAGCAATTTAAGAATAACTAGTATTGTATGAACTGAAATAATGCATTCAGAATAGTTTAGATAGAAATTAACCAAGACATTACACATGAAGGTGCATGCAAGGAACATAACAAGAAATCATACAGGTAACCATAACTAGATAATCTCTATTTATCTCTTCTAAAAGTGAAAACCCCTCTTCTTCTTACAAACAAAAGTATATATAAATGTTTCTAATCTATGACTATTCATCTTCTTCTCATACTTGGTGCCAACAGTAGAGTCTCTTCATATTCTAGCTTATTATAACTCATGAAGATAAGACAAAATATGTTATACAATGACAAAATGAGTGCATAACATAGGAATATCAGATAAATATCCTGCACAAATTTACAATCCATGTTCTTATACCAATATTTTTCTCATTTGATAAGGAGTGATAGTTCATGACCCATATATGAATGCACTAGAGTGAAGATGACACAAAACCCAGAAACATCCAAGTGATTGCATAAAGTCTTAGTAGGTATTCCATACTAGACACTTGTGTCTGAGTCAGACAAAAGCAACGATATAACCATCCCAAGTTGACATAAGTGTCTATAGTTACAGAGGTATAATTTGTAGAATCAAGTCACAAATCCAGAATTTAGATCTAGTTTACTTTCTTCTTCTTCCAGATCCAAATTTGTATTAGCATCAGAACCAAGTATCTTATTTTCATTATCATTACAATATCTAACATAGTTGCACTTTCCATTTTTAGCATATCTTAGCATAATAAATTCAATATATGTTTATCTGAGTTTTGTAATTAATTAGATGACTTTAAAGATAGTCTACCATCCTTGTGCCCTAGGTTATCTTTGCCCCTTTAACCCTGGATTCCCCAATCTAAATTTTAGGGTTAAAATTTCAGTAAACCTGATCTATATCAATACAATTTTTTATAATTATTAGGGTTTCAGTTAGCTAGGATCTTAGTTTGTTTTACTTTGTTTCAATTTTTAAATTCTTAATTTATAAGCAATGGAACATCTTAATAAAAAAATTATTTTCAAATAGAAGATAAGGATTCATTAGTGACTCATCTTAATAGCATCAAGGACTTAATAGATGCATTTTTATGTTACAAAAGATGAAATCAAAGCATGTTAAGGCTAAGGTTTCCTCACTTAGTGATGGTGAATCTTTATAAGGTATTAATACTAAATCCTTCCTAGTCAATCTACCAACATCTAGTAGAAGCACATGATATGTATTCCAACATTTATTTATTGAAACTACTATTTCCACATATTACATGGGAAGCCTTATTAATTCAACCTAATTATCAGTTTCAATGCCTATATGGAACAAACCCAGCTTGATATGTATTTTCAAATGGAGGTGTACCATGATGAAGAATGATTATAGCTCCCAAGGGCTAACACCAACATAAGCTTAGAAGTAATCAATATTGCAGACACATTTTGGGTAAGTCATGTGATTTGTTATTTAGTTCAAGCAAGTGCATCCCTCATCAAATTTACCCAGGAGGTTTCAAGGCAAAATATTCTTAATAGCCATGACTTGGGAAAAGCTTACGACAAACACTGGGAGGTTGTTTAGCTATATAAGGATGAACATGAAGAAAAGTGTAGGCTAAAGGTAGAAATTGAAGAACTTAAGCACTGACTTAATGTAGTCAAGGCCATAATTTTGATAAGTGAGTCAATGCTTGTAGATGGTACACCTATGATTGGAGAGGCCATATATATGTTGGAGATACTCATGGGCCTACTATTGAAGAAATGTAAGAATCAAGTGGACCATGGACATGATAAACTAGGGGTGATAATATAATTTACATAAGCCATGGAGGTTTACCATAATTTTTTAAATTATCTAGGCAACACTATTCCCATCATAGATGGGTTTTTTGTAAACCTAGCATAACCAAGATTTATTTTAGAAGCATGATGAATGCCTAAAGAACAAAATTGCCAATAATTGGATAAAAATGCTCTAAGCATCAAGGACAAGGCTCAACGTGTAAAATTTTTGCAGGATGTGGAATAAATTGACAAGAAAATAAGTTTTTGATGATAAGAGTTGAATGTTAGCTTCTTAGCACTTCGAGGGCAAGTTTTGAATGAGGTTGGGTCCCTTGAAGAAGTTCACAAGGATGCAACTGATTAGCTTGATACCTTGGCATCTTGAGAAGATGTCTTTTTGGAGTAGCATGAATAAATGAAGAAGTTTTGGGGTGAAGTGGAATCCATTACTTCCAAACTTCAAACAACCCTTAATCAGTGGAAGGAGCTCAAGTTCCAAGTCCAGCAGGTAGACCCCACATGTTTGGTAATAGAATAAACTGCAACGTAGCCTGGGATGGACTACCGAATTAGTATGGGATGATTTTAGACCCAAAATTTTGTAAATAAAATATTTGAAGTATTTTAGCAACATGGCACAAGAACACAAGGGCACATAAACATTATAGAAAACTTGGGCGCATAAGAGACCGTGACATGAATGAAGTTGGTGCAAAAGAGTGAAAGGTTGAAGAATAACACAAAAGGGAGAATCATAAAAGATAAGGAAGCAAAAAATGAGGAACACAAAGAGGAGGACTCAAAGGAGCGAAAAATTAGGATAAGAGCACAGGAAGCAGAGGTTGTTATAAAATAGTTCATGAAAGCAATGATGATTAATGAGAGGGAAAAACTATCACTGAAAGAAGAGAAACACAAACATGAAGATCTAGTATAAATAGGGTATATAGGGGTAAGCCCAAATCAATAAGAATTTGTTGTAACGGCTCATTATGACTCATTTCCTTAATGATAATTGGATAAGGCATCTTCTTTGTATTAATGGAGTACCCAAAGGCAAGGGGATGAACTATGTATAAATACCGCTTAGGTTGTTCAGAAAGGGCTAGATAGATATTGCAATAGTCGAAGCTATTAGAGTGAAGTTAATGGATAATTAGTTGTTAATGGATATAGATGTGTTGTTAGAGATCAAGATCATGTACTGATAATGAAACTTTGTAATCTTATCAAATGAAAGCTGTAGAACCAGCTCTTGTTTGTAATTCATGATGTGTTGATCTATATAGTGTTAGTTTTACTTTTATGGTAATTGATATATGCATTATATGTATTCATTAAATGGATAATCATAGCAAGCCAAATACCTAAGTAAGATAGAGCTTAACTAAACACCATTTCATGACATAATAGATGGGGACCAGTCCCTGTTATGCACCTTGAGTGAGTGCACGAGGTTATTCCTTGCATGATATGTTGACGTGCAAGATCTTTGGTGTTTTCTTTCCTTTGGCATGCGCAACTAATATATAGTTATGAAAAACTAAGGAAAAAGACCCAACATTCTTCTTTCTTTTCAAGGGACCATCCATTTAAATCATTATCTGATCATTCCTCTGAGAGGGCATCTAGGGTTTATCAAGTGCCTTACGGAGCATTAAGCTAAACCTATTGGCTTGTAAGTTTAGAGAATGTCAACACATCATTCTTCAATCTTCAAAAATTTATTCTTAATGAATTTTCATTCTTTGAAAAGATGTTATTGTGCCTTGTGTCTCGTAATGCCTTCTTAAATAGGGGGAAAATATAGACACTTCATTTTCACCCCATCTCTGCCTAAACTGCAATCAAAATGACTTTTCATAAATCACACACAAATCTACTCAAAAATCATAAATTAAGCCAATTATTCGCATAATCATTGATTTAATCTAAAATTACAATGACACATCCCTGATTAGGGCAATGCATTATATCACAGCATTTAATTCAACATCAGCATCCCAAATTAAATTAATTATTTACAAGTATTATTATAGGACAATTAAATGAATAATTGATTAATAAGATAACATTTCAAAGGTCACATTCTTCTAAGTTGTTAACTAATCACCTAATTAATTAACGTAAACTTTTTCTAATAGAAAATTCCATTTACTTGGAATTATCTATTTATATAAAATCAAATTACAATATTACCTCATTTGGGTGACATCACAAGGAAATTCAATGGGAAATAAGAGGAATACAAGCAAGCTTTTATACTTGTTTCAATGAATTCTAGCTTATATTTTGAAAGGAAGAAGAAGAAACAAATACGGGAATGGTTGAAAAACCTGTTTGATTGTGTGTATGTTGAATCAGATGATTGTGAAGAACTCCTCTTTGGCTTGGGAGGATGGCCTGCAAAAAAGATAACACTAAAGCAAATGGTGGGTTAGATAGATAGCTGAGTGGATTGCTTAGCGCTAGCTAGATCCAAGAAGCAAGAGCTTCCTCAGGGGCTGTCAATCTACATGTTTTAAATAATAAAGTTTATAAATAGAATAGAAAGTACTTGCATCAATAATCAAAAGGTACTGAAATTGAACACAAGAAATGTTTGATAAATAAATAGACTAGAGATGACTAATATGGCGATAAACAAGTCAGTACTCATGCTAAATAGATCGGGTCTACTTCAAAAAATTAGGCAGAGGTCTATGAATAAGTAGGGACATAAAAAACTAGAGTTGGTTAAGGGTAAGGGGGTGAAAATAACTTGATGTTATTTTTTTCCATAGTGACCATCAATAGTTTATGTGACCATAGGCAATAGAGGTGACCGTCGGTGGTCAAGCTGATCGTTGACAGTTGGATAGACCATCGATAATTATTGTGTGTAGGTTTGGATTGGTAAATGGTCAGATTGATGAGATCACAAAGTTGGATTCTGAGAGATGGGTTGGTGTTGGGTTGAGTGTGAAAGGAAAATAAAGTAAATGAATACCATAAAACAAATACTTATCTTACAAAAGGATGATCAAGTGATTGATTGAGGTGGTTGACTCATTGGTGGAGCCTGACGTGATTCCAGTAGAGTAACAGTACTTGACACTTTGGCAGGGTGGTGGTAGTAAGTTGGCTCTGTAACATGATGGCTAGATTATTGGATTGTTGATGATGATTGACCTAAAAAATAAAGGAACTCTAGATGCACAAGCTCTTGATAACAATTACAAATGGATTTCACTTCCCTACTCCTCTCTTCGTATAGGCAAGGTAAGAGAACTACAACAAGGCATTAACTGGGCCTTCTAATTATAACTCGTGCATGTAATAGTTCACAAGTGGATCTAGACAAGCTATTTTTAGAAAAATAAGGCAGGTGGCTTACATGTTGGTGGTCAAGGAGGTGCACCCTGATCATCGATGGTTAAGGTGATCATTGGCAGTCGAGGGTGAATGGAAAAAATAAGTAAAAGGGTAAGTTAAGTTAGTTGAGTAAATTGGCCATGAGCTAGGCTCGATTAGGGGTTGAAGGGTCAGATTGGTCCTAAGGGGGTCCTAAGGTGGTCTGGGGGAATTTTGACATTTGAAATTATGGTGTGTGGATTTTAAGTGTCTATATTTTTCCGTTTTTTATTATACGACCTCGAATCAACAAGTTGTAAAATAAAAATGGATTGCTAGTCGAAAGTCTGATTGACCGAAGTATGGGAGGAGGTGTTCCCCCTCAAACTGGGAGTCAATGAGGTAAAACAAAAATGGGTATGGGTTTAAAAAGGTGGATGAAGGTGAACATCATGAAGGTGGGTGATAGGTTGAGCACTAAAGTGCGACAAAAAAGTGTGACAACCAAGATCGTGTATTGACTAGGTTGCCATAGTTGGTAAAAATAAGGGTTAGTATTAGAAGGACAAGGGATAAGTGGACCATATGAGTATAATTTAGTGTGGTAGCTAGGTACACTCATAAGTATCCTAAGTGATGTTTGTGATTCAATGGGTATCCAAGGTAGGAAGTGTTCCCAGTGAAAACACAAATTGGTCAAGTGTTATAGGTATCTGAGGTAGGAAATACTCTTGAGAAGACACAAGTGGGTCAGGTAAGCATGAGGTGGTGCATGTTCAAAAGGGTCAACATGGCAATGTTTTCATTGCAGTTAAAAAGAATAGGAAAAAATTGTTGTAAAATTCGTGTTAGTTAGGCTGAAATGGACCAATGGTGAGGCGATGAGGTGGTCGGGTGGGTAGAGAAGGTAGTCTCCATGGGTGGATTACTGAATTGATTCTACTTAAGAAAAGGGCTAATCTAGGTGAGGGCAAAAAGGGGTGAGTCTCCTGACCATCCATGATTAGGATGCTTAAGGGTGGCCATCAAAGGTCAGGGTACAAACCCTAAAAGCCCATGGGTCAAAAGTGAAAGTTAAATTACTTTTAACTCATTTTAACCTTTTGCTTCTATTGGATTTTGAGCTTTGGTGTTTAGCATTTTTGGTTAAAAGGATTATTGACGATGATGGATGAGGTGGATCTACTGAGTTGGTATGATGGAGAGGACCTATGGGACTAGTAAGGATGTAGGGAACACGTGGACACAGATGAGGATGAGCAGGTCTATGGCTGACTCCATGATGGTAGTCATAAAATGAGCTAGGGGATGTCTTAAAATTGATAGCTTTAGCTTGAGTTTTACAAATGCATTGGGGTTTCAGGGTAGGTTAGGTTTGAATGCTTGTGTTTGAATTGTTATGCCCTAGTTAGGGCTTTTATAAATTTGGGTAAATTTATAGGTGAAAGGTAAAGTTGAATAGGTGGGTAGGTGAATGAGGGTGAGTAGGTGAATTAAATTAGCAAATTAGGAGATTTGACATGTTGTTTGGTCAGTTTTAGGGTATCTTAGGGTGTTGGGTGTTCCATTACTGAAACACCCACAGTGATCATCAATGCTTAAGTCTGATCATCGATGATCGATACCCAAAAAGCTAAGGACACCTGACCATCAATGGTCACCATGACCACCAAAGGACAACTCGTCTAATTTTTTTGTACATATGCTAGGAAAATCCCTGGGGTTAGGTTGAGTGCGAGATAGTGTTAGAGTTGTAGATGGTTTAGGCTAGATGGGTTAGGTAAATGTTTTTAGATGATAGCAAAGAGAAAATGGGTAGTAAAATAGGTAAATGTTAGTCAGGTGATGGTCGAATAGGTTAAGGGTAGATAAAGCTGGTGAATAGTATAAAGAACTAAGTTATGTGCTAATAAATATTTGTAGGCTCAGGAGTAGATATAGATGCGTGATCGAGTGCCATGCATATTCGTAGAGGTTTACCAGGGTATGACCCCAACTAACTAGGCCCATATGGAGGAGGCTGGGTTGAGAGTGATGAGGCATTATCAACATGTGCCATAGGACACATCCATGATTGTAGTGCTCATCGACAGATGGGATCCAACTAAAAATACCTTCTTACTGTTGATTGGAAAGATGATGATCTTACCTTAGGATGTACATAAGATCACACGACTTTCACTCTGGGGTGATCCGTTCTATCACATAGAGTGAGAGGAGTGGGAGGATCACATTGAGTTATTATACAAAGATGATAAAGATTAGGTCAGATGGCATGCTTGGGGGTTTAACTATAGCACAATGTACGAGAGGGTATGGGATGAGCAAAGATTGTTAACCATGCTCATGATGTTCATTTCATGCTTTGTTCTTCCCAACTTGAGTAGTGAGAAGTTCTCATATTTGTTATTGGGGGTGTTGGTGGAACTACTATAAGGGTAGACTATATTTAGTTGGGTACTTGTTCTCTTGGTATATATATACAAGGAGTTATGGGGGTTTAGGGCCCATAAGAGGTGTGGTATCAGTATCAGCTTGGTTCTTCATTGCTAGGCCTATGAGCACATCTAGGTGTTGAGGCCAGTGGGGTTATCATGGGCAGGATACACACAGATTAAGTTCTCAGTTAGTTTTATGAGGTGGAGATGTGACTTCACTACTTCAGGTGTGGGAGGAGGAGCCCATGACGTTGATTGGTTTAGGGGTGCACTAGTGATTAGTGACATTGTCTAGAGACCCTATGTCTAATTTCTAGTATGGCTTGGTTACAGGAGGTAGACCTTGTCCTTATAGAGCTACAGGTGGATTCTCGGTTGGAAGGATGGAAAGGTAGATCTTATCCCATCTGATAGGGTGTGGAGGCAATTCAACCTCATAAAGGGTATTCCAAGTGCATTTCTTAGGTACAGACATGAAGACTTAGAGATTTTATTGCTAGAGTCATATCTAGTCCTAATTTTGCTAGATCATGAGGAGTTGCCAGTCAGGCCATAGATGATGATGCAAGCTTTGTAAATGGCTACATGGTATGGTACCAGGCATTATATGCAGTGGTAGATTTTTGTGATGGTAATAGTGGTAAGGGGCCTATGGATGTAGACCCCATAGGGCGAGGGGGTCAGAGGGCATAAGTACAAGGGTTTCCCCAAATGCTTAGGTGGGAGTGGCACTAGACATTGTACAAGCAC